>PVHX01000288.1:323477-343537 GCA_004024805.1 Geosciurus inauris
TCCCACCCCACCCCCGCTCCTCTTCCCGTAACTCTGTCCGTCAGTCTGTCCGCACATCGGTCCTTCCCTCCTCCGCTCTCATCCCCCACCCCCGTTCTTCCCCCTTCGCTACCCCCCTCATCCCCACAGCCAGCCTCGAAGTTTGTGAGAAGCCCGGCGTCCAAGTGGGGACGCAGTTTTCCCAGGGACCCCCTCCTTGGCGGAGTTTAAAGTGCAGAAGGAGGGGGGCAAAGGGCTGGGGGGCTGGAAGTGGAAGTGGGGGGGCAGGCTGCATCTCCTGCGGGCCCCGATAAAGTGGCAGTTCGCGGGTCGGCCGCGCTGTGATTAGAATATGAATGGGGCTCGGCGGGCGGAAGAGAAAGGCGGATTACCCCGGGTGCTTTGACCATGGACAGAGGCAGTGCCGGCCAGGCCGCGGAGGGGGCGGGGCCGGTGGGCCGGGTCCCTAACGCCGGCAGCGGCGGGAGTCTCTAACTCCGGACCCCTAGCTGGGCACGGCTGCCCGCGATCCTAGGGAGAGTCCCCCCGGCACCCCTCCCCCACGCCACAAACAGGGCTAAATGGGACAATGTGGGGAGGGGGCGAGGGGCCAGCACGTGCCGAGTTAAGGTCACGGTGCTGGAGGAAGGAGGCTGCATGAAATGCCGGCTGGGCAGAGCCGGGACTTGGCCAATGGCAGCACGGAGTTCAAATCCCAGCTCTGTAAACTCCGTGGTCTTCCCAGGCCTCAGCTTCCTCTTCTGTGGAATGGAGCACATAACGCCTCCCTCAAGGTCTGGACGAGGATTAAATGAGGTCATGGGTGTAAAAGGAGCCGGCACTTGCCGTTCCCTCTTCTTGGAACTCTCTACTATCTAGCCTTCCCTCCCAACCTCCCTGCGTGGCCGGCTTCTGCCCATCACCCTGGTCTCAACCAAGTGTCGCCTCCTCGGAGAGGCTCTGCCTGACCACTCTGTGTGAGGGCTCCTTGCTCCGACGGCTGCCAAGTTCATTAGCCCGTTTGTTTCTGTAGGAACTTTGCTTACAACCTCATGCCCAGTGCCAGGAACAGCCCCAGGCACATTCTTTCTGGCTGCCACTGAGGGTGAAGAGAAAGGGGCCCCAGACGGACGGTGACGGCCATCGCATGCCCTCAAGGTGTGCGTGGAGGCCAAGACTACGGGATTTGAAAGTCAGATATCTATCTAAGTGGCTGGGGCCACCTCTCGCAGCCTCACCTTCTCTGTGGGTGAAATGGCAGGGTGAATGGTAAAAGCCTCCTTCCACGGACGGGAGAGGGGCTTGGCCAGATGCATGGCCACGAGGTGGGAAGCGGCCATCTCCTGGAGGGCTTCGGTTCTCTGGATAGCCCTTCACCGATGCCATAGGGCAGGGATGGTCTCCAGAGGGCGGAAAAGGCTACTATTACAATATCTATCGTTTGGTTATTTCAATTATTGAATGCAAAGCGGAGAGGGTGGGGTGGAAAGGACCGGGCTCACAGGGGAGACGCGGAGTAAAAGAAGTCTGAGGCCCCGCGGCAGGAAGGTGCGGTGCCGGGCGCAGAGCCAAGTGCCCGCCCTGCACCGCTCAGCCTGAGTCCTGCCAGGGGCTGCTCACCGGTACTTAAGCTGGAAGGGCAGGAATTCCCAGACAACGCAGAGCGGCAGCACCTGGGAGCGTAAATAAATGAAAATAGTAATACTTCATTCATTTTTTGAGCTTACATTGGGGTGAGGGGAGATATGATTAGATCATACAGAATGTCTGTGAAGTACTAGTGGGCTAGGGGCTGTGGGGAGGACCTGAGGTGACAGTGAGTTGAAGATTAATGCTATCTAGAGACTGGTGGCAGGGTGTGTTCCTTTGGGAAGATGTGCTGATCTATGTTCTCTTGGAGGTTTGTGTGTTTTTCTGAGTATACTTCGCACTTCAATAAAATCTTTGCTTAGATTTAATACTAATGGCATTATTATAATAGCTGTTTACTACTTATTATTGACCAAACTAGTATTTTCACTGATAGGCATTTTCCATGTGTTCTCTCATTTAAGCCAAGTATTATTATTGTCCTCCTCACCTTCGGAGAGGCAGACAACTAGGGTCAGTGCGGCCTTTGCCCTGGACAGGCACTGTGGACACAGTAATGACCCACCCAGTTCTGGTCCTCTGGAACTTCACAGTCTGAACTGAATATAGCACAGGGGTACTGAGGGAACCAGGGCACATGTGGCTGAACCTGGGAGGCTAGTATCATGCAGGCCTCCTGGAGGAGCTCAATTAATCAGAAAGGGGGCTGAAGGGGTGATTTAAAAAATAAAAACAGAGGGAAGAGCAAAGAGGAGAGCATTTATGGTATATCTGGGAGCTGGAACCTGGCCTGGCTGCACAGGGAAACTGAGGAAGGAGTGGCAGATGATTCCATTCAGAGACAGCAACAGTCTTCACTCAGAAATGTATCTTGCATGAGTTTTGAGCATACAGGACTAAATTTGCATTTTGGGGAGATCACTGTGGCCATATTGTGGTAGCAGGAGGTGGTTGGCTGCTGGAAGGGGTGGTCATTGGGAGAAAGGAATCCTAATGGCTTGGAATAGGTACCCAGCTGTGAGCAAGGCTCAGGATACTGAGGAAACACTTCCCCAGCCTTGGTATTGACTGGCTGTGGCAGGTGAGTGCAGGGATGTGTAGGTTTCTGACTTGGGCACTGAGTAGCTATTGATACCAGTCCTGAAGCCAGGCCAACTGTGGGATGGCAGGAGGAGGAAAGATATGAGAGGAACTTAGAAGTGGCCTGACGTGGCCATTAACTTCCCAGTAGTGATGACAGGCAGGCAGACCCACCAAGACGCGAAGCTGGCACAGCTCGTGGAGAACTGGGAGGTGGCTGTGGTACTTGGGATGGATGAATGAGCAGCATGTAAGAGAAGGTGCAGGATGAATCCCCTCAGATCATCAGGAGTGCTCTGCCCCCAGTGCAGGAGTCTCTGGGTCTCTACTTCCCAATCCTAGCATGCGGTTGCAATTACTTACTGATCTGAGCAATGGATTGTGTTAGTCAGCTTTTCATTGCCAAAATCCCTGACAAGAACAGCTTAAAGGAGGAAAACCTTATTTGGGGCTCACGGTTTCAGAGGTCTTAGTCCACCATGAGCTGGCTCCGTGGTTCTGGGCCTGAGGTGAGGCAGAACATCAGAGCAGAAGCATGGTGAAAGAAATCTGCTCAGCTCAGGACAGAAGGGAAGCAGAGAGAGAGAAAGAGGGATGGAGGCCCCAGGGACAAGATAGAAACCCCCAAAGACACACCCAGTGACCTACTTCCTCCAGCCACACCCTATCTGCCTATAGTTACCACCTAGTTAGTCCACTCATATTATTAATCTGTTGGATGGGTTAATCTACTGAGTAGATTACAGTTCTCATCATCTAATCTTTTCACCTCTAAACATTCCTTCATTAAATGTTAACATAGGAGTTTCCGGAGGAAACATCATACCCAAACCATGGTTCTGCTTATTCACAGTGCTCCCTCCCTTTCACATAGCACTGCCTGCCCTTCCCACTGATTTGGGGTTTGGCCATTGGACTGTCTTGGCTGATGGAATGTGAATGGACGACATATGTCACATCCTACCAGAGGCCTTCTTTGTGCTCAGGTGGCTGGGCCCTACTGCACTCTAGGACTCCTGACTTGCCTAGGGCAAGCTCCCAGTAGTCACTTATCCCAGAATGGAGCCTACTGGAGCCTCTTGGGTAGCCTGAGGAGCTCTCTACTTCCCCAGAGAATGTCAGTCTGTGAGCAAGATATCCATGTTTGTTGCTATAAACTATTCAAAGTTAGTAATGATAGTCTTAGCATTCCACAGGGAAAGAGAGGTGTATCAGTTGGGTTTTGATATGTTAATGCTGTCTCCTCCTTTAATGTAAGAATATTTCTAATGTTTACTGAGCATTTACTATGAACCAGACACATTTCTAAGTGCTAAGGTGTATTATCACTTAGCTATCATAATAATCTTCTGAGATGGGTACAATTATTTTCCCCACTTTATACATGAGGCACAGAGAAATGAAGTAACTTCAGGCTTGTAGTATATAGTTGGGAGGTGGCACCGGCACCTCCAAGTGTCATATTCACATTTCAGACAGGGAGGAGGAGAGAAGCAGGAAGGGGTGGGCCCTGATCAGCAGCTCAGCTTGTTATCCTTCCAGAACTCTATTTCTTGGTGGTTCTTATCTGTAAGGTCATCTGAAGGAGGGGTGTTTTAGCTGATCACATGGCCACTTCCAACAAAACTGGTGGAACATGAGATATGGAGGGGAAAGGCTGTGTTCTTGAGGGGGCTGTGGAAGCGGGGGCATCCTCAGGAAACTGAGGTTTTAGTGGAGAAAAGAAGGTGAGAGGAGCAGTTATGGATGTACAGGACTTCACTGGTGACAGGCCAAGGGTATCAAATGGGCACAACCAAATTGGATTCATTTTGAGGGACTTCCTAAAATACACCTCCTTTCTCTTGCCCCATGGAAACTTCCCATGGGTATTCTAACATTCCCTAATTTTAAAAATCTTGGGGCTGGGTTGTAGCTCAGTGGCAGAGCACTTGCCTAACATGTGTGAGGCACTGGGTTCGATCCTCAGCACCACATAAAAATAAATTAACTAAATAAAGGTACTGTGTCCCTCTACAACTAAAAAAAAAAAATTAAAAAAGAAGGAACTGACTTAAAAAAAAATCTTGTCCATGCTCTCATAATACTTTCTAGTTACAGCCCCAGTTCTCTATTTCCCATCAAAGAGACACTTCTGAAAAGAGTTATTTATAGTCACAAACTCTACTAGCTCATACCCACTCTTTCTCACTCTCTTCCCTCAGGCTTCCAACTCCACCACCTCTAACTGTCAGGATCCCCAATCATGTCCACGTTGCCAAATCCAATCATCTTTCTCTCTTTATTGTATTCATGATCTTTAACCCAGTTTTCCACTGGCTCCTTCTCTTGGCTTCTGGGACACTACCCTCTCCCAGTTTTCCTCCTTCATTACCATGTTGTCAGTCTCCTTCCTGGCTTTTGCTTTTCGGTCTGATCTCCAAACCTTTCATGTGTTCTAGGTCATGACCCTGGTGCTTCTCCTCCTCCTAGACTTCTCTCCTCTTGGAAATCTCATTGTGTCCCAAAACAGTCAGTGTTCCTGGCCCCTGTGGCATATTTTCCAGGAAACATCTACTCGTGTTCCTCTTCTTATTGGAGTGGAGCCGATGTCCTTGTTCACTGACTTTGAGTCTGACTGTGTGAGTTGCTCTGACCATGAGACGATGTGATGTAAGGATGTGCTTGTGCAGCGTGTCTCACTTTTACTCCTTCCATCACCCTGAGAACTTGATCATTGCTAGTTTTACGAGATTGAAGAGATCTTTTTTTTTCTTCTGGTAACAGGGATTGAACTCAGAGGTACTCGACCACTGAGCCACATCCCCAGCCCTATTTTGTGTTTTATGTAGAGACAGGGTCTCACTGAGTTGCTTAGCGCCTCGCCGTTGCTGAGGCTGGCTTTGAACTTGCGATTCTTCCCAAAGTGCTGGGATTATAGGCGTGCGTCACAGTGCCTGGCTTGAAGAGATCTTTTTTTTTTTTTTTTTTTGGCACCAGGGATTGAACTCAGGGGTACTCAAATACTGAGCCACATCCCCAGCCCTATTTTGTGTTTTATGTAGAGACAGGGTCTCACTGAGTTGCTTAGTGCCTCGCCATCGCTGAGGCTGGCTTTGAACTCACAATTCTCCTGTCTCAGCATGTCCCAAAGTGCTGGGATTACAGGCATGAGCCACCGCGCCCGGCTTTGAAGAGATTTTTAAAGCAGATTTGAACACAGTGTAAATGACCTGCAGCTGTCTCAGTCACCGCACATCTGTGACCCAGGAAAAGAGGTGCTTCTTATCAGCCACTGTGTCTGGGGGTGGCTTGTTATGCAACATTATTGCAGCAATGATAGAATTTGGGTTAGGGTTAGGGGTATGAGTGGAGGTAAAGTGTTAGCATGAGGATCCAGGAAATTGTAAAATGGTGGTGGCTTGGGGATGGAGAGGAAGGGAAAGATTCAAGATGTACATTAAAAAGAAAGCAAAGAGGACTTGCAGATGGATTAGAAGTAGGGAATGAAAATTAGAAAAGAATAAAGAACCCCTTGATGGGGAAGTCTAGGAGCAAACAGATTTTGAACTAAGCTGGTACCTCTTCTTGGCCATGTGCAGTTTGAGATGCCTATGTGCATCTGTGCAGATGTCAAGCGGGCATTTTGGAAAACAGGTTTGGATTTAGTGGAAAGGTTGGAAGTAGAGTTATAAATGGGAGGGGCTGATATCCATAGACCCTTGTTTCTTAGACGTGGTGTGCTGTGGAATCCGCTGAGGAACTTGTTGGCAAAACACATAAATGAGAGCTGAGCTCAGAAATTCTGATTCAGGAGGACTGCAGCAGGCCCAGAAATATGTTCTTTAGAAAGTTTTATCATAAAATAATTTCAAGTAAATATAACACACAAGGGAATAATGGAGTGAATCCCCAGCGGAACCACAGGTAGTCATAACTGGTACGTAGTCGATATTATTTCATCTATAAATCCATCCTTTTACCCTCCTCTCCCTCCGACACCCAAACAGTTCATTTCAAAACAAATTCTGAACATCATATACTTTTATCCATAAATATTCTAAATATATATCTCTAAAATATAAGGATTTTTAGAAAACACAACCATGATTTCATGATCACAACTTGTTGTGATGATTTCATGATCACAACTAAAACACTGACAGTAATTCTATAACCATCAAACACTGACTACCCAAAGTTACCTATTCTCTAATATTTTTAAAATTCTGTTTGTTTGAATTAAGATCTGAATTAGATCCACACAAACCATTTGGTTGCTTTATGTCTTAAGTCTCTTTAAATCAGGAGATTTTTCCTCCTCGTTTTATTCCTTCTTATTTATTTGTTCATAAAAGCAGGTTATATATCTGGCAGTGTGCCCGATATCCTGCGATATGTCAGCTGCACCACTGCTATATCCTACATTCTCTGTCCCCTGTACTTTCTGTGAATTGGTAATTGGGTCTAGAGGCTTGGTCAGATTTAGGTTCAAGTTTGGCAAGAATAGCACACGGGTGGTGGTATGTGCTTTGTAGAATACTGGGTTGGGATTCCCATGTCTCTGTATTGTCAAGAGGATGAGTGGGTTCAAGTGTTACCAACCTGATCCACTCTTATGAAGCTGCCCACCTGCTGGTCACCTAGTGGTTTTAGCCATTGTGATCATTACTTAGACTCACTGTCTTTTCTTATGAGTTGCAAAAATGGTAACATTTAATTCTATCATTCTTTCTGCACACATTAGCTGGAATTCTCTACTTAAAAAATACTTTTTCCATCGACACTTTTGTAACCTTGAGATAGAATTCATTTGGGAAAGGAAGGATAAATATTTAACTTACTTTCCCTCTTACCAGTTTCCAAAACAATAATTTTGTTCCTTAGATTCTCTCATTGAGTAGTTTACTGATTGTGGCATTATGACTTCATAGAATTTAATAAATCTGATGTGCTTCAATCCACCAAGTAATTGCCTTTTGGCAAGATCCTCCTGGGTTTTCATGGCTTCCCGGCTCTCTACCATGACAAGACTGTCCACGCACATCTTTTGCATTTCTTGCCTTACACATGGCTATTTCTACAAGGAGCTTGACTCCTTTCAGTGGGAAATGGTATTTAGAGCAGTTGGTAAGCTTTTTAATAGTGGCCTCCCTCTCTTTAGAATCCTCCCCCGTCTTCTACACCACTGCAGCACTCATGATCTTTTTTTTTTTTAAATATTTTTTTAGTTGTAGATGGACACAATGTCTTTATTTTATTGCTTTGTATGTGGTACTGAGGATCGAACCCAGGGCCTCACGCATGCGAGGCAAGCGCTCTAGCACTGAGCTACAATCCCAGCCCAGCACTCATGATCTTTGAAATTCTGATCACGTTCTTTATCTGATGTAAATTGTCCATAGTGCATCATCATCATCCACAGGTTCAAGTCTAAGCTCCTTAGGTTTCACTTTGTACAGGAAATTCATATACAGGTTAGTTGTTCTTCTGGGAAGCTTTCCCTGGCCTTCTCACAAAAAGTTAAAGATGTCCTCCTGGCTCTTACTCCAGCATCTTGTTCATATCCCCGTGACCTTACTTATGCTGCCGTGATTACCAGCTTTCATGCCCGTCTCCTGAGCTTGGCTGTGAGTTCCTGATGGTAGGATACTGTTCTCTATAGTTGGGTATATATGTGTGTGTAATAGTTTTAGAATAATAATACCAATATTATTACTAACAGTATGATTATTACAAAGAGTTTACAGATTTTCTTTCCTTGGTCCTTTTGTCATTAGGGTTTATTTTGCTCAAATTGTATAATAATTATTTTAAAATCCCTTGGGGGAGAAACTATGTAGACAGATGATAAACTGTAGTCATTTATTATGTCTTTCTTGAGACTTGATCCTTTCCTTATTACACAGTGCCCGGCATTATTCTTGATCACTTCTTTCATTCTGAAGTCTGCTTTGTGTGAAGTCGATAGTTATTCCAACTTGCTTTTGATTAGTGTTGGCACACTATCCTTTCCTCTAATTTTAGCCTATTAGAGTCTTTATATTTAAGGTGGATTTCTGGAGACAACGTTCATAAAGTGATGATTGATGTATTTGTGTAACTGTCAGCCATGTTTGTAACTGTTTCTTATCTATTGTCAGAGACTTATTTTTCTGCCTTTTTTGTGTCTGCAGTACTGGGGATTGAACCCAGCACCTTGCACATGATAGGCAGGCACTCACCCACTAAGCTATATCTCCAGCCCTCCAGTGCTAGGGATCAAACCCAGGGCCCTGAGCATGCTCTGCAAGCACTCTACTGCTGAGCCACATCCCCAACTCCCCTACCTCATTTGGTATTAATTATGGATTTTATCTCCTCTCTCAGTGTATTATACTTATTTTTAATGCTAGCAGTTGCTATAGAGTTTTCAACACATGCGTCTAGCTGATCTAAGTCCACCTTCAAACAATACTGTTCCACTTCCCATGCAGTGCAAGCTGCCTAGTCCTGATTCCTCTGTCTTTTGTGATACTGCTGTCACTTTCACTTAACCAGAAGCTATAATCAGCTATTATTGTTACTATTATTTCTTTAATAACAACAATCTTTTGGATTAATGAAGGATAAGAGAAATAATAAGTTTTTATTTTCCCTTTACTTGTTCTGCCTTCAATGACTCTATTTTATTTATAGAGATTTGAGTTTCTGGTATCATTTTCCTTCTCTTTGAAGAACTTCTTGAACATTTATTACAAGGAAAGTCTGGTGACAATGGAGTCCCTCAGATTTTGTTAAAAAATGTCTACATTTCTACTTCACTTTTTAAAAAAAATCTTTATTTTATTTATTTATTTTTTATATGGTGCGTAGGATCAAACCCAGTGACTCACGCATGTGAGGCAAGCGCTCTACCACTGAGCCCCAGCCCCAGCTCTACTTCACTTTTGAAGGATAATCATGCTGGATTGAGAGTTCTAGGTTGGTAGATTTGTTTTGTTTTGTTTCCTAATAACACCCTAAATATATCACTCCATTCTCTTATTTGCTCGCTTTATAAGTCCATTTTAATTCTTATCCTTGTTCCTCTGTAAGTAAGGTGTTTTCTTTCCCCTTGTTTTTTTCCCATGATTTTCTCTTTTGTCTTCAATTTCTGCATTTTTAATAAAACAAAACCAAGTGGGGATTTTATTTCATTTTGTTTCTGTATTTATTCTATTTGATATTCTCCAAGCTTTCTAAATCTGTGGCTTGGTATCTGTCATTAAGTTTGGAAAGTCCTGGACATTATTACTGCAAATATTTCTTTTTCTTCTCCTTTCAATTATATGAATGTTACATATTTTGAAATTGTCCTATAGTTCTTAAATGTGTGTGTGTGTGTGTATGTGTGTGTGTGTCTTTGTGTTTCTGGGATGTGTCTGTTGGTTTGTGTTTCAGTTCAATGAGTCTTTCCTCAACTGTATTGAGTCCATTAATAAGCCCATCAAAAATACTGATTTCTGTTACAGTTTTTTCTGTTACTGTAATTTGCAGTATTTCCTTTTGACCCTTCCTTATAACTTCCACTTCTCTGCTGAAATTAACCATCTGTTCTTGGATGCCATTTTCTTTTTCCACCAAAGCTCTTAACACATTAATTGTAGTGATTTTAAAGTCTCTGTCTGATCAACATCTGTGTCATACCCGATCCTAGTAGTGATGCCTGCCTTGTCTCCTCAGACTGTTTTCTTCTTGCCTTTTGGCAAATCTTGGAACTTTTTGTCAACAGTTGGATGTGTGTGTTGGATAAATAGGAAGTAAGCCTTTATTGTGTGGATCTATGTTAACTGAGATAGGAGTGAGACGTTAATGTTTTCTGTAGCTGTAGGTCCCAGAGACTTCAAATTCATGTAGAGTCCTCATTTTTATCTTCCATCTTGAATTCAGGCTTCCCTGAATCCCCCTTCTCTCATACAGTTGTGTCTTACAGCTATTTCACTGTAATCCATTATTATTGTACTGGAACACTATTGGTGTAGCAGGAAGGTGTTGGGGAGGGGAGCCTTCTATAATATTACAATTAAGTCTTTTAGTGGGCCTGGATCTCTGGCCTCTAATTTTCCCGTGTTTGTTTTTCATAGTTTATTTTCTTGCCCCCGCTCCTCCCAATTTGGGTGACACAGGGAAACTAGAGGGGGATGGGATGACAGTAATGCCCCCCACCCTGTCCCAGGGCTCTGGTGAGATCTTTTGCCCTGGTGGGTAGGCCTTTGTTATGGAAAATGGTCTGGACATATTTCACAATTATGAGTCTTTTCCTTCCCTTGCCAGAGCCACAAAAGGAACTTTCTCCGATCTTGACTGTGAGAACCTAGCTGGGTTGGTAGAAGTGAAAGCCACAAAAGTGTGGGACCCCCTTACGTCTGGGGGGCCCAGGAGATCTTCACCCTGGTGCTGGTTTATTCAGCCTCCCACAGTTCGTGAAAATGACCATTTACGTGTTCTGATCAGCTCACAGCTGTAGCGGCTCCTGCTCCAGGCAACCTGGTCCAGAGAGTTTACTCACTCTTCATCCTCTTAGATCTACATATTTTGGAATGGCACTTGCTCTGCAACTTCAGTTCTCTAATGGATTCAAAAGAGCGATTGCTGTTCAATTTGTACAGATTTGTTATAAAGATGAGAGTGACTATTCTGAGCCTCAGGAAATGAAATTGGAAGTTGATTCATTTAGCTTTTTCATTTTGATTTGATATATTTTTTTAAAAACCATGTAGCCTGTTAACCATTTACATGTTTCCAAAGTCAAATCTGCAGATCAAATCTGTAAGATAGGGCATATTAAGAAAGATTTCACATTCTATTCCTGTTGCACCTACTCTGTATTCTCCTTCCCTATGGTAACTATTTCTTTCTTATGTATGTATGTATGTATGTATGTATGTATGTATGTATGTACTGGGGATTGAACCCAGGGTCACTTTACTACCGAGCTACATCCCCAGCTCTTTATTTTTATTTTGAGACAGGGTCCTGCTAAATTGCCCATGCTGGCCTGGAACTTGTGATCCACCTGCCTCAACCTGCCTCAGCCTTACAAGTTGCTGGGATCACTGGTGTACACAACCACGCCTGGCTCATTTCTAAAAAAGAAAAAACAAAAACAAAACCTACCACCAACAAAAACAACCTACCACCGTCACCACCAACAAAAAGCTTTTTATTTATTCTTTGTTACTGGGGCCTTTAAATAAATGTTCTATGTGACTGTGATGCTGAAGGTTTAGACCCACTTTGAGAGACATTGTCCTAGCGATACATCTCATGAGGGAGTCAGCATGTACATTTGCAACCAGAATGGGCGGGGGGATATTCTCAGTCGGGTTAATTCAGAGGCTCAAAGATGTCACCATGCTCCAGCTTCCTACCATACTTATGTTCTGCTTCCTCCTGTCCTCTGCTAATCTCTACTCATGAGCATAAGCTTGCTGTAGTTCCTAAAACATTAGAGTCTTCCCCACATAATTCTCAAAGAATAGAAGGAAAAAAGAGCATGTCCCTTCCACCTGGACTTTCTTAAGAGTGGAAAAATTTTGGAGGCCATCCACTGAACACCTGATTTTTACCTACCTGTTCCAGGAAAAGTGCAAATTAATATTATGATAGGCTAAGATGAACCCAAATGGGTTGGGGAGGAGTCTCTCTTCCTTTGAAACAGACACCAGGTACATGAACCAAATCAGTTCTGTTACCAAGGAGGAGGGGGAGGAATGGGTAGGCAGCAGTGTGTGCCACTCCGTTTCAAAGAAGATCTGCCTTGCATAATGTCATGCTGTGCGGTGGGAAGGGCCCTTCTGCTCAACTAACAAAACATACATCTTGTCCATGAATACTTTCACCCCAGGTCCTTGCCCTACTAGGGCACATGACCTCCAACTCTCTTGCCTTTGATTCTCATCCACAGTTCACTTGTGAGAAATAATATTCACTGCAGATGGCATGAAGTTTTGTGCTCCACCTATTTCTCAAGATGGGAACTTCAAATCTGGGTTTCATGGTTTTGGTTTGGCAGGTGCAAATAACATGCATGTCTCCAACTTTGCAAATATACTTCTCCCTTCTTGTTCATGAGAAGAATGGATTTTCTAGGCTAAAAGGCTTTATTCCTGGTAGCAGGTGGTTTTGCATAGTAGATGGGCCATACTCAGAAAGCATGTAGTGAATGAATGAATGAATGTCTACTTTTAAATGCAAAAATGACTGGGAGAAAATAATTTATATATTGATGCAATTCGAAGAGAAATTTCAATGTGATTTTAGGTCCTCTGGAAATGTATGTAAATTGATGGAACTAAGTCAAGCAATATTTTACCTTTTTAAAAATTTATTGTTTTCTTTGTTAAATAACAAAAGTGATAATGTTTGCTACAAAACTCAACTTATATGAGGTTACATTAAAATTAATAATCTCCCTTCCCCTCTATAAATCTATGGAGGTAACATATCTACACTTAGTGTGTGTGATTCCAATCTTTCTCTGAGCTCAAACATTAACAAATTAATGACTGATAGGAACATTTCATAGTTTGTTTTTGCCTTAGGTTCTCCAATCTTTCCTTTAGTGAAGGTCATTCAGGCTGTTCTCAGATTTTTGTTTTGTTTCATTTTTTCCTTCAGAGATAATGTTATAATGGACCATCTTTGTCCATATGCCCTCAGGACTGGTGCTTTTATTTCTATGAAATCAATTGCTATGAATGGAATTATCAGGCCATTAATTTTGGGGTGGGAGGTACTGGGAACTGAACTCAGGGGCACTCGAGCACTGAGCCCCATCCCCAGCCCTATTTTGTGCTTTATGTAGAGACAGGGTCTCACTGAGTTGCTCAGTGCCTCACTATTGCTGAGGCTAGCTTTGAACTTGTGATCCTCCTGCCTCAGCCTCCCAAGCTACTGGGATTAAAGACCTGCACCACTGCATCCATCCCCATTTAATATTTTAATGACCCTGGTGCATTGCTTTTCCCAAAAGTTTAGCAACTCATGCTTCTACCACCAATACGTGAAAGTGACAGTTTCTGTATGTCCTTCCTTGTCCCACTATGAGTTAAAATTTTTTTCTAACCGAATGGTGAGTAAAATAGATGAATTATTGTATTAATTTGTATTTTCTTGAGGATTAGTGGGGTCCAGCATGTTTTCTTGTGTTCAACTTTTGCAATTTGTTCTTTGAAAATTGCCTGTGTTAGCAACCTTGAAATTGCTCCCAATGACGCCTGCCTGCTGGCATTCACACACTTGGCTAACCCTCTCTCCTGGGTGTGGCTGGGCCTAGAGCTCTTTCTAATGAATGGAATGTGGCAAAGGTGAGGGAATCCCACTTCCAATTATTTTCTCTATTCTATGGTTTGTTCTTTGAGGGTTTTATTTAAGAAATCTTCCTGTTTCCAATATTACAAATACTGTTTTCGTTTCTCTTTCAACCATTTTTATCATTCCATCCAAGCATTTAATCCATACCTGTAGTTCACTTTGGTGTACAGACTTTCTCCCAATATAACTGACTATATTTCCTACCAAAACTATTGTCTTAGTCGGTTTGGGTTGCCATAACAAATGCCATAGACTGGCTGGATTAAACAACAGAAAATAATTTTCTCACAATTCTGGAGGCTAGACAGTTCAAGATCAAGGTTCCAGCTAACTGGTTTCTGGTGAGGGCTTTCTTCCCAGGCTGCAGGCAGCTGTCTTGTTTGTCTTCACCTGGCCTTTCCTCAGTCTGTGCAGAGAGAAGAGTCCTCACGTTCTCCCTGCCCTCTTCTTCCTCCCCCTCCTGATCCTCCTCCTCCTTCTGCTTCCTCCTTCAATATTCATTTATGTTTGCATGTTTTTCAGGGGGAAACTGGTGGTTTCTGGCATCATTAGACACCATGAGAGGAAACCCAGTTCTGAAAAAAGTTACAGCACCCTTCTTCCCTTGAGTTCTAGTCATCATACTTTGTTTCTTTTAATTTAATTTTGTTTTTTTATTTTAACCCTTTGTAACTCGAAAGGGTAAAATTACACTTACTAAAGTGCTCATAAAGAATTAAAATCAAATATATAGTTTCAAGCAAAAGCCATTTCAAACTATCTGATTACTTTTAGTTATTGATTATCCCACACGTGTTTTTTTTCTGCTTTTTTTTGTATTGCTGAGTTTACCACAGTAAAATTTACCAAGATATTTATTTATCTTCCATTTCAGGTCACCTTCTCCTGTTTTGTTTTGCTTTGCTTTGCTTTCTTCCTTCTTCTTCTTGCTAGAGTACTTCCTTTAAGAAGATTTTCAAAGAGGATCTTTGTATTGTAAACATTAATTATTTTGGTATCACATTGAAATGATAGTTTAACTGGGTTTGGATTTTAGGTTCCTAGTTCTACTTCAGTATTGAAACTATTTACTCTGTGGTCTCCTGGCAGATATAGCTACTGAGAAATATGATTCTGATATTCAGATATTCAGCTGATTCTTGTTCCTTTGTAAGCAATTTGCCTTTGGTCTAGAGGTGTTTAGATTTTTCTTTTTGTATTTGATGCATTTAAATGACATAAAATGTACCTATGTATGATTTTTCTTACATTTCTTATCTAACAGTATATTTATTTGTACATTTAGGCTTTAATATTCTGATCTGAGAAATTCTGTTATTATTTTGTTAAATATTCCACTCTTCAAAGCCAGCCTCAGCAACGGAGAGGCACTAAGCACCTCAGTGAGACCCTATCTCTACATAAAACACAAAATAGGGTTGGGGATGTGGCTCAGTAGTTGAGTGCCCCTGAGTTTAATCCCCAGTACCAAAAAAAAAAAAAATATTCCACTCTTGATTCAGCCCAGTTCCGCTCCAGAGTTCCTGTGGACTGGCAGGAACCACAGAGGGCCCTGATCCGCCCTCAGGAACCTCCACGTTTGTCCAGCCAATGGGAGACCAGGGACTGCTACCTGCTAGCCATTGGGGAGCCCAAATTTGGGGTAGGAGTCACTCCAGAGACCCCAGCAGAGGCAGCCCAAGGGCAGCCTGGGCCTGCCTCAGTTCTGCTCCAGAGTTCCTGTGGACTAGCCGCAGAGGGCCCAGATCCACCCTCAGGAAACTCCACGGGTGTCCAGCCAATGGGAGACCAGGGACTGCTAGGGGAGACCAGGGACTGCTAGCCGCTAGCCACAGAGGAAGGCACACCCAGGGTAAGAGGGGGTTGCAGAGATCCCAGCGTGAAGAGGTCCTACCCAAGTGCACTCTGGGCCTGCCTCAGTTCCGCTCCAGAGTTCCTGTGGTCAGGCGAGACAGAAGGCCCGAAACCACCCCTAGGGAAAGCCAGAGTGCCCAGTTGAAGGCAGACCAGAGCCTGCTAACCTCCAGCCCCAGGGGAGCTCACACTCACTGTAAGGGTCACACACAGACTCTCCTGCTTGTGACCCTGCCTAAGTGAGACCTGGGCCCGCCTCCAGTTCTGCTCCAGAGTTCCTGTTCACCAGCAGGAGTGCAAGAGGGGGGCAAAACGGTCCTCAGGGGCCGCCTCAGGAGCCCAGCCAAGGCCACTCCCACTGCACTCTAGAGGTACATCCACTACTTCCACCACCAACTTTAGTGACAGTAGTGCCCATCTGGGGACACTGGGAGAACAGGAGTAGCTCCAAGGTGAGACACAGGTAATCTGGAGTGTCAATACAAGATTATAGGATAGAAGCTGCAATACCTCAGACTGGTATTTCAAGAAAGGAAGACACACAATCAACATGAAAAAACAAGGGAAAAAGGTACCCCAAATAAACCTGGATACCACTTTAACAGAATTCATTGACAGCACAGTTGTTGAAATGTCAGAGAAAGAATTCGGAATGTACATAATGACCAGCGAACTAAACAATGACATAAGTGAACAATTACAGGCAAAAATTGATCAATCCAACAAAGAAATAGGTGAGCAAATAAAGGCAACCATGGATCATTCTAACAAAGAGATAAGAAAGCAATTACAAGTAGCAAAAGATTACTTTAAGAAAGAGCTAGAGATCGTGAAAAAAAAAAACCAATCAAAATACTTGAAATGAAGGAAACAATAAACCAAATAAAAAACTCAATAGAAAGCATCACCAGTAGACTAGATCACCTGGAAGACAGAACCTCAGATAATGAAGACAAGATATACAATCTTGAAAATAAACTTGATCGTACAGTGAAGATGGTAAAAAATCATGAACAGAACATACAAGAAATATGGGACAGCATCAAAAGACCAAATCTATGATTTATTGGGATAGAAGAAGGTGCAGAATTTCAAACCAAAGAAATGCACAATCTCTTCAATGAAATAATATCAGAAAATTTCTCAAGTATGAAAAATGAAATGGAAAATCAAATAAAAGAGGCTTACAGGACACCAAACGTACAAAATTTCAACAGATCTATACCAAAGCACATTATAATGAAAATGCCCAACATACAGAATAAGGATAGAATTTTAAAGGCCGAAAAGGAGAGGAACCAGATTACATACAAGGGGATACCAATTCGTATCTCAGCAGATTTTTCAACCCAGAATCTAAAAGCCAGGAGACCATGGAATAACATATTCCAGGCCTTAAAGACAATGGATACCAACCAAGAATCCTATATCCAGCAAAATTGAGCTTCAGATTTGATGACAAAATAAAAACCTTCCATGATAAACAAAAGTTAAAAGCATTTACAGCAAGAAAGCCTGCACTACAGAGCATTCTTGGCAAAATATTCTACGAGGAGGAAAGGATAACCAACAATGAATATTTACAAAGAGAGGAACTACACTAAAGGAAAGACCATTCAAAACAAAAAACCAGGGGCTGGGATTGTAGCTCAGTGGTAGAGCGCTTGCCTCGCATGCGTGAGGCCCTGGGTTCGATCCTCAGCACCACATACAAAGCAATAAAATAAAGACATTGTGTCCATCTACAACTAAAAAAATATTTAAAAAAAAAAGAAAAAAGAAAAAACAACTCAAGGTAAAAACCGAAAATAAGCCCAAATGACCAAAATTACAAATCATATCTCAATAATAACCCTGAATGTAAATGGCCTAAATGCACCAATTAAAAGACATAGACAGACTGGATCAAAAAAAAAAGACCCAACAATATGCTGTCTTCAAGAGACTCATCTTACAGGAAAAGACATCTACAAACTGAAAGTGAAAGGGTGGGAAAAAACATATCACTCACATGGATCCCGCAAACAAGCAGGAGTTTCCATCCTCATATTAAATAAAGTGGACTTCAAACCAAAGATGACGAAAAGAGATAATAAGGTCATTTCATACTTCTTAAGGGAATCATACATCAACAAGACATAACAATCATAAATATCTATGCCCCCAATAATGGGGCTTCTACGTATGTCAAACAAATCCTTCTCAAATACAAGAATCAAATAGACCACAACACAATAAGACTTGGAGACTTTAACACAGCTCTCTCACCATTGGATAGATCTTCCAAACAAAAACTTAATAAAGAAACCATAGATCTCAATGAAACTATCAATAATTTAGACTTAACAGACATATATAGAGTGTTCCACCCTTTTCCAAAATAGATCATATGTTATGTCACAAAGCCAGTCTTAGCAAATACAAAAAAATAGAGATTCTACCCTGCATCCTATCGGACCACAATGGAATAAAATTACAAATCAATGACAGATTAAAAAACAGAAACTACTCCATCACCTGGAAACTAAATAATATGCTATTGAATGATGCATGGATAACAGAAGACATCAAGGAAGAGATAAAAAAATTCTTAGAAGCAAATGAAAACTCGGATACAACATATCAAAATCTCTGGGATGCCATGAAGGCAGTGCTAATAGGAAAGTTCATAGCACTAAACTCATTCATTAGAAGAAGTAAAAGTCAACAAATAAATGAATTGACTCTTCATGTCAAAGTCTTAGAAAAGGAAGAACAAATTAACACCCAAAGAAGTAGAAGACAGGAAAGAATCAAAATTAGGGCTGAAATCAATGAAATTGAAACAAAAGAAACAATTCAAAAAATTGACAAAACAAAAAGCTGGTTCTTTGAAAAAATAAACAAAATTGACAAACCCTTAGCTACCCTAATAGCTAAACCCTTTACCCTCCTAAAAAGGAGGAGGGAGAAAACCCAAATTACTAAAATTTGTGATGAAAAAGGAAATATCACGACAGACACTACTGAAATACAGAGGATAATTAGAAACTATTTTGAAAATTTATACTCCAGTAAAATAGAAAGCCCTGAAGACACTGACAAATTTCTAGAGGCATATGACTTACCCAAACTGAACCAAGAGGACATACACAACTTAAACAGATCAATTTCAAGCAAGGAAATAGAAGATACCATCAAAAGCCTGCCAACCAAGAAAAACCCAGGTCCAGATGGATTCTCAGCTGAGTTCTACAAGACTTTCAAAGAAGAACTAATACCAATTCTCCTCAAACTATTCCATGAAATAGAAAAGGAGGGAACCCTTCCAAACTCATTCTATGAGGCAAGTATCACCCTGATTCAAAAACCAGACAGAGACACACCAAAGAAAGAAAACTTCAGACCAATATCCCTGATGAACATAGATGCAAAAATTCTCAATAAAATTCTAGCAAGTCACATCAAAGAAATAGTACACCATGATCAAGTGGGGTTCATCCCAGGGATGCAAGGTTGGTTCAACATATGGAAATCAATTAACATAATACATCACATCAATAGACTTAAAGATAAGAATCATATGATTTTGTCAATTGATGCAGAGAAGGCATTTGACAAAATACAACACCCTTTTATGCTCAAAACACTAGAAAAACTTGGGATAGTAGGAACATTCCTCAACTTTGTAAAAGCTATCTATGCTAAACCCAAGGCCAACATCATCCTAAATGGAGAAAAAGTGGAAGCATTCCCTCTGAAAATGGGAACTAGACAGGGATGCCCTCTCTCACCACTGCTATTCAACATAGTCCTGGAAACACCAACCAGAGCAATTAGGCAGATGAAAGAAATTAAAGGGATACGAATCAGTAAAGAAGAACTCAAACTATCATTATTTGTGGACGACATGATTCTATACTTAGAGGATCCAAAAAATTCTACCAGAAAACTTTTAGAATTAATAAATGATTTCAGCCAAGTAGCAAGATATAAAATCAACACCCACAAATCGATTGCATTTCTATACATCAGTGATAAACCCTCTGAAAGAGAAATTAGAAAAACTATCCCATTCACAATAGCCTCAAAAAAATAAAATACTTGGGAATCAATTTAACAAAAGAGGTGAAAGACCTCTACAATGCAAACTACAAGACACTGAAGAAAGAAATTGAAGAAGACCTTAGAAGATGGAATAATCTCCCATGCTCCTGGATAGGCAGAATCAATATTGTCAAAATGGCCATACTTCCCAAAGT
>PVHX01000289.1:0-343297 GCA_004024805.1 Geosciurus inauris
TGATGCCTCCTGCTTCACTCTTCTTGCTCAGGATAGCTTTGGCTATTCTGGGTCTCTTATTTTTCCAAATGAATTTCATGATTGCCTTTTCTATTTCTATAAGAAAGGCCTTTGGGATTTTAATTGGGATTGCATTGAATCTGTATAGTGCTTTGGGTAGTATGGCCATTTTAATAATATTGATTCTGCCTATCCAAGACCTGGGATTTTTTACAGTCAGGTTCTTGTGCAGGAGCAGCTTGAGCCAAGGAGAAATCAGAAAGTAAGGTCAAAAGATCACACTGGGAAGGAAGGGAGAAATGCAAAATGCAAAATATCCAGTCTACAGTGGTAGACAGTGCCTATGAAAATCTAAAACTCTATGAAAGGGTCTTGAATAAAGGTCAGAGAGAGAGAGAAAGTGGTTGTAAGAGAGACCCAGGAGGACAAATGTGGTAGTGAAGAATCTTCTGTGTACTCCGTGAGACCAAGGGTAGACATGTTGGATGCTGGGGCAGCTGGGACACCAAGAACCATGTCTTATCCATCTTCCTATATCTAGAGTCTCCCACAGTGTTTGTCATGTAAAGAAAATCTTAAATTAAGTTGAACTTATGCTTTGTGGTAACTACTGAGTCAGATGGATGTTCAGGATTGGCTACTTCCTCAGGCCATGGGTAAAGAGTGTCTAGAACAATCAGTTGCCTTTAGCCAACTTTGTGGTAGTTTTACCAAATGGTTATTTCAACTTCTTTATGTTTCAGATAGTAACACAGAAAGAGGGGCTTTAAAGGTATCAAGGAACAGAAATCAGGTTTACCAAATGCTCAACTTCTGACCCAATAGGTAAGTCAGCTGGGGCATCAGAAGGCAAATGCCTCTGTCCTTTTGCTAATATGTGGTATATCAGAGTTTGTGAGCCTCCTTGCCCCCTTCCCTGCCTGCCCTGCTGAACTTGGGTGTTGTATGGGTGATTGATACGTAAGGCAGGACCTCTGTAGCCTCTGACAGGTTCTACTTCTTGCCCTTTGGCTCCATTTGCATTATTGATGGGCTTGGATTCAGTCATGAACCTCTCAGGTGAGAAACAGCATGTTCGTTCTCTGACACTCAGAGTGTAGAGTGGGCAGTGAATGCTTCTCAGAGGAGGTTGGGAGGGGGATGGCCATTCTTCCTCCTCCACTCTCTCCCTCTTGTAGCTGTTCTACCACAGCTGGGTATAGGATCTAGGCTCTCTGAATGAGAGGGAAGAGAGAGGCATTTCAGGCAGTAAAACAGTGGAGATGACATTGTATAAGTAGGAATTGTCATAGAATGAGGAAATGAGCATGGGGCCAGGGTACAGAGAAAGCAGGTGGCAAAGAAATGAGGAAAATGCGTAAATAGACAAATTATGGCCATACTGGGAAAGACTGTGACAGTCAAGTAGAGATGAAGAGGGTTGCTGCCAGTAAGTTCTAGGGACACATTAAAAGTTTATAAGAATTTGTTAAGCAAAATTTTTGGATGATATTGGCTCTGGGATCCCATGGTAAGTAAGATTATATATTGAAATTAATCTAAAGATAAGAATGGATTAGAAAGGGTAGGAATCAGAATCATAAAAGGACTTAAAGGAAGCTTTAGAAATAATCTAACACATAAGTTACAAATATCTTGGGTGTGTGGTGGTGAGTATGAGAAGGAATAGACAAAGAGGAGGGGTGGGTCTAAGGAGACCACATCTGCAATGTGATTTACACTAGTTTTCATTCACTGTAATAGTTGAATGAATGAATGCAGAACTTTGCAACTCTGGATTTCTAAGAAGAATGCAGAAAAGTAGCTACATGGTTTTGAACTTGAGTAATAGAAAATGGAGATATTGCTGACTGAACAAAGAAGCTGGGGAAAGAAGAGAGAAAGGAATGTGTTAGTCTTATTATGTTCCCCAAAGTCTGTACGTTGAAACTTAATCACCAAAGGGACAGTATTAAGAGGTGGGGTACTTAGAAGGTGATTAGGTCATAAGGCTCTGTCCTCATAAATGGGATTAGTGACCTCTAAAAAAGAGGTTGAAAGGAGCAACTTCTGCCTTCCCATCCCTGTCACGATGTGAGGACATTGTGCCATCCATAGGGAATGAGCAGTCACTGAACCTGCTGGAGCCTTGATCTTGGACTTCCTAGAGTTCAGAACTGTGATAAAGTTTTGTTGTTTACAAATTACAGTCTCAGGTATTTTGATGTAGCAGCACAAATAAACAGAAGGAAAAGGAAGATGTTGAACTTGGCTTAAGAAGACAATGTTGAATTTAAAATGATGTTGGAACATCCCAGAGGAAATGTCTAGTTGTAGTTGGAGAGTAAAGCAAGCAAACAGAGAAACAAACAAGCCTTGGACAGCAGTATTGGGGACTGCATGTGAGAACAGGCTTGGAGATACTAATTTGGAGTCATTAATCAAGTAATAGTAATGGAATACATTAGACTGGTTTATCTGAGACAGAAAAATAAAACTATATAAAAGAACAGAAAGAATTAAGGATCATCTTAGAAATTACACTTTTTTTCCCAATGATGGATGGGGGTTTGGACTTGGTCTTGCTGCTTGGTCCCGTGTTTCTGGGGAGAGTTTTTTCCCTGGCTGTTCACCAAGTTCACCCTCATCCCAGACACCCTCCAAGGCTGCTGGCACTTCAGCTCTCAAGCCAGGCTTGCACATAGAAGTTCCGCAGCTAGTGTTTTCTAGCCCTTTCTTCCCAGTAGACAGATCCTATTCCAGGGCCACTTGCTAAAGAATAGGATCCTAATTTAAATGAGATTAAAACCTCTTCCCACACATGGCCTCAGACCAGGACAATTCCAACACCTGTATTTCACCATTGCCTAAGGATTTCTGCTGTTCTCTTCTTGCTAGTTGTGGTAGACTGGGTCTAAATGCTGTAATATGATCTTCCTGCCTTGCTGAAGTCTGTCTCTTGCTCCCTTGATGTTCACGTCCTCACCCCTGTCCTGTTTTCACCTTCTGCATCTTTTCCCACTGACACTTACCAAATGCTGGTATGTTTCCAAGGCTGGAGCAAAATGGGCAATGCACAATTCCTGCCATGATCTTCCTCTAGTCCTAGAGAGAATTGACTATGTCTGTCTGAATTATTTTATTTCTCTCCTTTCTCTCTTTTTCTATAGTTTTCTCAGCAGATTTGAGGAAAGTCACCTTTCTGTGATTTCCTTACACAGTTTGGATCTAGTGCAAGACTTTGTAAATATTATCTATCTATTTATTTTGACTCTTGTTAACATCTGAACATTCTGAAGTGCCTGTCACAAGTTAGGTGACAACCTAATTTGGAAGTCTCACATTGTTCTTCAAAAAAAATTAGCTTTCAGGATGAAAAAAAAGGAAATCATCATGGAAACTAAACTGTTATGCTTCACATTTTCTGAAAAACAAGAAACAATTTTTTAATTAGTTGTGGATTTTTCTGAATGTTCAGATATTAACAGTCAGTGAGGTAACCTGAAACTAAAATAAGAAATCTCATTTGCCAATTTTATTTATAGAAAATTATTTTTACTTATGAACCAAAATTCAAAATGAACAAAATAACAGAGAATAAAATGTAAGACTACTCACATCCTATCCCCCAGTTTCCTAGTTCTCTGCCCTACTTTTCTTTACACTTAAGTAATTTTTCCGAGTATGCTGTCTGTGGTACAGGCGTACATGCCCAAACACATACACTAATATCTATTTTTCCTCCAATATTACTATAGTGTTTAAGATTCTGTATTGTTTCACTTCCTAGAATCTTAGAGGATATCCCCTGTAAGTTTACAGAGTGTTGCATTATTTTTTTAAACAGCTGAGTTCAGTTGTTTGAATACATAAATTTTTAACCAATTATTAATAAATAAAACATAGAGGCAATCCCCAGTAAATTTACAGTGTTGCATTATTTTTTTAAACAACAGAGTTCAGTTGTTTGAATGCATAAATTGTTTAACCAATTATTAATACATAAAATATACTTATTAAGTTATTGATCATTGATATTATTTTCAATCTATTAAAATTCTGCAATTAAAACTGTTCTGCTCATTAAGATGACCAAGGTAAAAATGAAGATAGTGCATCTATGCAAGCATAGCTCTAAGATAAACTTCTAAATGTGTAATGTCTGTGTACAGAGGTGAGGTTGTTTTAAATTTTCATGGCTGGTGTTAAACTGCTTTCCATGCATACTCCATCAGTTCCTGCTAATGCATGGAATGCATGTTCCTTTGTAGCACCGGCCAACTTTATTAAACAAAAAGCTTAACAACAAAGTTTCTGTATAGAGTTAACTCAATAGAAAAGACAATGACATTGTAAAACAGCAGAATATTTCCATGTAAAGCCTGTTAGACATTTAATATAAGGCTAGAATTAGCTACAGGAATAATGAATGGAATAAATAACTGCATAAAATAAAGAGTCTCTGAAAAATTCCATTTAGGAATTTTTCTTAATATCTTATTGATGTTTTCTACTAATGTTGTCTAATATATATGTCAATTTTGCAATTAAAAACTTCCATTAACCTGTGGACATCTCATACTTTTCTTCATAAGCATCTGAAGTAGACAGGGCCCTGTATTCTATTCTCTTGTCCAGATCAAGTGCTTGGAGGCTTTAGTGTTAATTCATTTACTGAAGATTACTAGACCAAGGACTCAGGAGTTTTTTCTTTGATACCTGTGTTCCCTGTCCCTTGCACCACTTCCTTTTGTTCTAAGAACCAAACCTGCTTGTTATAGTTTGGAGGTGAAGTGTCCCCCAAAAGCTCATGTGAGATAATGCAAGAAGGTTTAGAGAAGAAATGATTGGGTTGTGAGAGCCTTAACCCAATTGGTGAATTAATCCCCTGATAGGGATTAACTGAGTGATAATTGAAGGCTAGTAGGGTGTGGCTAGAGGAGGTAGGACATTGCGGGGATGGCTTTGGGTATCTATTTTGTATCTGGTGAGTAGTCTCTCTTTCTGCTTTCCAATCATCGTGTGAGCTGCTTCCCTACACCATACTCCTCAAGCATGATGTCCTGCCTCACCTTGAGTCCTGAGGAATGGAGCTGGGCTTCTATGGACTAAGACCTCTGAAATTGTTAGCTCTCAAACTTTTCCTCCTCTCAAGTTGTTCTGGTTGGGTCTTTTAGTCACAGCAGCAAAAAAGCTGACTAAAACACTTCCTGACGCATGCAAAAAATAACACAAACCAAAACAGCAAAAAAACACATACATATATTCCTTTCCTACTTACTTTCTTTATTCTTTCTCTTGAATTATGACATCACATGATTTTATTTTGAGGTATGCTTTTCTTTTTTTTAAATATTTATTTATTTTTAGTTGTAGGTGGACAGAATATCTTTATTTTATTTTTATGTGGTGCTGAGGATCGAACCCAGTGTTTCACGCGTGCTAGGTGAGCACGCTACCACTGCGCCATAACCCCAGCCCCTGAGGTATGCTTTTCTTAATGAACAAAGCATGCTAAATGTTGAAAGTAAATACAAATTTTATGAATTAAATAAAAAAGTTAATGTATAAAGTTTGCTCATTTTTCTAAATAAGGATTCTAGTCAAAACTTTCAGAAAGAAATATTTTGTAAAAAAAAATCTCTTACTTTATCTGTAATACAAATTTGAATAGCAACACATGATTGCTTAAAATGTTTTTCCTTTTTGTGTTTTTCTAATGTTACCAATATAGTTTTGAGAAAGCAGTGAGTGTTGGGTAAATAATATTTTTGCTTCCTAGGTTATTTTATGGTTACTCATCCTCTATTCTTTTGTTCCTACATGTAATTGGTGTGGGGACTATACAGTGTATTAATAAAAGTCTGTCATTCAATTTATTATAATATTTGGGAAACCTTCAGAATGAAGAACCAGAAAAATATCCCACTGTTTGCCACGAAAATATAATTAATTAATTGCTAAATTTTGTTTGCTATCAGGAGATGGATATGGTATAATTTGCAATGCTATCTTTTTTTTTTTTCAGAATCGATGTAGATTTTACATTCGTTTTCCATGACATCTTGCTTATCTGTGTGTACCACATTATGCAGTAAGAATGAATAACAGTATGAAAACTCCATATTTATGTGTTTTTTAAGAGTTGTGTATTTTTCCAAATTACTTTATATTTTGGTATTATGAAAACATATTGACACTAGAATTCTCTGTAACAAGAATGTCCTTCTGAATGGGAAGGAAGGATAATGGAAATTGAAAACAAATGTTGCTCAGGCATTTTCCAGCATTGTAGAATTTCCACTCAGCTGCATGTTGAATTGCTGATCAAAACAGCTCAAGAGTGAGGGATTCTTCATTTAAAGAAGAAAGAAACTAGGAGTGCTGTGTGTGAGAAGCCCTTTGTTATGGCCCAGGCATCTGCTGAATTGTCACAGTCATCTCAACAGTCCACCTGGACTGAGTCACTATCTTATTCATTCAGTTCAGTGAATTTCTGTTTTTGAAAAAAAGAGGCAATGAAAGCCCTGAAACTCAGGAAAAGATTTAACCAAAGCTCCTGGGGAGAAAGGGGGTAAGCTGGATAATACCAAGTGATTCAGAAAAGAAGGTCAACTGTGGAGACTCAGCCCCTCACATTGTAACCTTTGACAAAAGATCTGACCAGGTTTCCAGGAAAAAAAAATTCAGAGTTGTTTTTGTCACCATCTACCCTCTACCTCACCTCTGGCACCATCCTCGACTCCTTCAACAGTGAACAAGAAGAGATTCCAGTTTATAGGCTTCCCTGGGGTGTGTGCACTCTGGTCACTCTCCAATGATTTATTGAAGGTTGTCTTTTAAGGCACACTCATACGTTGCTGGTGGGACTGCAAATTGGTGCAACCAATCTGGAAAGCAATACGGAGATTCCTTAGAAAACTTGAATGAAACTACCATTTGACCCGGCTGTCCCACTCCTTGGCCTATATCCTAAAGATTTAAAAACAGCACACTACAGTGACACAGCCACTTCAATGTTTACAGCAGCACAATTCACAATTGCTAAACTGTGGAAGCAACCTAGATGCCCCTCAATAGATGAATGGATAAAGAAATTGGTATATGTACACAATGGAATGTTACTCAGCATTAAAAGAGAATAAAATAATGGCATTTGCAGGTAAATGGATGGAGTCGGAGAATATCATGCTAAGCCAAGCAAGCCAATCCCCAAAAACCAAAAGCTGAATGTTCTCTCTGATAAGTGGATGCTGATCCATAATGGGGTCAAGGGACATGGGACGAATGGAGGAACTTTGATTGGGTAAAGGGAGGGAAGGGAAGGGGAGAGAACATGGGGGCAAGAAAAATGGTGAAATGAGATGGACATCATTGCCCTAGGTACACGTACGACTGCACATATGGTGAAATACTACATCATGTACAACCAGAGAAATTAAAAGTTGTACAGTGAATCAAAATGCATTTTTCTGTCACATATATATAATTATAATAAATAAATTAATTAGTATAAAAAATGATTGCCATTTTAGGGCAGGCATTGGCATATTTTCCCAAAAAGGACCAGGTAACAAATATTTTATGCTTGTTGCTCATATGGTCTCTGCTATTCAACTCTGAAAGGAAACATATTCAACTTTGACAGAGATTAATATGTAAACAAATGAACTTGTCTCTGTCCAATACACATTTTCTTATACAATTAGAAAGGGAACTGGATTTGGCCTGCAGGATATAGTTTGCTAGCTCTTGTTTTAGAGGATTAGGTAGCTTTCTGTTCATTCATTTTATTAATTCATTCATATCATTAGCAAGAATTTATTGAGCAATTATTAACTTCTAGGTAATATAAGAAGTCTTCTTTAAATTTTCATTGTAGATGGACACAATACCTTTATTTTATTTATTTATTTTTATGTGGTGCTGAGGGTTGAACCCAGTGCTTCACATGTGGTAGGCAAGTATTCTATCACTGAGCTACAATCTCAGCCCCCAAGGGGTCTGTATTTTAAACTTCATTGTGCTTTAATAGAAAAGAACCAGTGAATTAGTTATCAAGCAAATTAATAATGGTAACAATAATATAAATAATTATTTTTTATAAAAACTGAGTATTAGTTACATTTATATTGAAATGGGATTTTTGGCTCTAAGAATAAAATAAATCTAAATATAGTCAGAATACATACAAATCATAAATACATACAAATCAATATACACTTCAAAATCAGTGTATATTGAAGTTCTGCTTGAATATAGTCAAGTAGGATTAAATGCTATGTGCCTATCTTACATAATTCAAGGGTATGCCTACTGGTCAAAGGAGTTAAAAGATATGGGAATGCTAGGTAAGACAATTTGCCAAAAATGTGTTATATTTTAAATCTGTTCACATGTTGATATTAAGGACCAATCATGCTTACACACATACTTACATATGTATGTTAGGTTTGTAATGCAAAATTAGTGGACATATTACTAAGTCAAGTTTTTTGAGGGAGTTTGTTTTAGTTAGGTTTTTCATCACTGTGACCAAAAGACTACAAGAACAACATAAAACAGAAATGTTTATTTGGGGCTAATGGTTTCAGAGGTCTCAATCCATAGACAAATGACTCCATTGCTCTGGGCCTGAGGTGAGGCAAAATATTATGGTGAAAGAGTGTGTAGAGGAAAGCAGCTCAGGACATGGTCACCAGGAAGTAGAGAGAGCATTCCTCATGAGGAACAAAGTATAAACCCCAAAGGTACAATCCCTGGGACCTACTTCCAATAGTCACACCTTAGCTGCCTAAGGTTACCACTCAGTTAATACCTACCAGTGGATTAATGTATCCATTAAATTAAGGCTCTTAAAATCCAATCATTTCACTTTTGAATTTTCCTGCATTGTCCAACACATGAGCTTTTGGGGGATACCACATCTCTAAACCATGAGAATATTCTAAGTCCCTTAGGCTGGTATTATCTCAGCCACCTTATTCTCTTATAGCTTAATATATCTCCTCTCAAAGATAATGTGTGGATGGGAAAGGAAAAGGTAGGAACATCTGTTTCTGGTTAAAATGGAGGTCATTGGATCACAAACTTCCCAAAGTTGAAAAGGAAGAGCGCTTATCAATGTTTTTATGAACAGAGGAATCTTTGTTGCCAAAACTTTATAAGTATACTGAAAAAAAAAAGTCACACACAAACCTCTCTCATTATCAGTCTTAAAAATACTAAACAAAATATTAGCAAAGAATCCAGTGACATTTGAAAGTGATTTTCTATCACAAAGAACCTGAGTTTGTTTTAGGAATGCAAGGTTGGTTTAACATTTGAAAGCTCATGTAATTCATTCATTACATAGACATGATAAAGAAGAAAAATGATATAATCTCATTAATGGAAAAAGAAAATATTTGTAAAATTCAATACGTATTCATAGATAAAATTAGAAAAGAAAGACTGTTAGCACTTTTAAAAGTCTAGGAAAATTAATTGTGAAATATTAAAAGGTATTCTACCTGGCATTGGGTATGAAACAATGACATTGATTATCACTGCTTGAATTCAACATTGTACTAGAATTTACCAGTAAAAAGGGAAGAAAATTGAATATAAATTATATATGCACATAGAGAATTTAAAGAATCTACCAATAGCTGGACATGTTGGCACAGGCCTATAATCCCAGTGACTCAGGAGGCTGAGGCAGGCAGATTGCAAATTCAGATCCAGCCTCAACAATTTAGAAGGGCCCTAAGCAACTTAGCAAGATCCTGTCTCAAAATAAAAAATAAAAAGAGCTAGGGATGTAATTCAGTGGTAAAGAGTCTCTGAGTTTAATCTCGGGTACCCTCCTCCCCTCCAAAAAAGAATCTACAGGTAAATATTAAGACAAGTAACTTTAGCAAGGTCACAAGGTGAATATATAAAAATTAGTTATATTTTAACATATCTGTAATAAACACTGGGATTTGAAATATGAAATAACTAAAAGTACATCAAAACAGTAAATACCCAGGAACAAACATAAAAAAAGAAATGTAAAAAGTCTAACCAGAGTATTAAGAACTTATGAGAGAAACTAAAGAGGACTTAAGTAAATGGAGGAAAATATTTATTTTTTTGAATTGGAGGATCAATCACATATTTTCTCAATTATATATATCTTCCTTGAAGTGAGGGGAAAATGTATATATTTTTTAAATATGTGCAGCAATGGGGAAAGATATAACATGCTTCATCTATACAATTTGAATTGCCTTAACTCAATGATAATATTTACATTTAATAATTGTTGTTACATTTAATAATTGTTATTAAATTTAACAATTTAATAATTGTTACTCGAAATTTAGCAATATAGAAGATACAGTCTGTACCCTGATAGCCTCAAGAAGTATGTTTTGTGTGTGTGTGTGTGTGCGCGTGCACCTAGGTAAGGTGGCCACTAGACACAATTTCAATACCACAATACAAGGGATTGTGAGACAAAATAGAATGTACACAATGCTGTGGAAACCAAGTGAGAGCATAGTACATTTACCTGTTGAAGGGGTCTGAGAGAAGATGACAAAATAGTGACATGTGTTCTGATCATTATGGGATGAATCAGAATTTCCCAAGGAGTGAAATTTCCTAAGAGTTCAGGGAATGTATTTTCATTACTAGAGCATAAGACTGGAGGCACTACAATAGCTTCAAGGCAGGTTGAGAAAGGAGAATGTGTTAGATTTGTCCTTGTTGATCAACTTTTTGCCCATAGGTTACTTTTCAAATTAGAGTGTGCATAAAAATTACTCTAAAATGTATTTTTCATGAAGATTCCAAGGTCCTATTCTCAGAAATTCTGGTTTGGTAGATCGAGAGGCTTAGGAAGATGGACCTGCATAAAAGCAGTTTGGGAACTACCTTTAGGGACAGTTTCCAAGCAGCCATTTTAGAAATAACCCTGAGTGGGATTATTTTATAAATAACAAGCATTTTGTAAAGTTTCCAGGCAAGTGTGTGGAGGATGAATTATAGGAGGGGAGGAATTGGGAAGTAGGGGAGTCAGACAAGAAGAAATGTGAGGAAATGACTGCAAACTCTCAAGGGAGAGATGATCACTGAATGGATTCTTTGTGATTCACCATGTCTGTGTGGATCTGGCTCCTTTGTGGTGAACACCTTGAACATGAGAAGCTCGCCCTTTGGTGTTTTGTAGTATCAGTGCCAGCATGAAGCTGGTGCCGCAGGATGCCTTAGCCGGTGCTTCTGGGTGGCCAAGGATGTGCTACCCACTGCAGCTTTGAGGGGTATATGAATTTTATTTCCTAGGATTTCCATTTGGTTTTGATGATGCCATCTTTCAGAAGACAGTCCCCCAGGTGTCCCTGACCCAGCACCAGGCTAAATGTGAGCAGTTCTGGACTGTTCTGTGCTGGTGAATCTCTCTCTTCAAAAGATTTTCTGCAAATGTTCTCCTCCAACAAAACTGCTGGACCAAGGCACCAGTAGACCAGTTAGTATTGAAAAAATGATGGATTCTAATCAGTCTACTGGTGGACAAGATGTGAAGATGCAGTAAGTATAAAAAGAAATGATAAATCCAAAAGCCAATAAATTCTGGTGATTGTTCACTAATGTATCCTCATTGTCTAGCTCCATACCTAGCCCATAGGTGTTCAAAGCAGCTGAAGAGTTTATAACTGAATAAACAAATGAGTGAATGAACATGGGAACAGGAAGCCTTCGAGCATGAAGAATATCCTCCCAGGAAACCAGCAGAAAGTCTGTTCCAAAGGCCTTGAGTGAGAGGATTAATTCCAGCAGTGAAGCTCCCAGTACTCCCAGCACAGGAGAGCTGAGGCAGCTCCTGCTGGAAGGTAGATGGAAAGCCAGAGAGGAGCCATTCATTCCTGACAGCTCCCTGCACATATACACCCTCCTGATGTTGGGAAGTGCCAATCTATATTTGAAGATGGACATTTCTTAATTTATAGAGCTTCATTGGATTGAGTTTCAGATGTGTCCTTGGATTTTGGAGTCCAACATTTGTTATTTAGATTTAAAGGCAAAATAATGAAGTTATAATCCAGGACCAAGCTCTGCTTTTGGGAAAAAATATAGGCATAAGATCCCTAAGTAAGTGATGGAGACATCAGGGCCCAGATGCTGACTCTTGGCCAACCTAGCTCAGCTCCAGCGCATGCATAAGCAGCCAGGGATACCTGTGCAAGATCTCAGTATCCACAGACTCCTGCTTACACAGAATGAGGGTAAAATCCCCAGTCTCTGCTCTGCATTCTCTATGGTGAATTCAGAAAAGGGATTAAGTAAGAGTTTCTTCCTGCTCCTCAATTTAGACATCAATATGGTAAAACGATCATTTGAAATGAAAGCCCTTTAATGAATATTTAACTTTCTCTGTTTTGCCACAAACTATTTTAACATTCCTTGGAGTCTCTAACCCCCTCCTTATTTTAAGAACTTCCACATTTTAATGTCAAAACAACTCCAAGAAGTAGGATGAGTTTGCCCATAGAGTTGAGCTCTGGGAAGCTGAACTATTCTGCAGTCAGACTCCTGTGGTTTAGGGTCAGTTTTAATGCATGGGGTTTGGTTTTCCATTTCAGAGTGTATCTCCAGTTTCATATAGACTTAATGGTACTGATCTTTGGTACTACTTTGTTTTTCCTTTGCAAGTTATTTGTGTTCTTCTGGTTCCCACTCGTTATCCTGAGATTTTTCTTGACCTATGTCAATCTCAATTTTGCTGACTATAAAATGTGGATAATATTACTATCTTTCTAATCAACTTGATTTTAGGATTAAATCAAATTACTATATTAAAACACCTAACACAATTCCTGGCACAGTCAGTTAAGTTTGTCCATTCCTACCTAACAGGGATACCAAGTCAAATGTAATACTAAACATAGCAATTCCTTCCTCTTTCATGAATATAAAAATTTATAAAGAGTTGTGTTTTGTGGGCCCAAAGCTCATGCCACATTGTTTCATACTTAGTTGCAAAAATGCATGTATGAACTTGTGCCTCTCTTCTACATCATACTGTGTTCCTTCTGGGCAAGATGGCATCTTAATTAAGTGCAGAAGGCCTAGTGGGTATTATGGAATCAATACCATATCCACATACAAGTGTTGTGTTAAATGTAAAAGCACGACACTCAGATTGAATCGTGGGCTGTGGATTCCTTGGCAAGTTAATTCCCTGAGTTTTGACATCCCTATTTGTAAAATGAAGATAATAATGCCTACCTCTCTAAGTTGTTTTGAGCATCTAAGAGGCAGTAAATGGTAATGCTGAGCCAGGCACTTGGCTCTCAGGGATGTGCTAAATGAATTGCAGATTATTAAGGGAACAGTTGATAGCATATTTTAACCGGTATGTGCTTTTTGCTCCACTCCTTCATCACTTTATTTTAAGTGATATGAGAAATCCGTCAGAGCCCTGTCTAACAGCAGGAAATCATTTCTTGCCAGGATGAGAGATCTGAACCCTCAGCAACACACTGCACATGCAGGATCTCAGGGGTCCTTGGTGTTGACTAGGAGGGATCTGTCCACAGCCTCCTGCTCTAGGTTCAGCCACCTTCCAGGCGGCAGTCTGGTTTTTGCAAACTTTTCTCTGATTATGCCATTCCACTGATTTAAATCTTTTGATGGCATTCTGTTGTTCTTGGGATAGACAGCTCCCCAAAGCCTCACCTTGACTGGCCTTATTTACCTTCCCCTTTCCTCTCAAATTACCCTCTGTTCTCCTCTCCCATAATTCTTTCAGTGCTGCTGCCCTGTTTGCATGGTTTCTTTTTACTTCTCTCCAGAATGCTGTATTCCCTCTCTGACTCCTAACTGCTGTCATCCTTCAGATCTTAGCCTAAACCTTGCTCTTTGAGGAGGCCTTTGCTATTGATCTGACCTAGTCAAATCTAATATCGTATGCTCTCCCTGTAATGAATATCTTTCTCTGTAATGTTCTTTACAACCACATTTTTATATTTGGTAATCTGGGATCATGCATTTGTTGTGTGGTTATTTTATTACTATCTCCTGCGTTGTGCTGTGGAGTACATGAGGTCTAGGCCTCTTTCATTGTGCATATTAATATATTAAAGATTCATATGCAGCTGCTTTACACTGATATTGCCCTACCAGTTACTGAACTGCTAAAAGAGTCCCATACCTGTAGTCAAAAAACTGGTCCTTAAAAATTTAAGAATACCCCTTCTGTCACCCACCTGCCCTAGCTTCTTACTTGAAAGTCCCGGACCTGCTCATGATCTAGTGACAAAAGGAGCTGTGGGTGGCATAGGAGAGCTCTTCAGAATCCTGCTCCAGGATTTGTCTGGCACCTTTACCATGCCTGTGTCTTACCCACTCTGAACTATTTTACATATCACATAGTAAATGCTCAATAAACACTCTATGAAGTAGGTGGTCACCGAAAAGAGACAGGGACATAATGTCAGAGGGACATGGGCTGTAGCCTTGATCCTATCTTCCCAAGGTTTAGGGAGTTTTGTCACTAGAGCCCTTCCTTCTGACCATGTCTACCATCTCTATGATGCTGGAGTTTGAGGCCTGGGATCCAAACCAGAAAATGTGGCAACTGGAGGAAATAAGATGAGAAAACCATCAACCAACCAACCAAAAACCAAAAACCAAAAAAACCAACCATCTAACAAGTGCAGATTCTTCTTTCTGTAAACCTCTGAACATTTGCTCTATGATAAATGAGTTGACAAGAATAAGGAGGAACGTAATTGGCAGGAGTTCATGGTGAGATCTGTGCCTTCGAGCTCTGCCTTAAGCCGATCTTTTGCTTTCTCTGAATAAAAGAGTTAAATGTTGAGACAGCTTAGCACATTTCTTTCTCAGGAAACAGGGCATAACCAGAGCCATGGCTGTGCAGGGGGTTCTGGAAGAAAAAGCAAAATGAAGTACGGTGTTAGGCCTATGTTGGAAAAATGTGTTAATTATGAAGGTGAAGACAAGAGAGCAGGGAAGGAATTCAGGTTATACCTCAAAGTAATCTATTTCACAATTCCATGGGGCAAAGCATTTTTACCTGGGCCCTGCTGGCCTGCCGTGGCATTTGGAATCTTAGAGTGATAAGGTTTACTTGAAGGTAGGGGAGTGGCTGCCCTCAGCTCTCAGGACTTTGCCCTGTGATTGAAGAGCCCAGGGAGAAGTGGGTAGAGGACATAGGGACATAAGAGAAGCTTTCACAAGTCAAACAACAGCATCTGTGGAAAGGAGTGTGACACCAGGTTAAATAGGACTTCAATTGCATTTGCCCATTCATTATTTTTTATTTTTATTTATTTTTTGGTAACAGGGATTGAACTCAGGGGTACTCAGCCACTGAGCCACATCCCCAGTCCTATTTTGTGTTTTATGTAGAGACAGGGTCTCACTGAGTTGCTTAGCACCTCGCCGTTGCTGAGGCTGGCTTTGAACTCGTGATTCTCCTGTCTCAGCCTCCCAAAGTGCTGGGATTACAGGCGTGCGCCCCCGTGCCCGACTCCCATTTGTTATTTTAAGTGGACACTAAAAGATGAATGGTATACAATTCTTTCCCTTAAGGATATTTTGATTTTGAAAAGAAAAGTGTGCAGAAATAATAATATCAAGTAGAATAGCAGAGTCAAGTGCTCAGGGAAGTTAGGAAAAAAAGATTACTTTCTATAGGGTCAGGCCATGTAAATATTTACATGAGAAGGTGCCATTGGGCTTAAGGGATGTGTACAACTTGGACCTAAGAAGAAGAGGTCATTTGTTAACACGTGATTAGCAGATGAGCGGTCTTATCAGTTCAGGAGAGGCGAGGGAAGGTAGGGTTAAAGAGACGACAGTTCTATTGGTTGCGAGCCTCACTGGTTGGGAGAATTGCCTACTCACAGGCTCTGGAGCAGGAGATTTGCTGGTAGGCCATGCAGAAGGAGACAGCAAAGAGGAGTCTGACATCTAGATGAAAGTTTGGGAGGATAATAGCCATTTTCATAAATCTGAAATGTCAAAGAAAGAAAAAAATGGGCAAAGAAGCAACACTGAATTTGATCTGGTTTTCATTGAGCTGAAGAAGTCAGCAGGTTGAAGGATAAAGACATCAAATGCGAAGTTAAAAAATTGGAAGCTGAGGGTGATTACTAGGGCTAAGCTATAGATTTTGGGGTGAAACTTTTGAAAGAGAACAGAAGACACAGGCAATGGTGAGATTGCCCAAGGACAGATATTAGAGAAAAACTAGGCAGTGAGGGGTACTGGCAATAATCTCAAAAGAAGTGGGCATCGTGGTCCAGGAATGCTGGGTGCCAGCAACTCCTGACTTTGTCTGCAGTGATCCAGCTGAGGTGAGAAAAGAGAGGCAGGCCTCCTTCAGGAAAAGTGGGAAGGTGAATTTAAATGTCTAGACAGTCTGGTCCCGGTTTACTGAGGACTCTCCTGGTTTAGCATGGAAAGTTCCCTCTCTGAGGAACACCTCCCTTGCCCTATCAATCCCAGGCACACCGGGACAGTTGGTCATCCTATAAACGGGAAACCTTACTGATGAGAACCCCTGCCATTAACCTCTTGCATGAATAACTTTTCTTGTTTTCTTTCTTTTTGGTATAGGGGCGCTTAACCCCTGAGCCACATCCCCAGCCCTTTTTAATTTTTTTAAAAATTTTTTTATTTTTGAAACAGGTCTCACTAAGTTCCTTAGGGCCTTGCTGTGTTGCTGGCTTTGAACTTGTGATCCTCCTGACAGCCTCCCAAGCCACTGAGATTGTAGGCATGTGTCACCACATCTGACACTTTTCTTGCTTTCTTACCAGAGGATCAAGCCTTTTCTGCTGAGGTAAATGGGTATAACAAAGAACTCTTATCCACAGGGCTCAGCAATGCTGCTGTGTGTCTGAAGGACCTGGTTTAACTTGGATGCTGCTGATAAAACTGGCCCCTTGATGGGTCGTGTTTATACCTGAAAGTTGCAAAATGGACTCCATCTTTGATAATAAACAGACAATCCATTCTGGCATGGAAGTTTGACGCTATTAGCTGGACAAGACTGAACTCTCATTATTGGTAACGTGCCTGCTACCGGCTTGGAATATGGGCCTTGATAATGGGTGAGTGACAAAAGAGACAGTGAGAAAAAAAATCAAAAATACCAGGGCCAGGGTTGATGTGTTATTCAAGACTTCAGCTTGATAGGGAACTGATGGCCCTCAGTCTAAGCAGATGTGTGCAAACCATTACGTTTCACTCAACGCAATGCAAATAAGCCTTTAATTCTCCCAGCTTCTCTACAAGGAGAGGCTCTTGGGAACCCCCTGTCAAAACTATCTACTAGGTATTCAATAGATGATTCCCACATGTTCAGATCCAAACTAAACTATGCAGGAGAATCAATAGCAAAGACACAATGTGCAGTTCCTGTTTTAGGGGAATCAGAACTCAGCGATGAGGTAGAGGCAAATATCACTGAGACAACAAAAACAATGTCAAGAAAAATCTGAGAAAGCTCCATACATGGGGCATAAAAGGCAATGAATTCAGAAGAGGGTATCACTTTTGCTGGGCATTATGGAACAAAGAAGACACAGAGTCTTGGCAGAGTGACAGAACTTGTGAGGGCTGAAGACTTAAATCTCTCTCTGATGGAGCCCAGCTTCATCTCTATCAGTTTCATCTTGCTTTTATCACTAAAGGTTTCTAACATGACAGATGAGGTGCTGGGCAGGAGAACAGCAGTTTCAACTTGCCTCCCTCCCCTACATCCCCTCCCTCCCTGAGTGATGATAGCAGCTCTTAATTTGTTTTTCACTCAACTTCCAAACTCTCAATCCAGTTGTGTGGCATTGGGTCGCTACTGGTGTCATAAGCTATTGTATTATATTCAAGATGATGAAAGCTGATGGTGTTTATTTCTTGTTTTCTCTCCTGCACATGTTTGCTGAGGCAGAGGAGCTAGAATAATTTCTCTGGGAATTGTCTGATTTTCAATTACAGTCAGATGAGATGTGATAGACTTTGCTCTTCATTCTGCCAGTGTGATGGTTTTGTTAAGTCAATTCTACTAACAACAACAACAACAACAACAACAACAAAAGCTTGGAGTTCTGCTTGATCTTGTTTGGCTAATGTTTCTGTGTGACCTAATATTCAAGGAGTGACCCTCTCAGGCTCCTCTGCTTGGACTTGAATTGGATTCTTTAGGGCTTGGGTTTCATGGCCTGAAAGGCAAATTCTAAGCCTTTAAGACTTAGCCTTAAGACTCCCTGAGTCTCTGATCTCCCTTTTTTTTGGTTCCAGGGATTGAACTCAGGGGTACTTGACCACTGAGCCACATTCCCAACCCTATTTTGTGTTTTATTAGAGAAAGAGTCTCACTGAGTTGCTTAGCATCTTGCTGTTGCTGAGGCTCTGATTTCCTTTGTGGGGCCCAGTTTGCAGCACTTTCTTAGTGAAGCAAAACTTTTTACAATATGTCATAATCACTGTGTATTTAGATTTTTGCAGAAAAAGGAGAAATGCAGTTGGATGTATAGCTAATTGCAGGAATGCTTGGAAACAGGGTCTGGATAGTTAAAGATGAGTGGCAGCAATCAGCTCAGGGGTGTTTGGAATGGTGAGGGTTATGCTGAAGGTGGGGGGCAATAAACTAGGGTGCCTTCCTCTGAAGGCAATGGATGGGGTGAGCTGAGCATTTTGCATATGGTGATGAAATGTTGTCTGCGCTTTGGGCTGTGTCTTTCACTGAACTTGCACAGCTGGGCAGATAGTCCAGGTCCTTCCTGTAGGTTGATGTCCCAACTCTTGTGCTGATCTAGCATGGCTGACGTGTAGAAATATTAAAAGTAAAGAACCCCGAGAAGTCTTGACTCAAGGGACTGCTTGGAAGTCACTGTGGCCAACTTCCTAGTTTTCAACACTGGGTCCTATTTATGCTCCTATTTATTTATTTATAATGAATGTTTGTTGACTGAATGAATGACGGTATGGGTCTCAGCGAAGAGTTATTTCTTGAGGAAAAGGAAATGAATAATAGACTTCTCCATATGTTGGCAGTCCGCATCGTGGTATATCTCAAACATAAAAGCCAATCCAGTCTTCCATTACAGGTACTCATTTCCTCTTTCCCATTGCCCCCTACCCAGCCTCCAGCAGGAAGCATAGTTAGGTAAGTGAGGGTAACTTGCAAAATCTCAAAGCATGACAGAGTGGGTCTTTATTCTCCCATCTTTACTAAGCTAGCAGGTCCAGTTAATGTGGCTCTGGGGAGAAGCCCTAGAGTCCCACATCCCCTGTCTACTGGGGGAGTTGTCCTGCTGCTCCTTTATATTCTTGGCTAGAACTGCAGAGAAGAGATGTCAGGACTTGAAAAGTTGCATATGCTGATGTTTAGGGTTATGTTATCACTTTCTGGAAAGTCTTGTGGTGCCCTTAGTGTTCATGAAAAATCATGTTTTCACCACCTAAAGGGCCCAAGCCAAACATTTGGTAAATTTCTGCCTGAGTCTGTTTGGAGGGTTTTCATAGATGAAAGATGCATGTTTCACAGCCTCATCTCGGCTGAACTTGGGCGGTGATGATATTTTCAGCTTAAACACACACACACACACACACACACACACACACACACACACACACACGTTCATGAAGATCCAGATGAAGGCAAAGGTTTCTAATGGAGATATAGACACACTGTCAAAATGTGTTCTTATGGAGAAATAATTGCTAAAAATAAATAACATCTCTGAACAGTGGGGAGATTTAAGCACGATCAGGTCAGTTGTGGTCCAGCAGAGACCCTCCATGTGATTTTGACTGGGTATCATTATGTTCACGATGGCAGTGGCGTGGCCATATATATACAGCTTGGCTTGTATTTTGAGCTTTCGCTCCTAATTCCCGGACAATGGAAAGCTCTGGGTCTAGCTATGACTGGGCTCAGGCTAAACATTGATGACAGTGATGTACTGTCCAGATTTTACCAGGAGAGTCAGTGCTGTTTCCACAAATGCCAAACCAAACAAATTCGTGATTTGGGGATTGCCACAGTGTTCCCCTTCAGAATGGCCTTCCTAGACACTTTTCAAACAGGTCTGATCCTATTGGCCTGAAGTTCCCACACAGGTGATATTTTGGCCAGACCATGATATCCTTGGGAAATTTATTTATTTATAATTTATTTACTTCTGGTACAACAAAACTGAAAATATGCCCAGTGCCCAAGGCATCTACGTAAGAGACAATCATAGCAATAAAAACGAATTCCTCCCTTTATCATCTTTGACTATAAAGGAAATGTCCCAGAACAATGCCTCTGAAGGTTGCCAGACCAAAGGATGAGTCTTGTCCATTGTTAAAAGAACATCCTCCCTGTCTGGATGTCTGTTTTTATTAGAAACCGTATATTTGTTTTGCATGAACTTACGACCTAATGGTAAACTACTGAGCTGTTAGACCTATCTCCTACCCCACGCCTTTCACCTAGGCAGCCCTGGGTTGAGGTGCTTCTGCTGGTCACCCAGCCCTGTTTCCTCCCCAGCTGTGAGTACTTGTATCAGGTCCTTGTGGGTGCCCTTTTAATTCCATTTCGAACACTTGTCTTTGGCTAATGAGTGAATAGTGAGGAACAGAGACAAAGTGCTTCTAGCTGTCCCCAGCAGGGCTGGTTCTGACCCATGTTTCTCCTCTGGGTAGAAGATGGATGCTTTGTGAGTTCAACATGGCAAAGCACTGTGGCTGTCCAGTGTGAGGATGATCTGACCTGGTTTACTCTCTACCACTCACCACAGGGGCTTTTGTTAAAGCCACACAAACCTATGGGCACTCTAAGACTTCAGAGCTACAAAAAGCTTCACATTAATTTTCTTTCCACTTTCAAGCCAGTCTGTCTCCTTCAAGTTTGATCCACGTTCAGGCTCTTGGTGTCTCCTGTTAACAATCTTAGCAATCATGTGCTGTTTACTCTACCTGGAACAATCTGCCAGCTGTGACTACTATGTCATAGCTGGAGGACTCTTTCCCTTTAGGTCTCAGTTTTTTCTGAAAAATTTTTTCCTGACTGTAGTTGCCACACTGCAGCTTTCTGTTAGTCATATGCTCATTTTCTGCAGACCCCTTATCATGGTTATGATATACGTATTTACTTGTTGATAATATATCCTGTATGTATACACACACATACATACACATACATGTGGCATTGGGGATTGAAACCAGGGCTGTCTACCACAGAGCCACATCCTCAGTTCTAATTATTTTGTATTTTGAGATAGGGCCTCGCTGAGTTACTGAGGCTAATCTCAAACTTGTGATCCTCCTGCCTCAGCCTCCCAAGTTGCTGGGATTATAGGCATACACCACCACACCCTGCAACAAATATACCTTATTGAATGAGTGAATAAGGCTATTGTCTGCATTATTTTTTTCCTAGAAAAGATCAGAAAACCATTTTGTCTTTCTTGCCCTTGTCGTCCTAGGAGAGTGGAAAGGAGAGTTAGCAAAAGAAGGAACAGCAGGATACTTCCAGCAAGACCTCCATTATGATCCAAGAAAAATATTAGTAGGACAAGCTAACACCTCTGTGCTGAGCCCAGACACGCCTGGCCCTGCCAGCCACCTTGCCAACACTTCCCACTCTGCCTGGCCCAGCAGCCTGTGTCAGTGCCCTTGTTTTCCAGGATGGTTAACTATTAGAGTTGACTGTAGAATTATTGGCACATCATTTGCCCTCTGGCACCCTCTCAGCAAGGATTAATCATCCCCATGAGACTTATTTATGTACTTGATTGATTCTGATAATTCTCAGTGGCTCTGCAGGAGCAGGCCCTATGCATAGAGCTCGTGGAAGGCCAGAATACCTGCTATCTGAGTTGCTCTCAGTAAAGCTACTATGTCCTTCCAACTCTATTTCACCGAATCTAGTCTCTACTGAACTACTACAATGTAGATAAGTATGGTTACAGAAAATCTTCAATAAGCCATTTGAGGGACTTCCTTCGATAGGTGACATTGGGTTGGCTGTTTTCTTTGGAAATCTGTAATTGGTGCTGCATTCGTCTCTAGGTCCCTGTAGGTTCTTGGTGGGGTTGAGGAGGAATGGTTCTGGGGGCCTTGGGCACCCACAGCTTCCAAAGTGGACGCTTTTTGCAGGAGCCACTGAAGGAAAGCCACTTGAGTTAGTTCTTTTTATTAGCCCCTTTCTTCCCCATTTCTCCCTCACTTCGTGTCTCAAGCCCTGGTTGCTTCCTTTCCTCTTTCTGCCTTGTTTGTAAGGATACACACTCACAACTCAGGGGAATCAGTGCTCCCTTGGCTCTGAATCTGCATAGTTGGTAGGATCTGACCAGAGTCAGATGTTACTTCAAAACCTTACACAGTATTTATTTTACTGTAATTCGTTTTCAAGTAATTCTTGTTATAAACCTAGTGTGATTGCCTTAACTGAGCACCTACTATTGGTCAGGTACTCTGAGCCTGGCTTTTGAAATGATTCATAACACATAAAAAAAACTAGATGCTTTAACAAATAAGCATAAAGTAAAATAAGACATCACGTTTCCACTTAGTATACACTCGATTGTACACGGACATGCACACACATAAATGATCTACAGGGGCTTCTGTCAGATACTGACAATGATCTCAAATTCACATGCCTACATAACTCAGCCAGAAGTACACATATAAAATTAGTTGTGGCACTACGGCATGTTGGAATGAGCAAACCTAGTCTAAGGAGGTGAGGGGCTGTAAAATATTATTTTACTTCAGCTACTCAAGAATGAGTTATCAATATCATCAGCTCTTTTTATCGTCCAAGAAAATACAGAAATCCAGATTTCTCATGTGAAACTTCCCAAGATTTAAATCATGCTATTGGCCAAGGGCGGGGGAAATCCAACCTAGTTATGAATACAGATCATAGTCACCAACTCTTAAGACTGGTTTGCACCAGAAATGCTGACTTATTTCTGAACATCTTAGCTTAACTGGAACTGGAACTGTTGGGCTAATTTTATGAGCTTTCGGGCACTGTGGTGCTGATGGTTTGTGGTCCTTGGCTACCATGTTACTGTTTAGTCTCTGATGGTCCATTATTCTCTGGAATATTCACCTGGTTTGTTGCTTTGCTTGTGGTGGAGACCTCACAAGATGCCTCTGCGAATCACTCAGAGTTCCCTTGTGCCTTAAACATCCTTGAGTTTCTCTGGTTTGTATTTCTCTTCCTTTCTCTCTGCCTTTATGCGAATTCTGCCTTGCTGGAATTCTGCTCTATAATCTCTTTTTCTATTCCACATCTCATCTCATCTGCTCTTCTGCCCTCTAGACTTGTTAGCTGTTCATAAAAGCTGTCGATTCTCCTTCTCAGCACACGAGATTACATTTTCTAGGCTTCCCTGCAGTTAGGGGTGACCATGTGACCACCCAGTGGTGTTTCCATGCACCAACCCGAACTCACCTCTCTCCAGCCAGTGGCTTGATGCTGGTAACCACAGCAATCTTAAAAGCCAAATGTTTAGCGTATCAGAGCCACAAAAGCACAAGAACCTTGGATCCTCATATTAATACTTGGGGAGAGCTTTCTGTTGCTCAGAAAATCCTGGTTTGGACATTACATGTGTGAGAAATTAAACTGATACTGCACTGGGACCATTGTCTGTTTTGGTGTGTGTTAGTGGGCTGCTAGATGTCTGCTAGATTGGAAGTAACTTAAAACCAGGAAGACTACTCTATTTGTCTTTTCCCAGCTGTGTTCTTAGAACTTGGCATAGATGTATACACACTATAGGTGATCAATAAATGCTTCTGGAAAAAAAATGAACGAAAGATTGTCTTCACAGAACTTTTGGTAGGAACTTAGCCATCCAAGAACTCATATTATAACAAATAAAGAAATGTAACTTCATAGAGAGGAAATGGCTGTCTAAGGCCAAAAACGTAGTTGATTTTAGAACAGAAATCAGCAAGCAGGATTTCAGTGTGTTGTCTTTCAGCAGTCCATGCTTCCCTCTGTGGCAACCATATTTATCTCAGCAGCTGCTAAGGAAGGAAAAGGAAAGTTCCATGCCCGTGCTTCTAACATATTAATCTCAACTAAAATAAGTTGCATAGTGACACAATTCACATGTGAAACACGGTGTGAGTGAACTTGTGCTTTGCTGGAGCTGAAGCACCTCTGTGAATCATTTAGCAAGAAAGATATACAACTGCTATTTGATCGGCACCTTATGAAATTACGGAGGGCATCCTGCAAGAGGTGAACTTGAACGGGATTTGGTCTGGAGGATCCAGTCTTGGAGTACAATGTTGGGTACAGAAGTTCAGAGTTGGTAAAGGCTGCTGTTACTAGAGGATCAGAAGAAACCAGGGCACAGGTGGAGCAAAGCTGAACAGGCTATTGGGAGGTGGACACAAAAAAAGGGAAAATGGGTAAAAAAGACTCAGATTATATTTGATAGAGTTTCATTTGAATTGAAACATAATATAAATAAATATAGACTCCATGTTTTTAAGCATTTATGTGGAACACTTTTCCCCACAGGTACTCGGTGGAACCAATGACAAACTGTTCCACAAAGACTTTTCAAAACTCAGCTCCACAATGGAATGGCTAATAAAGACTCCTCTGGAGGCTATTACTATTTGCTTGTGGTTTAATAAATTTATAATTCTATACTGTCTTTAACTGACAGATAAGATTGTTATTACATGTTATTATCATGTAGCTGTTTTTTTTTAAAAGGAGACACATCCTACAAAGACCTGGTGGTGACATTAACCCTCACTGTGGTATGGAGAGTATGGAGAGTACAGTACAGAATCTGTCTGTAGAGCAGATCCAGACTCTCTCTGAGCCAGGTTTGGATGAGTTGTGACTTCATTGAATAAAACACATTGCCAACTTCCCCCAGAAAATAATGTCTATTTAAGAATTCAAAGGAATGAAAAAATATTTTTTTTCCCAAAAGGTGCTTTGTACTAGTAACTTATTCTTTTGAAGTATAGTGACTTAGTTTTGATTTACGGTTGCTAGAGCAGTAACAGAATGAAAGGAACAGTGGTTCTGAGCCCTCATGTATGAAGGATATATCTTCTTTAGTTCATCCATTTTCAAATTGGGTCACTGGGGCCTAGATTATGCTGATTCTAATGGATTGGCAATTTTGCCCCACTGTTGTAAACCACACACTCTGTGTCATTTGGCAAGGCTTGACCCAGTCAAAGGCCATGCTCCCAGGACGCTCCAGATGCCTACCTAGGACAGCACAGGCAGGGGTGCCTGGGACTGGTGCCATTCACACAATTATTTTAGTTCTTATGAATCAAATTTTGAGCTCAGCCCCCGAGAGTCTAGGTGACTGAGTTAGGGGAACCATATTGAGTGCTCTTTTCAGGAAACTGTCACAATTTACACAAGGCACAATGTTTCAAAAAGGCAGCTTACCAGATCCTCAGAATATGTAGGCCTTTCCTATGCAGAGCACCCGAAGAGGTAAATATGGCTGAACCTGGAGAGAGAAGTAGAAAAAGAGAAGTGTGTCTTTATGCTGTGGAAATACTTGCAGTGGCTGCCTTCTCTGTGCTTAAGTGTATCCTGTTGCATTTTGTGAAGAGAAGTCGCCTTTCCTGTGAATATTTGTCTCAATGGGCTCTTTTGGAGGATGAAGTGGGGTAGGAAGGAGAGAGGAGTGAAGGATGGGATCTTAGAAGTCATATTTAAAAAAAAACATTTTACATTGCAAATTGCATAGAAAGCTAACAAAATTGCGCAGAAGAAAAGGGGAAATCCCTCATGTCCGAGTTGTGTCATCATGGTATTGAGCAAAGCTGTATTTCTGCAATCCTGAGGAGGTATACAAGAAGTTCTTCTAAGTATGGGGCAAAAGCTGCCTCTCCTCATACTTTTTTGAGTTGCCCCATAATTTTTCCACACACCCCTCTTTCTCCATCCAACACAAGCTGCAGCTCTACACGACCGGGAAATGACCTTTCCACACTTTCTAGACATGCTCATCATTTTGCAATTACAGATTCAATAGATATTATCTGTGTCAAAGTGCGTCTTCAGCCTTTGCATAGAGTATTCTTTTGAACAAGTTATGTGACACAAATGCAGGCAGGCAGCTAAAACTATTATCAACCAATTTACTTTCAAATATGGATTCTTTTTAAAGAATCAAAAGTAAACAAAAAAAGTCCATTCTCTCATCCCTACCTCCTGTTCAGAATTTCCAGTGTAACCTGCATTTGGGCACCAAAGGAGGCTGAACCCAAAGAAGAAAAAAACAAAAGGTTTGTGAGAGTTATGAGCAGATGGAAGAGGGTATTATTTTTAATTAGGGGCTTATTTAGAATGGAAATCTGTATGTAATCTGAAGCGCTGCATGCCCTGTGGTGGACACTCAAGCAGGAAACAATGAGAACCTCTGTTGGAACTTTATCTGAACTGTAACTCTGTTTTCCATACCTCAGTTGTCCAGGTAACCATGTTGTCCAATAGGGTGACTTAACCGTAAAGGAGTTCTCAGATTGAGGGCAGGGAGACTGTAGGATGCCGATGGGGGGAGAGAGTGTGAGAAAATACATCTCTGTTGCAAACTGAGATGGCTTTTGTCCCCTCTATGAAATACTTGTTTCCAAGTCTGGAGTAAGTTTCCGGAATTCTTCTCTCCATGTCTTCTGCCAGGATGGGAGAGTCTTTCTCTTGTGCACTTTCCTAGTTCTTGGTCACCTTAGCTTCTAGGAGGACCCTTTCAAATATTTATACTCCATATTGATTCTCCTTCTCCCCTCCCTTTTTGTTCCCTTCATGGGAATGAGTTGCACATGGTAGCCATGTCATAAAGCATCAGCACATCTTCTTTTCCATCTTAGAGGTCACATAACTTTCTTGACCTACTTTTCATGCAATAACACTAGAGCCAAAACGTATTTGCCTCATCAGATAGCGGCTTTGACTGCCTGGTCCTGACTCTTTTCTGTATATTGATATCGCCTGGCAGAGGTACTTCCATTATAGACTGTTATCCTATGGCTGGAGATAAAATACCTGACATTTAGCAATAATGAATGAGCTAAGTCTAACAGCATAGTTCAGCTGTTCAGAGATTTGTTTGAGGATGATCAACATATAATCATGCTTCTCTCAAACCCAATCTGCTTGTGTACCCTCCTCTTTTGAAATAGGAACCGAGCATGATAAGGCATCACCTGAGGGAAATCCATCAGGACACAGACAGGCCTTGAGAAAGATTGCAAATGTATAATTTCTAGGAGGTGGGTACTAGTATATTAAATAATTTTCTTCAAAGAAATTTTTGGTAACAATTTTAACTGAAGCTGATCTAACTCTATATCAAAGATCTTAGAAGAAATTCAGTGTGAATTCTGGAAAAGAGGGGTTGCTCCTGTCTTGGGAAAGGAGGTGGATAAAAAGGCAGCCTTGGATGGAGTATAGGAACAACGTCTATGAGATGTGTAGGAGAAAAGTAGCGGAGAGCAACTTATAGAGAACCCAAGACTCCATGTGCTTTTAAAAATGAATTATTAAAAAATTTAAAAGTATTATTTTATAATTTATTACTGGACTGGGGCCAATTAACTCTTGATAGGTAGAACTAAGTAAAGAAACTACAGAGGAAAAAAGCGCAACCCTTTGGAAAGATGGGAAGTTTGAATAATACATTCATCCATTAATAAATCTATAAAGTTTAAAAATTTTTCACACTATTTCCGTCTTTGCAGAAGCAGTTGCCATTCCTTGTGGTATGAAAGAAAGGTGGGTCTGAGAAAGGTATCCCAGATGTGAAATTCCAAATGTGTTGGAATTTCAACCAAAGATGTTTGATCTTTGTAGATAAAATTCCTGACATTTGTCAATAGTGGTTGAGCCAAGTCTAACGGAGAATAACTCGGCGATTCAGAGGATTGGTTTAGGGTGATCAACATGCAAATGTGTTTGCTTGGAGGCCCACCTTAAAACTCAGTTTTCTATGAGGTCTTGGTCAGAAAGTGCTGCTTCAAAGATGGAGAGAATCTGAGGTAAGCAGTGGATTCCTTGTGGTGTTTCTAGAAAGATATATTTGCTTTAAAAAGCCAAATTATGAAAAAACAGTTATGAGACTTAATTATCATAATAAAAATTAGAAGAATCTAATTTCTTGGACTCTAAGTTCCCTATACTTTATATGTATTATATCTTAATTTTACACAATTCCTACAAGATAGTTGGTATTGTTGCCAATTATGTATAAAGAAGCAGCAATTTAAAAATATAAATTATTTCTAAAGCCATTTCCTAATTTGAGGCCACTGTAAAGCAACAACAACAACAGCAAAAGCTGCTGGTTGTTAAAAATGAACACACACACACACATACACACACACACACACACACATGCCGTCTACCTGTACTCTGCATCTTGGGTTTAACAATCATCTTCACATCACTGTGACTGTGAGTATGTGACTATGGTGCATGTTGTCATTCCTATATTAGTGCACTTGGAAATGATGCTTTGTGCAGAATGATAACATCAGAACTTGGGCTGGGAGGTTGTGCTTTGCATGTAGCAACTGAGGAATGCAGAAAACTCAGGGAGTTGACTGAACTGGAAAGGAAAACAATGCACAGTACTTAGTCTCCTGCTAACACAGCCTAAAGCAGCTGAAAAAGAACAACAACAATAAAAGTGCTGGCAAGGACAGGGAGAAAAAAGATCTGTTGATGGGAGTGAAATTAGTACAGCCACATGGAAAACAGTGTGTAGGTTACTCAAAATATTCAAAATGTCTCCTTTGATTTTTCACAAAACGTTCTCAATTATTTATCAAAATATGCTAAAACTCTAATTGTACCTAAAAACAACAAAACACAACCCATTCTGAAAAAGCAGAGTATGTCAGAGAGGTGTCAAAGGCATTTTCTTTTCCTTCTGGGACATTTCTTGAGAGCACTTAGGTTTTCATACATCACTGTGTCCAAATTCTCCAAAGTAGCAAAGATCCATTCCCAGCTACAAATACAGGAGGAACCTGGAATAGCTTCTCTGTGTATTAAAAGAAGCTTGAAGTTAACTTGTGACTAAAAACTGAGGAATAGGGATATTTCTTCATCTGTCTCCATTTAGGCAAGATTATGTCCCTTTTCAAAGACCAGGTATAGCTAAAATAATTTTTTGTAAATTAAGTAGTTCACCTTTCCAAATTTCTTAGATGATTGTATCTTTCACCTTCTACTGATCTCTTAGCATGTTCCTCAAGACAGTAAATCAGATTTTTTTTCAAAATTTCACTTGCATTTACATAAATGTCTTCCTCCTAAAGCAAAGGCAGAAACCTTTTTGGTATCTTCTAGAAGACTAGATAGTAAAATGGATGGAATATGTCCCTTTGGGAGAGACAACAACCAACTGGATTAGTGCTTTTCACATGGAAGACTTCGGTCAGGGCTGAGAAGCTATCAGGGCATAGCCTTAAACTGCAGTGTCGGGGCCTCCCTGCTCCTGTGGGAAATCCCAAGAGTTATATTTGGAATGAATGAGTCAGCAAGAGTGCTTTTCTGGTGCTGGGGATCCTGACTTGTCAGGAAATCTGTCATCCGCAGGCACATTCCAAAGCATCAGTCTAAGATTGAGGCCCCAGTGGCCCCTTCCTTAAGTCCTTGTGTCACATAAGCCAAAAATAAGCTGAGGAAACAGGTTACAAACTATGTGAAAAATGCTCTGAAGAAAGTATTTGCATGTTTAACTCACCCCTTCAAAGGGAACAGGTCTTTGCCTTGGCTGCAGGTCCTCTGCATTCCTGTGTTTGGGGATCTCTGGCATGATCATCGGAAGACAGATCGCTAGAAGTTGTCCTATTAGTGAGGGGTTCTGTGTTCATTTACATTCATTTTGTAGTCTTTTAAAGCAGAGGACAGACATTGCCTATAGTTTGGATTTTGCATCTATTCCTTTTTATTGATTTCACATGACGTACCTTCAAGAATGTTCTCTTGGGCTAGAATTTGTTTTCAGCCATCACTCTCCACATTCAAAGTAACTGGGAATAGCATCTTCTCATTTCCACCGTGGTCCAGTTGACCAGTATTAATTCGTGATTTAGTCTAAGTTGTGAAATCTGGTGAGGCATGAGTAGGTGGCATCCGGATTGATTTGGGCTTTCCATTGTTTTGATTTTGATTTTATTACCCTGTGGTTAATGATTGATATTGTTGGACCAAAATAGAAAAGGCCAAAGTTGTGAATCCCATTGATATTCCTTCCCAAAACAATTATGGAAGGAAGCAAAAGTCAAATAAAAGGGACGTTATATTAATTGCATTTAGGGAAAAAACAACAAAAGCTCTGTATGATGGGGTTGAGGGTGTAAAATTGAATAAGCTGTGGCCCTGCTTTCATAATGACCATAGTCCATGTGAGGAGGCATAGCAGGTTGAGACACATAAATAAACAATCCACCCCAGCACAGAGGAAATGAACCACAGAACACAGAAACAGAGGCTGACTGTGCTGAGAGGAAGAAGACTCCAGGGAAGAACAAAAGGTGACAAAGATGTTGAATATTAAGTACAAATGAGATCCTGACAGAGGCACAGTGGGGTGAAGGACATCCCAGGCAGAGAGAAGCAGAGCACAGAGGCTCAGAGGCTTGCAGGGTTCCTTAAAGGTGCCAGTGTTCAGAGGTGGCTGATGGCCAGAGGAGCGTGGGTGTCCGTGGAGGTGAAATGTGAGTCAGTGAGGATGGGATTGTGGCAAGATTCCTAGGCCTGGCCTTAGAATTACAGCATTGTATTCTAGGCAGTTGGGTGGTCCTTGTGGACATTTAAATGGGAAAATTATGTGACTACTATTGTGATTTCTTCTTTTTTTGGGGGAGAGGTAACCGGGGATTGAACTCAGGGGCACTTGACCACTGAGCCACATCCCCAGCCCTGTTTTGTGTTTTATGTAGAGACAGGGTTTTATGTAGAGTTGCTTAGCACCTCTCTGTTGCTGAGGCTGGCTTTGAACTTGTGATCCTCCTGCCTCAGCCTCCTAAAGTGTTGAAATTACAGGCATGCGCCACTGCACGTGGCTCCTTCCAACTCTTTTTTTTTTTTGGTATAGAGGATTGAACTCAGGGATATTCAACCACTGGGCCACATGCCCAACTCTATTTTGTATTTTATTTAGAGACAGGGTCTCACTGAGTTGTTTTCTCGCTTTTACTGGGGCTGGGCTTGAACTCACGATTCCCCTACCCCAGCCTCCTGAGCCGCTGCTCTTTCCAACTCTTGATACTGAATTATACGAAATTGACAGTCCACTTGAGACCAGAGGTTAACCTGCTGTAGGCAGATTTGGAACAGAATGCCACAAAGGACCATTTCCGCACCCTAGCATATAAAAGGAGAACTTGCCTCACAACTCTTGGTCTGCATACATACCAGCAAGGGACCATTCTTGCCCTGGTGTTCATGAGGCTTGGGGTTGAGACCAACATCCTAATTCTATTTCTCAGGTTGACTTCTTGTGTTAAGTTGGGCAAGGGTTTTAAATTTTATGAATCTTTAATATTTCCATATCTAAAACATGGATAAAATAACAACTGGCCCTAGCTTTATTATACTTTTTGAGGGATCAGTAAAATTGCATCATTCTGGTAAGCACCAATCTTCCTACAAGTGCAAAGTACTTATGATTATGGTTGCCTGGGTCAAACATAACTGACTGAGTCATCTTCCTGGTTTGATGACCTAGTCTGTTCACTGGCCTGGAGAATGTACGGAGGGCTCTGGGCTTGGCCTCTCCTGCTACGATATGGAGAAACCTACTTTTGATAATCCACACATGTTCATGTGATTTTATTTTATGCTTGATAATAGACATTACTAGCTTGCACCAATATTCATTTCTTCACTGCTTATGGGCACATGGAATATTATACTTCCAAACCCCGTTTGTAATTTCCTTCCATTATTAAATAAAATGTTCTAAGAAAGTGGGAAAGCTTACAGAGAATATGGTTAGCTTCAGAATCCTAGAGAAAATCACATATTAGAAAGAGGTTAGAAGGGATCATATATTAATTATCAATAGCTTCAGACAATACTCCACAGTCACCATTTCTGGAATCTTGAATGCAAGAGGAGGGGCTGTCTGTCATTTCCGTGCACTGGGACATGAGTGAAACTCAACTTTCAGCTTTTCTCTTTTGCTAGCTTATTCTTGTTCACCCTTTCCTACCATCAAGCTATCCTCCTATAGTCAAAATTTTCTCAGGCAATTCTTCAGTTAGTAAGCCAACTATTTTGAAAATTTTAGTTTTAAAATTTTTTGATTTGTTCTTTTTAGTTATACATGACAGTAGAATGTATTTTGACATATCATACATGCATGGAGTATAACTTCCCATTTTTGTGGTTTTATGTGATGTGGAGTTACACTGGTCATATGTCTGATTCATTCTACTGTCTTTCCCAATCCCATTCCCCTCCCTTCTCCCCACTCTACCCTTTCCAATCTGGTGAACCTCCCCCTCTCCCTCCCTTTCCTCCACCTATTGGAGTCAGCAACCACATATCAGAAAAGATATTTCAGCCTTTGGGTTTTTTGGGATTGGCTTATTTCACTTAGCATGATAGTTTCCACTCCCATCCATTTACTGGCAAATGCTGTAATTTCATTCTTCTTTATGGCTGAGTAATATTCCATTGTGTATATGTACCATATTTTCTTGATCCATTCATTTGTTGAAAGGCACATAGGTTAGTTCCATAGTTTAGCTACTGTGAATTGAGCTTCTATGAATAGAGCTGCTATAAACATTGATATGACCCTGATACTATAGAATGCTAATTTTAAGTCCTCTGGGTATATGCTGAGGAGTGGGATAACTGAGTCAAATGCTGGTTTCTTTCAAAGTTTTCTGAGGAATCTTCATACTACTTTCCATAGTGGTTACACCAATTTGCAGTCCCACCAGCAATGTATGAGTGTACCTTTTTCCCCATGTCCTTGCCAACATTTATTGTTACTTTTATTCTTGATAACTGCCATTCTGACTGGAGTGAGATGAAATCTCAGAGCATTTTTTTTAATGGTACCAGGGATTGAACTCAGGGGCACTTGAACACTGAGCCACATCCCCAGCCCTATTTTGTATTTTATTTAGAGACAGGGTCTCACTGAGTTGCTTAGCATTATTTAGTCTCCAGGTATTAGAGTAGCTTCTATTTTTTATTTTATAATTGATTTCTAGTTTTATTCCATTATTATCTGAAGGAATGCAGGTCATTATCTCCATTTTTTTGTGTTTACTAAGAATTACTTTTCAGCATTAGATATGGTCTATTTTAGAGAATGGTCCATGTGCTTCTGAGAAGAAAGTGCATTCAGTCATTGATGGGTAAAATATTCTATATAAGTCTTAAGTGTAAATTATTATTATTTTTAGTTCTATACCTTCCTTATTTAATTATTATTTGGAGGATCTATCCAGTAGTGAGAGAGGTGTGTTAAAGTCACCAAGTATTATTGTGTTGTGGTCTTTCTTCTTGAAATTGAGAAGAGTTTGTTTGATGTACATAGATGCTCCATTTTGAGGGGCATACATATTTATAATTGTTATGCCTTGTTGATGTCTAATTTCTTTAAGCAGTATGAAAAGTCCTTCTTTGTCCCTTCTGATTAACTTTGGCTTGAGATCCACTATATCTAATATGAGAATGAAAATCTCGGCTTGTTTATGAGATCCCTGTGAATGATATGTTCTTTCTCATCCTTTTACATTCAGTCTGTAGATATGTTTGCCAAGAGGTGAGTCTCTTGAAGACAGCATATTGTTGGGTCCTGTTTTATAATCTGCCAGTCTGCCATTTGACTGATGAGTTTAGGTCATTTACATTTTTAATATTATTATTGTTATGATTTTTATTCCTTGTCATTTTGATTTATTTCTTGTTTTAAATTTTAATTAGTTTCTCTTTTGTTTGACAATTTTTCTAGTGTAGTTCCTCCCTTTTCTGGTTTTCATTATTATTTTTCATTTCTTCTTCATGAAATATTTTATTGACTATATTTTGCAGTGCAGGCTTTCTAGTTGTGAATTCTTTTAACTTTTATTTATCATGGAAAGTTTTTACTTCATTTTCAATTCTGAAACTTAATTTTGCTGGGTATAGTATTTTTGACTGGTATCCATTTTCTTTCAGAGCTTGATATATTTTGTTTCAAGACCTCCTAGCTTTGAGGGTCTGGGTTAAGAAATCAGCTGAGATCCAGACTAGTTTCCCTCAAAATGTGACTTGTTTTTCTCTGGCATTCTTTAAAAAAAATCTATCCTTATACTATATATTAGGCATTTTCATAATAATGGGCCTTGGTGTGAGTCTGTTGTAATTTTGTCATTTGGGGTCCTCTAAGTCTCCTATTTCTGATTTTCCATTTAATTCCTTGGGTTTGGAAAATTTTCTTATATTATTTCATTGAAAAAATTGTGCATTCCTTTGGTTTATATCTCCACACCTTCATCTATCCTGATAAATCTTAAATTTGATCTTTTTATGTTATCCCATAATTCTTGAAAGTTCGGTTCCTGGTCTCTTACCATCTTCTCTGCGTGGTCAACTTCATTTTCAAGATTATATATTTTGTCTTCATTGCCTAAAACTCTGTCTTCCAAGTGGTCTAAGCTATTGGTGATGCTTTCCACTGATTTTTTGGGGGGGGCTGGGGATTGAATCTAGGGCCTTGTACATTTTAGGCAAGTGCTCTAGCAACTGTACTGCATACCCAGCCCCTCCATTGAATTTTTATTTTGGTCTATTGATTCCTTCATTTTGAGGGTTTTTGTTTAATTTTTTTCAGACTCTCTATCTTTTTATTTAAGTGATCTTTCACTTTGTGTATTTTTCTCTAATATCACTCCTTATGTTACCCTTTACTTCACAGATCAGCTTAACTATGTATGTTCTAAACTCCTTCTGACATTTCTTCCATAGTGGTAATGATGGATTCTATTATTGAAGTATCTTGGTTTATTTGAGTCTATTTATTTCCTTGGTTTTTCATGTTGTTTTTTTCTGTCTACCCTTCTAACAGTGTAGATGTGAGACAGTAGAGTTTCTACCCTGTAGTCTTATAGTGTCCCTGAAGGTTTCCAGTACCTTACTGTTTAGGAGGAGACAAATAATAATGACAACTAATGCAAATAATATATGGCATTAAACCAAACAGTTTCTGCTATGATGTTTCAATGTTGTCACAATAAACAGAAATGATATGATCAGTTATTGCCTACAATAAGAACAGCAATTTTGCAAAATGGTTTACAATTTCAAATGGTGAATGGGGAGAGAACAGAAGTGATGTAGGATGTGATGACTATGAGGGTGGAAGAGAGAGGACATAAATAAAAAATTAAAGGAAGAGTGAGAGAGAACAATAGAGATTTATTGTTAGCAGAAGAAAAGAGAAAGAGAGTTAATGGAAACAGATAAGTGAGAGAAAAAGTATTAAAGTAAAAATTTTAAAAATAAAAAATAAAATAATACAAAATAAAACTTAAATACACTAATCAAACTTCCTAGTCCTCAAAAATCTGATCCATGAAAAATAACTGGTTTCAAAAATGCTTAAAATAAGAAAAAGAAAATAAAAACCAAGTATGAATATGTATAAGCGTCCATAAACCATTAAGGTCACAACTGAACAGAGAAAAGGAAAAATGACAAAAAGAAAAAAAGATATCAATAAAAAATTAAAGAATTATTTTCATTGGAGTTCAAAAGATTCTCAGCTTCCCTTCTCAGCAGTTAAGTGGGGTTGTCTGGAGTATGATGCTTGCTCCACCCTCAGGATGGAGTTGCTAGGGTGAGAGAGGTAATCCAGTAGGCAGAACTCCTGGAGCGGGGTTTAGGCTTAGGTAGGCTCCAGGCTCTTTACTGGATACCAACTGGACTGGGGATTCTAAATCAGTGCACTTCCAGGGCCCAGCAATTGCTGGTCCATGTTGGAAGGCTGTACCCTAGGATCTCCCCTGGGTTCCACTAGTGTGATAGAGGAGCCAATTCTTAGTCTACTATGTCACATACAGACCCCAAGTTTGCTAGTCTTGGGTTCAGTCTCCAAATTCAGTCTTTCCCACCCCCACCCTTTTGAATTTATGGCCAGGTGTGTCTCTCCCAGTGGGTTCTGCAAGCAGCCAGATTAGAGGGGGAAGAAGATCTGGGTGGGTTTCTGTGACTGTTTGTCCCCTGTATAAACCTCTATGTTTGATTTTCTCTTAGTCATGTGGGCACACTATATATTGTGCAGCATGCATTTGCCAGGCCTGTATTTCAGGCAAAACTCGGGTTTGCCAAGACTTGGCTCTTTCAGCTGCCAGTCCCTGAGCTGTGGCTATAAAATGGTTCCTTCCTCTGTCCTCTGCATGCTGCAGTTTCTTTCCTATACAAAGCTATTGTGCAGCACACCTTTCAGTTTAGTGTCTTTGATCTCTAAACTCTCTGTTCCCAGACACACCTCAGTCTTCCTAAAAATGCTTGTTCCTTTAATTCTCTTATCCCTCTACTATGCTCATGGAGGGACTGCTCTGAGTGGTGCCTCCAGCCATGGCAGCAGTTGTGGCACTGGAGATTTCTTCCTTATTCTACTGTATCCAATCTCATGAGTCCCCAATCTGCTTTGAATGTCCAGTATTAAATTCCAGTGAAATCCTTCCTTTATTTTTTCATTCATCCATCTTGCTGATAAGCTGCCTGTCTGCTTTCTTGGTTTCACACCATGGGGCAGCCAAGAAAGTGACCTGTTCTATTCCTCCATCTTGAAACAATTGCCCCCAAATTGTTTTTTTTTTTTTTACTTTATTTTGATAAGTGTCATTTATAGTAATTAACTAGAATATATTGCTTAATAATTTCTTTATATGAGAGTACATGTTTATATGGAGTGAAAGAGGAAAATATAATAGTACCTAAAACTGTACTCTTAGGTCTGGTATGAAAGTATATCCACCAAGGAGTGCAATTGGTGAATTTTTAGGTTGATATTGCAAAATGTTTTCACGATATCTGGGGATAATTGGTTGGGATTTTTGGAAAGGTTGGAGATATAGTACTGATTTATTCCCATTTAAAGTAATCAAACATAGGACCATTTATATAATCTTACTAGCAGGCTTTCAGAAATGGATTAGATTTTGATAATAAAGGATTCCTACCTTCATCTTATAATCTTGATATATCTGATTCACACACATCTCTTGCTAGTTTTAACTTTTCATAATGCTACAGTCAATTCAGTTCCAAAAGAAAAAAATATAACTGTCAAATGTCTTTCTCATGTTATTTATCTTATGAGAAAGATCTGTACTTGGGGAGAGGTAAAGAGGAGGAAGAAGATGGAGAAAGAGAGTGAGGTTTGGTAATAATTTTTGAAATAGCCGAGGACAGATTTGACATTACAGATTTTGAAGGATATTAGTGGAGAATTTATTTAGTGTGCCTTTTCTTTTCTTTCTTTTTCTTTTTGGTTCTGTGGATTGAACTCAGGGGAACTCAAACACTGAGCCACATCCCCAGCCTTATTTTGTGTTTTATGTAGAGACAAGTTCTCATGGAGTTGCTTAGCACCTCAACTTTGCTGAGGCTGGCTTTGAACTCGTGATTGTCCTGTCTTAGCCTCCCAAAGTGCTCGGATTACAGGCATACACCACGGTACCCAGCTTAGTGTGCCTTTTCAATGACTCAGATATTCAACTCGATTTTAATACTAACCTTCTCTAGTGACACACACTGCATTCTCTGTTTGAGAATTTCACAGAGTTTATGCTATTAATATTCTCTATGCTTATTTTATTCTGTTCTGTATACATTCCCAGTCAGCTAGCAGAAAACACTTATGGGAAGATATAATAGCAGTGAATATATTCAATGCTTCTCACATGACTAATAAGCGAATGTCCTGTTTTGGGTGGTTGGAATTTTGATTTTTGCCAACAGTTTTAACCAAGGGTTTTTCTTCTCTTTCCAGCCTTGTTTGGCTTCAGGAAAGACTCGTTTGATTTTAAGAGACGACTTCTTTGAAATACATGTTAAATTAAGTATATAGGTTTGTCAGATTGTAAATGAATGAGTTTTTGTTGGATGTATGAAGTTAGATTTTTTTTCTGCATTTCATTATTGTTATTATTTTTCACTATTTTATTTTCCACCTCAGCCTCAATTCTGCTCCAGTTTCTACATTGCCCAGTCGTATGTACTCTGGGGAGGAAGTTTGGTTTTGCCTTAAACAAATATCGTAAAAGGTTGAGGCAATATTTGTGGGTAAGAATCATCATTACAAGGAATCAAATTTTAAAAGGTTAGATAATTTCTTGGACAGGAATGAGTAAAAGACTGAATTGATTACATTTAAGAGACCTGCCTCAAAAATGGTCTTTTTCTTGATTGTTTCATTTGCTGTGAAGAAGCTTTTTAGTTTGATACCATCCCACTCATTGATTCTTGATTTTACTTCTTGTGCTTTAGGAATCTTATTGAGGAAGACTGTTCTTAATCTGGCATCTTGAAGTTTTGGACCTATATTTTCTTCTAGTAGGCACAGAGTCTCTGTTCTAATGCTTGGTCCTTGATCCACTTTGAATTGAGTTTTGTGCTGAGTGAGAGATAAGGGTTAAATTTCATTCTAATACATATGGATTTCCAGTTTTCCAATACCATTTGTTGAAGAGGCTATCTGTTCTCCAATGTATGTTTGTGGTGCCTTTGTCTAGATAACTATATTTATGACATAACTTTCCTTATGCTCACATATGAATACACAACCAGTGAAACTCCACATCATGTACAATTGCAAGAATAGGATCCTAATTAGAATAAGTTATATTCCATGTATGTATAATATGTCCAAATATACTCTACGGTCATGTATATCTAAGAAGAACAAGATTTTTTTAAAAAGATAATTTTCTATAGAGAATGGCTACGTCTTGGACAGTTTTCCTGATTCCTGGCCTGGTACAGTGTTCTGTTTATTACATCATGTGGTTGTTGAACCTTTGTTTCATTTGGAAACTAAAAATGATATCCAGAGTCATGAAAGAGATAACAGTATAATAGTGCATTATACTTACACTTCTCTTTGTACTTTCAGAGAAATTTCATATTTACCATTCCCTTTTGAGCTATTTGGTGAAGTGGAAAGAACACTGGACTAAGAACCAAATGATCTGCTAATGCTGGTAGAACACCTCTCTCTGGAGAGCCTTAAGAAGCCAAAGAGAGAACATAAGTGATATTCCTTAAGCTTTTATCAAGCTAAGAACTTTGCACAGGTCCCTTGAAGTCTCTGAGCCTTGATAGCTTCCTCGATAAAATAAAGGGTGAAGATAGAGAATAATCTCTACCCTTCTCATTCTAATATTGTTATTTTTATAAACTTTGGTAGATAAGGAAAGTTCAATGGTTAAGAACATTCCTGTTTTGCTCAAGAAGTAGAGCCAAAAGGTAAAATAAGTGGTGGGTTTGCAATGCAGCACATTCCAGCAGAGCTGGCCCTTCTTCCCTTGTGTGTCAGAGACTGATGGGTCAATTGTGATCCAGAAGGAACTCCCTGTGGCCCCCAGGCATGGGCATTTGTTCACTTGGTGCAAATGACCTTAGATCATAGAAGAGTAAATTTATATGCATTCCGTAGGACCTCTGATCTGATCTCTAAGCTGCTTCTGTAGGTAAAAGGAAAGTCTGAGCTGCTTACATTTGTGAAGAGCTGTACAGCCAGGGTCAAGGATGAAGAATGGCTTCTCAGAGAAGAAAGGACCTGTTAGTCATCCAGGAAACGGGTCTATGAAGTTTAGGCTTTATATTTGCAATCAATTCTATTTCCCTTTAAAACCAGTGATTCTTTTTTCTTTTCTTTTTTTTTTGAGTCATGGTCTACTTAGAGGATTTGATGATGGCTAATATGATTATTTTGCAAAAATTCACTATGAACCATTTCTATAAATAATTTCAGTGGAAGAAAATATCCCCTGAAAATCATACATTGACCTTCTAAGTCATTGTTTATGAAAATTGAGCATTCATAAGAATAAATCTGGAATAAATCTCCATTCTCAGAAATTCCAATTCATTATGTTAAAGAGTTGGTCCCAGAACTCTGAATTTTTAACAAGCACCCACAAGAATTTCTGATTTAAGTGAGCTGGGCTAAACAGTGAATAACCCTGTCATTGATATTCCTGGCTCCCACCTAGGAGATACTGTCTCAGACTTCTTTAAATCTCCAGTGTTTCTGAGTACCTTCCCCACATTAATATCATCTTTCTCAGTTTCAATCTAAAAAGAAAACCCAAGTCTTCTATCAAATGAATTAGCCCAGTTGGAACAAAACACAAACAAAAATAAGGAAGAGTTTGTTCTGACTGAGTGAGTTTGGCTATTTTCCTAGGCTGGCATCCCCAGTTGAATATTCGATTTCTAAGTCACCAGGTGACAAGATGCCTCACTTTATACAAGCGTGGGCATCCATCAGCTGCTTTGTGTAGTAGAACTGTCATATAAGAGTGGGCTAGACTGAGTGAGACCATTCCTCGTTGCTGTCAAGAGGTTAAGTCGGGAGCTCAGCAGGACTGGCATAATGGGTAATGAAGTTTGAGTGGGACGGAGGCTGTGGACAGGTGAAGGTGTTGGTCTTACCGGATGCCAGCCAGCTTAAACACACTATGCTGGACACAGAATGTTCTATGTGAACATTCATTGATCAACACTTATTATATAGACGTCTAAGATGGTATAGATGGTAGAATTTGTCCATCGTGTTTCTGATGACCATTTTTTAACAATGAATTTACCCAGCAATAATGAAGAACTCCTTCTATGTTGTTTTCATTACCAATGAAAGAGGTTGGAAAACTTGATAGCATTAGTGCACATGTTGGGTTTAGTGAGCTACATACTGTTACAGATTCATCATGGTTTTTAACAATCCTGTAATAATGTAAAATCTATTCTTAGTTCTCTAGAAGGACATAAATAAGGCATAGGCAAGATTTGGTCTAGACTGTAGCTTGCTGATGCTCCTATGTTATACTAACAGTAATAGTAAGATTCTATTTTGTTTGCATCACATTTGATATTTTCTGATAGGAAATATAGTTCAGTGAGGGTAAAATTCACAGTTGTGAAAGTGTCCCATTGGGAGTATGTATCCTTCCTTATGTACCTATAGGAGGGTCTAAAGTCATAAATATGAGAAGCATTGTTTTCTAAACTTGAGTCTTCTAAACTTTAGTCCTCTATCTAATACAGAAGCCTGTAAAGAAAGAGGTGTGTGTGTGTGTGTGTGTGTGTGTGTGTGTGTGTGTGTGTGATGAAGATGATCTGTGCCTGTGGTGCCCTAATCCTAAAATTTAGCTTATTTTTGCTTACCTTTAAAAGTATAAACACATTTCACATCATCTAATGGTTATTTTAGTATGAGAGTGTTTACCCTGAGGTTTGTCTACGTCCAAGCAAATGGATTTTGATCTTAGTGTAACTATTTCATATAACGAGACTAGAATACAGTGTTTCATAAAGGCCAAGTGATATCACAGACAGTTTGGAAGGACCTTAAACAAAGAAAAGAAAAAAAAAGGTTAGATATTGAATCATCATATTACACTTGACATACATAGTAACAAACTAGAAAGACCCTGCAATATAGATGTCTGTTCCATATCCTCACTGGAGCATAAGAGGTTTATTTTCAGCCAAAGAGCATTTGAGTCACATTTAATTAACTCTAATTTAAATTTCGGTGATGACATATTTAACCATAGATTTACATACATTTTGTCCTGTGAAGAATATGTGCATATACAAATTAAATTAACCCCAGGGATGTTAGGAGACTATAATGGTGGCCAATGTAAAAATGATGACGATTAAGAACAAAGTTGTTGCCATCAGGATGTCAGTGGTCATTTAGCATCCTAGAGAAAGATGTTCCTTCCTCTGGACAGGTGCCACCTACTGGCAGGCACATGGCCTGATCAGCAATGCTTGGCTGGATTTTAGCCTCACTCTGTCCCTCAGTTGAACAGTCTTTTTTTTTTTTTGCCCAGGGACATTTAACCACTGAGCCACATTCCCAGCCCCCATTTTTTGTATTTTATTTAGAGACAGGGCCTTGCTGAGTTGCTTAGGGCCTTGCTAAGTTGCTGAGGCTGGCTTTGAACTCATGATCCTCCTGCCTTAGCCTCCTAAGCCTCTGAGATAGCTGAGATTCTTATTCAGCAGTATGTTCTTGCCTTGAGTAGGTAGGAATGGATCAAGAGGTATCATGGAAATATAATCTTTGAGACTTATTGTCCAATTAAATCTGGAGATCAAGGATTACACCCTAATTCTTTGGTGATTATTGTTTTAGAACAATATCTGATTTATTGAACCTTTCAGTGTAATCCCAATTGTTGGTATTAACTTTTGAAAAGCTCTGGAATAGTTAAGAGAAACAAAACCTAAGAGAAGAGTGTTTAAAGAGGAAGCAGTGGCAGCCAGAGGGGCCTGAAAGATGAATACCCAAGACCAAGGAGAACCCGAGGACTGAACTACTTCCTCTTTTCTGTGGGTGTGTTAACTGGGGGCATCACAGGCATGAATCCACAGTGACCCCTACTGCCTCACAGTGGGTCTGTTCCACTATGGAGCAATGTGGTCTATTGCCACCTGAATGGGGCGACTTTTTAATGGCAGTTTCGTTCTAGGTGGACCTAGAACTTCCCAGCTGTGATGCTGGGAAGCACCGAGCAGGCTGAGTGACAATGTAAGGGATGGCTCACTGGGCGTGAGAGAGTGTGGGTGGGAGTCCAGGCAGACAGTTGGCTTACCCATTCCTCTTCTTTGCTCAGCAGAAGGGAGAGAGATTTATTTTGTGGTCACTGAGTGTTGGCTATTTCCTAGGCTTTGCCAAATCAAGGGTGACAGGAATAGATGAGGACTAACAGCCATACTCCTTACCCTTCCAGCACGGATGGCTAACTGGGGAAGCAGAGTGCACAGGCACACAGCACAGTATCTCCTAGGGAGATGGTGACACCCTGCCAGGGGAGCATGGCATCAGGCTGCATGAACAGGCATTGTTTTCTGTTGAATTTGGACTGAAGTGTACCTTATGAAGGAGCCTTAGAGCGGTGTGAATGAAGTCCATATTTTTGAGTATGGAGAAGAAGGGGCAAAAAATGCTTAGTGGAAAGGAGTGTAAACTTAAAGATAAGAATGAGCAAGTGGAGTTAAACATAGCAGGAGAAGAGGTCATCAATATCCCCCAGTGGGCAAAATATTACTGTTCTGTTATACACTGTTTCTGTGCTGGAGGCCTTGAAACACCAAGTGCATGCAAGTAGACTGCCCCATTCTCTGGGGCTTCTGAATATTGAGCCAGGCTTTTTGCCTGCTTTGGGTCTGATTACTGTAATACTTGGTCTCATTCTTTATACCTTCAGCTCACAGACTTCAGCATTGCTAAGCAGCTGGTGTGTACTTTTGTCCTCTAGCAGTGGAGAGGTCTTTAGGTATTTTACTTTGAAGCCTAACAACACATGGCAAAGAGCTTTCAATCAATGTCCTCCAGTTCCCAATCAGGTTCATGTTTTGTGTGGTTGTAGTATGAAGAGACTTAAGCATAGTTTTCATAGCATTCTATTTCTACAATGGCAGATGTTCAATGCAGCCCTAGAACAAGTAGTAAAACATCTGAAGAGACGATTTAGTGATGAAACATCAAGTCTTCCTGGCATTAACAGGCTTTGGGCAGATTAGCTTAGTAACAGTTATATAATGTGTGATTTGTGGCAATGAAAATTCTAAAAGGGCCAATTATTGCATTATAATGGACATACCTTCAACATAATGATACATTTGCTCTCTTGTGGTATTCATATATATTTAAATGAGGGCCACAAAGCATCATTGCCCTCAGGGATCATGTTGCAGCTCAGAGCTAACAGGTACAGAGAGCACAGGGCAGAGTGCCCAGAACACGTGGGCCTAGGAGCAGGAAGACCACAGACTCAGGTTGCTGTTTTTGTCTTGTCTCCATTGCTTGCTGGGCAACCTTAGGTGACTTAACCATTCTCTAAGCTTTTATTTCTTCCTCAACAAAAGAGGGTGATACAAGTATGTAACTGTAGTGATGGGGATTGACGGACAGAACCACATAGCAGTGTTAGGCGTAAAGTAAATGCTTACTGATATAGTTTTCTTACTGTTTTTGAACTTGTTACCCTCTTACATTCCATGTATCCAGAATTAATTAATTAATTAATTAATTAATTTATTTATTTTTAATATTTTTTTAGTTGTTGATGGACACAATGTCTTTATTTTATTGCTTTGTATGTGGTGCCGAGGATCGAACCCAGGGCCTCACGCATGCAAGGCAAGCGCTCTACCGCTGAGCTACAATCCCAGCCCCTGTATCCAGAATTTAAAATGGACATAATTCTTCCCAGGAATGTTTTAATACTTGTAGAGCTGAGTTCTTTCTGAAAGATAGAGTTAAAGTGCACCATTGCGAAGAATGAATATATCTCAACTGGGAACCAAGAGTTTGGCCACTACCCCTTTTTACCTCAGCTGCCCAACACACATTTCAGGCATGTCCCAGTTTTCTTGCTCCATTCCCAGGAACATCTACACTTAGGAGGCTTCAAACTGAACCACCTTCAGTCTTTTGCACAGGTCACCACAATTGGTCTCCAAAGTCACCAATTCCAAATCTTTTTGTTAAGAGGAAGACTTTGAGATGTTCCCTTTGTTGTTCCAGACTGGGCCAATAACACATTGAAATCCCCTCAACTGAAAGTAGGCAGAATCTAAAATACTTGTTGATATGGTCAGACTGTCTGAAGAGAGGACTAGGCTGGATAATCTGGATCATGTGGTCACATCCTACTTCTTCATTGTTGGAAACTGGCCTGTCCCTCCTATGGGCAGAGTTTCATTCTCACCACATGATGACCAGCTCTTCTGTTTGCCTGTGCTGACCTTGACATTGCTGGTCCTGAATGCTTGTGAAGTTTGACCTTGCAGTCTGCTTGTGCTGGGCGTCTCTTATTCCTAAGCACTGAACGCTCGGATGTTACAATGCCAGAAAGGTCAGGAGGAAGCAGCAAAGAAATCTGAGGAAGAATCAACCAAAGCAGGAGACAAAAACTCAGGAGAGTATGATATGCAGGAGTCCCCATGATGAAACTATTTCAAGAATGATGTCAAATGCTGCTAATAGAGGGAGTGAGATGAAAAATAAAAGTTATTGATGGATTTGGCAGTATTGATTAGATTAGTTTTGAGTGTTAGTTTCATTCTCTCTTTCATTTTTAGAGAATGTGTATTTTGGTTTTGTTTTCAAATGAAAAAGAACTTAAGATTCAGGATATTTTCTCTATTCAGAGGTGTACATATGGCAAATGGCAGAAGTGAGGCCTGACCCTGTTTTCTGAGCCCAATTCTCATACCTCTAATAATGCCAGGTATTTGCATTTTGGTTTGATTTTAAGTCATAGATTTCCTTTTCCTAGGAATTCATATTATAACACTCATTATACATAGTGAACATAAGATTTCACTTTACTTTTGTAAATTTTATATGCCAGGAATTTGGTGGAATATTTTTAGGAAATCCCCGCCCTTTCTGGGAATAAACGAGAACTGAACATGATTACCTTCAATATGTAGCCATTCTGAGTATCACTGCATATCTTATGGAAAGTAGAAAGGAAAGAGGAAACTCTGAGGAGGAAGAGGGCTGAAGTGAATCCTTTCCTGATGACATTTAGTTGGCCTCCCCAAAAGAGACTTCTGAGAAGGTCAACAAGTATTGGCCTTGGCCAGTTGGTGTTCTAGGCCATGCCACAGTACGCTGATAATTCTGGGACAAATGAACTCAAAGTCTCTTGAAGAAGCAAGACCTGAGTACAAAGTCTGATTTGTTTATGTTTTTCTGTAATCAAGCAGGTATTTACAAATGATAGCAAGGTCACCTCAATCTCTAGACTTCCTCCTTAGTATAAGATTAGTATCTTAAAGATTAATGCATTTGCAGAAGGTTTGGATAAGAATTGGCATACAACATTGAAGTACTGGAATTCAGGCACTAACCTCAAGTGGTTCTTTCACAGCTTAAAAATTACTGTCATAAAAATGAAACATTCCAATGAGAGTATCTCAGGACCTAATGATTGCACTGATGAATGCTACCAAACATTTAAGAACAACTAACACCAATTCTTCCCAAAATTTTACAAAAAACTTGAAAGAGGAGGGAATATGTCCAAACTTGTTTTATGAGTCCAACATTATCCTGCTACTGAAACCAAACAAAGTCATAACAATAAGACAAAGCTCCAGGCCAATATCCCTGATGAATGTAGATGCAAAAATCTCCAACAAAATACTAACAAATCAAATTTAGCAGCACATTAAAAACATCACTCACCATGATCAAGTGGGATTTATCCCTGGGAGACAAGGATGATTCAGCATACACAAATCAATAAATGTAATACGCCCCATCAACAAAATGGACAAAAATCATTTGATTGTCTCAATAGATATAGAAAAAAATTGGACAAATTTCAACATCAAGCCTTTTCTGGTAAAAAGGCTCAGCAAATTAGGAATTGAAGATATATACTTCAACACAATACAAGCAATACAAGACAAGCCCGTGGTTAGCATCCAACTCACTGGTGAAAAATGGAAAGCTATTCCTTTAAAATCAGGGACAAAATGAGCATGTTCACTTTAGCTACTTCTATTCAACATAGTCCTAGATATCCTAGCCAGGCAGTTAGGTAAAAGAAGGAAATAAAAGGCATCCAGGGTTTGGGGATACAGCTCAAATGGTAAAGCACTTTCCAAGGATGGGCTAGGTCCTGGGTTCAATCCCCAGCAAAACTCACATGTTCGTGAACGTGTGCGTGCGTGCACACACACACAAATTGATAAGAAAAAAGTCAACTGTTTGTAGACGTTATGACCTTATATATAGAAAACCTTAGGACCCCAACAAAAAACTACTGGAACTAATAAATGAATTCAGTAAAATTGTAGGATATAAAATCAATTCAAAAAAACCTTTAGCATTTCTATACACTCACTAACGAAGAACCATCTTAAAACAGAAATCTAGAAAACAAACCTCACTTATAATAGCCACAAAATAAATGAAATATTTAGAAATATATTTAGCCAAAGAGACAAAAGACTTGTATACTGAAAATTATAGAACATTAATGAAAGACATTGAAGGAGATATAAAGAAATGGAAAACTAGTCTGTGTTCATAGATTTGAAGAATTAATACTATTAAAGTGTTCATATTTCCTAAAGCTATCAATAGATTCAGTGTAATCTCTATCCAAGTTACAATGACATTCTTCACAGAAATAGAAAAATAATCCTAAAATTTGTATGGAACCACAAGAGACTCCAAATAGGCAAAGAAAACTTAAGAAAACACAATAAAAGATGAAGTTATATTACCTGATTTCAAAAAGCACTACAAGGTGTAGTAATCAAAACAGTAAGTCACTGGCATAAGAACAGTCACATAGAACAATGGAACAGATTAGAGAGCCCGGAAATAAACACGCACATTTATTGTGAATTAATTTTTGACAAAGATGCCAAGAATACAAAATGGGGAAAGGACACTCTTTTGAATAAATGGTGCTGGATAGTCACATTCAGAGGAATGTTGTATTATTTATAGTGTTGGTTGGGACAGTGTTTTTTTTGTTAAGTATATGTATAGAAGTGTAAACAGGCAAATGGAATCATATCAAACTAAAAAGCTTCTCCTTAGTAAATGAAACAATTAGCGGGGTGAAGAAACAACCTACAGAATGGGATAAACTATTTTCAACACATATCTGACTAGAGATTAATAGCCAAAAAATGTATTAAAAACTCAATAGCAAAAAACAACTGTTAAAAATGGACAAAGGATCTGAATAGACATTTCTCAAAAGAAGACATATATGTGAACAACAGGTAGGTATATGGAAAAACTGCTCAACATAGCTAATTGTCAGGGAAATACAAATTAAAATCACAGTAAGTACCTCCTCACAACTGTTAGGATGGCTATTATCACAAAGATGAAAGATAAGATGAAGATATGGAGAAAAAGGAACCTTTGTGTACTGTTGGGAGGAATGTAAATTAGCATAACCATTATGGAAACCAGTGTGGAGGTTTCTCAAAAAATTAAAAATGCAGCTATCATATCCATCAATTCTACTATTCAGTATATATCCCAAATAAATGAAATCAATTTGTTGGAGAGACATCTGTACTCCTGTGTTCACTGTAGCACTTTTCACCATAGCCAAGATGTTGAATCCACCCAAGTGTCCACCAATCAATGAATGTGGTATTCATGTACAATGGAATATTTTTCAGACCTAAAAAAGAAGGGAATCCTGTCATTGTGAAATGAATAAACCTGGAGGACATATGTTAAGCAAAATAAGCCTGGCACAGGAAAACAAATACTGTATTATCTCATCTATGTGAACGCTAAAATAGTCGAACTCATAGAATAGAGTAGAATTGTGTTTGTCAGGGCTGGAGGTTGGTGGGCAATGGGAGAGATGGCCAAAGAATATAGTTCATTTAGAGGATAAATTCAAGAGCTCTGTTGTATAACATATACTGGGAAATTGCTAAGAGAATGGATTATAAGTTTTCTTAATGCAAAAAATGGTGTGTAAGATAATATGTATGTTAGCTTCATTTAGCCACTTCACAATGTATACATATTTCAAAACATCTTGTTCATTATGAAAATGTACCATTTCTATTTTTCAATTAAAGTAAATAAATTTTTAAAATAATAATTTGGCTATAAATTTAGAATGCTGTGACTAAGACTTCTATCATAAGAGACTAAGGAATATTTTTGTCTTCTTGTAGGCCTAGATGGTTAAGTGGACTGGAAATGTTGCAGATATTATTTACTGGAGGATAAGAGAATAAGAGGGAAATTAATTTGACCAAATGATTGTTCTCTATTACTTTTGTCCAACATAGACATTTCTAATTATTTTTCCCACTGAACAAAAAATCTACTTGAAGAAAACAACCTGAAAATAATTGGAATATGTGCAAATGTGGCTTGTTTCTCACAGATATCAAGTTCACAGTTACCCACCAAATAATTTCAGGTCAGATATTTTCTTTCTGTATTCCTTTGCTTTTCCAAAAGATACAAAAGACAGTTGTCATCATGAGCTTTATCAGAACCTGAGTGAGTCACTAAAAGTTCGGCATCATTGACACCAACAGTAACTTTTAGGGCATTGAGCACTGAAAAATACCTTTAAAAGTTTAATTTTAAGATGTAAGGTAATATGCTAATTCATGATTTTAGAATTGCGAAATGCTAACAAACAGAATTTATTGAAAACCCAAAGTTAATTAAAACCACGCAAGTCATGAGCCATTTCTAGGTTGAAGTGGTTAGTTTGAATAGTTTAAAAGTAGAAACTTATGCTCAATCAAAATGTCCAGGCCATTCAGAACCAGATGAAGGTCCAAGACAACCACAAAAATGCTGAAAGAAGCCCACAGCTTTGATGCAGAGCCTCCATGACTCTACCTACTGTTTGTGAAAGTGGTTGGAAAACAGAGCTCAAGAGTCCAGGGAACAAAACCTCCCTGATAAAGTACCACAAGTAGCTTCTGGAATGGTAGTGACTCAAGTGGATTCTGCAGGATTGAAAAGTCTCCAGGATACAAAGTACAAGGACTGATGTGTAGCTTATCGGTTGGTGCTTGATGTATTGGTCTAGGTTGGGTGGGGCAGTGTGTACAGTCCTCAGCTCGAGTAGAACGAGGAATTCATCCATGATTCTGCCATTAATGAGCTGCCCATCATCTTGGCTCACTGAATCTGTCAGTGGTTCTGTTTCCTATGAGTAAAAATGTTGTTGCTGCCTCTCCCAGGATTAATGAGGTGGCATTCACAAAGAGCATTGTCCTCTTAGGAAGGAATGCTCTGTGGCAAGACATTATAGGGTAATAACATTAAGCATGTTTAAAATATGCGCCGCTGTTACCAAATGGAAACTATGGCTGAGCAGTCTTGTATCTTAAATGTAAACCCAATACATATGGAACTGTTTAAGGGTAACAGATGACGAACTGAATAAATGAAATAGTTGATTATTATGCAAAAGGTAATTCATGCTTAAAAAATGCTTTATGCCTGCTATTTCATCCTCAATGCACTGAAGACATACTCAAGCAATCACTGGCCACTGAAGATAATCACTGGCCACTGAAGGCAGAAATCAGCAATGGAGGGAAAGATTGGGTCATTGAGTCTGTTTCCCAGGAGACAACATGGAAGAAGCAATTCCAGCAACAATACTTGCATGCTCCCGTTGTGTTGTAAGCCAGCTTCACAAACTTGCCTCTGTAACTGTGGCTGTGATAAATACCAGGCTGTGCCTGAGGTTGATTGTCTCTCGACTCACTCAGTAGCTGCTCAGAATTTTTTCTACCAGCAATGCAGAAACATCCCAGATGAATGAATTATTAGCAAGACTCTGTATTCAGAGGGGCACCTGAGACGGCTCCTCTTTGGACATACCTTCTCATTCCATCAGACAGGTAAAAGACAGGTGCTTCCTAAAGAAAATCTTTTTTTTTTCTGTATTTGGGAAATCTATTTCATAATCCACTAGCTGAAATCAGATTACTCTCTTAACTAAAAATCCTCTAGTGGATTCCATGGCACTTAGGACAAAGATGCCATCTTTTCACCACAGCTGGCTTCTAACTCCTCTTGCCAGGACCACCCCTGGGTCATCATACTGTAGGTGGGCTCTGGGACTCATTTCCACCTCAAACCTTTGTGTTTGCTAGACAGGTTAAAAGTACTCTGCCCCAGATCTCCAGGTGCTGGAAACCTCCTGACAGCTTAAATGCCCTTTACTCAAAAAGACCTTCCCCTGACTGCCTGATCCAAGGCCCAAACCCCTCCCCTTCATTCCATGATATTGTTCTGGAAAGCACTTACCCTAACTGCAATTATCTTGCATATTTCTCCTTGCTCATTGCTTCCTCTTAAATAGAGCTTGGCTATTTTCTTCCCACACAGACCCTTTGTGCACAGAAGAGCAACTAGAATGCAGCAGATTCTTACTAAATATGGCTTTCATGAATGGATTAATGGGCAACGTTCACAATTTGGATTTACAAATTTTTTATGAGAATTTTCATATTGGTAGTTGTGACTAATTTCACATGGTGCTGTTTGCTCTAAGGAAGTCTTGATCTAACCTGTAGTTAGGGTACCATTGGCTCATTCTGCTCATGGCTGAGTGAGATCCAGAAGGACAGCTATTTTTTCTTTTCATTTTTCTTTCTGGCCTATTCAACATGAAAATACTTCTTACTTAGTTTTGGTTTATTAGGCATATGGAGGGTGTCACAAGGGAACAGAGATCAAATTCTAATTTTCATTCTCTCCTTTATTAGTAGAAGCTTTAAAGAAAGGCAACCTTTCTCATTTTGTATTTTCACATATTGGCTGCCTGATCTATATCTAAAAGGGGTTTAGAAATAAGTGGGATATGTACACAACTTACAACTAGAGAATTGGTATGTTATCCTCTATGTACAATGAATCAATTTACACTGTTAACATGTAAGCCCAAATAAAAAAAAAGAAAAAAGAAAAGAAATAAGTGGGATAGTGTGGCTGAAAAGCCTCTTAGAACTTTGAAGTACTATTTGGATGTAAGACATCACACTGTACACATGAACATCTGGTGGAGTATATCTGTTGCTTCCTCACTATGTGATCTTTTTTTTTTTTTTTTATATCTGCAGTGCCCTGTGTAGTAGATATTCAATAAACTATTGAGTGAATGAATGAATGAATGAATACCATAACTATTCCTACCTTTTTCTTGGCCAGCTCCTACCTCCTCATTGTAAGTGTTAATTGATTTTGCAATTTTTTCCCACACACTCTATCTCTGCTAAAGTGTTAGATATTAAATGGAACACTTTCACTTGAGCTAATTTCAGTGTGACTTCCTGTTATTTTTGTCAGTGAATCAGGTCTGGAAGTAAGTGGGTTTCTAGTATCCTAGCCATTGTGAGGGAGAAGGACATCTCTTCCAGAAACAGAGTGAAGGGCTAGGATCACACTGGCTGAAGCCCATATCCTTCTCCAGTGTCCACTTGGGAATGTTTGAGACTCTCTACTTAATCACAACCCCAGCCCACTCTAATCTCTGTGCTGTAACCATTGATGAAACTCTGAAGTCAAGACCTTAGTGAATCATGTCCTAGTGTGTTGGGCAATACCTTTATTTTGGGATTTGAGTTATTTGTAGATTGCCCTTTTTTGGTCGAGATGAGCAGCACTGTTTATTTCCATTTTGCAATAAAAAGGTACTGGCTATTTAGCCAGAAAGTAAATATTTTCACTCTGAATTGCTTTCTGGACATTTTTCCAACAGTGTTTGAAGCTGCAAAACGCATTACTCTCCTTCCCTCCACCCATCCCCCTATCATTTCCTTTTAGGTGGATCAAAACCAGTACTTCAAAAAATAAGGGCAGTATTCTTTGATTGCTTCTTTACCATATGAAAGCATCAGAGAGGCTGAAATAAACCCCAATTTGGTTCCAGAATGCTGCCGTCAAGGAAAGTCTGCCAGCCAACCAGGTGTTCCAGAATATCTTGCCTTAGGCCAGCCTTCCCAGGGACTGGCATTGAAACACGTCTGGGGTTTGGTATTTTCTGTGTAGCTTCAAATGCTATCTTTGGGTATATTTATTAGGATGCTTAAGAAATTTCATACAATAATCTGCATAGTAATAAACTTACGCGTGTCTTAGACAAGTTCTCCAGGCATAGACTATTCCTTTTGCAGAACTTTGGATTCTTTAAGGTTTTTTAAAATTTTCTATTTTTCTACCTGAATGTAGTCTCTGCTCTCCATTTATTTTACTAGTTTTTTTCCCATTTGTTTCTTTATTCATTGAAAACCTTAACTCCAAACTTTTGCCCTTTACACAATAACAAACCCACCAACCTCCCACATGCACAATCCTTTCCACACACTTAAATCTTAAAATAAAATAAAATCTTCAAATCTTAAATTTAAGAGCCTGATTTAATTTCCAGCTGTAATTTACTATCAGTAGCTTGGCTGTCCTTTAGTTTAGTCATTTCTCTGCCTGGTTAAACTCAAGACGTTCAATTCCTGAATTGACTCATAGTCTAGGTATTTAGTAGGAGATTTGTATCTTTCCTTTTCATTTTGGTGACATTACTTAGATATATCCAGGCGTTCTTGACATAACTGATGATAAGCAGTCTTTGAAAGACTTTTTCTTACTTTTTAATAACAGCAAGTGATAGCACTTCAATAAAAGGAAATAAAATAATAAGTCCAAAAAGAATCAGCATGACCAAAACAGCAATAACTTGGGTCAGATTCCTCAAAAGTGAATGAGTGTTTTCTTCTAATTTCTCCGTAGTGTTGTGTAGGTGGAAGAAGAAGGATGCTTTGCATGAATGACCAAACACTGCTGCTCTATTACTCTAGAGAGTACATGCAAAACATCCAATATCTCAAGTGGTAGGAAAAATAACTTAATGCAAGGCAATTCTATTTTATGAATTTTGAAAATATTGTTTGAATCTATGGAAAATACAGCCAGACCAAATTTGGTTTGTCTCTCCCAAATTCATAATATACATTGGTAAATTAAAGACTCAGAGGATTTTTATATGGAGGAACCATGTTTCATCTGGTATTTGCCACTTTTTTAGTCTATGAGATTCTCTTCTGATAGAATATGACTTAACATCTCATAGAAAATGTCTACAGAACAAATTAAAGTTCCTGGCTATTCCCAAAGCAGAGCGTGGGTGCACTTGGGGCAATGTATCTGGAAGCTGTGTTCTTGAGTGTAGAGTCTCTGCTGAAAAAAGGGCAAGGCTGAGGGAGAGGAGGAGGTGGACATTTCCCACGTGACCTTGAGCAGGCATGCAACATCATCCTTCAGTCAAGTCAGGCATTTCCAACTTAGTTGGACTTTTGAATCATATAGTTGTTTTGTCTTGTTTTGAAGACAGATAACTGAGTTTCTATTTCCCAAAATATATGGAGAAAAACAAGCTTTCTGACTCATTAATTTGGTAATTACTGAATGCATCCCTGGTGAATATTCATAATCATATTGCTCTAAAACAGGTTTATGTCATTTGTCATTGTTTTCCATTTAAGCGTCATCAGGCAGATTTCCTACAAGTCACACATCCACACACGCACACACCCTCCCTCATGCGTGCATATCTGTTTCTCATTCTGTGGTGACATGTAATGAAAGGTTATTGTGAACCTGGGCTATATAAGACAGCTGCCCTGCAGATGTTCCGGAGTTGTATTAAACGCTCTACACATGAACACTGGCTTACATGAGCCTGAAGTTCTCACCCTGACCTCAAGCACTTTAACTCCTCATTCCCCTTCGATTTACTTTCAAACCAAATGATTAAGGAACAGTATGGAAACCATATGGAAAATGCCCAGTGGGTTTTCTTTCTTCTCTCTCTCTCTCTTTTTAAAGCACAAAAACAATGGGGAAAAGCCAGTGTAGAAATAGTAGGGGCAACCAGTGGTTCATTTTGAAGTTTACCAGAGATACTAGGGAAATTTGCCAGTACATGAATCATATTTGGAAGAGTCAGATCAAAGGAAGAAATATGGAGTGTCAGACCCTGGCACTTCACAGGTTGGATCTTCAAAGGGCAGTATCTAAAGCAATTTTAATTCCTTGTCCATGTTGCATTTTGTGTCACTTTTCTCTTCCAAAAGTCCTTGAAACCAAAAGGCATGTGATCTGTGTGAACAAAGATGCGAACTATCATCACATTTTAGAAATGCAATTGTCTAGTAGCCTTGGACTTGTATATTATTTGGAAAGGTTTAAATCCCTGGTAATGAAGTAGCTCATGGCCTTTACCCATTCTAAGAAAATTCTCTAATTTCATGTTATTTTAAATTATTTTTTCTTTAATTTTCCAGACTTACCCCAAAGGAATAATTGTCTGTAACTCTACACATCCTGTTGGCAATGAGGGAAATGTGAAAAAGGACCCTCTGGTGAGACAGGATATGAAAAATGGATTGGCATACAAATGGCTCAGACTTGGTAGCTGCTAAGATGTTCCAGTTCTCAGGATGATGCAGGAATCTGAGGCAAGCCTGTGACCTTCTGAAGTTCCAGATGGAGGCCTATGGCAGCAACACTTCATGGAGGGTGTGATTGACATTTGTCCTCAAAACTTGGCAAGGATCTGAAATGTGATGAGATGGAGGAAAATGTTGGTCCCTTGAGCTCTATGACTTTTTTCCTTCATCACAGACTTCCTAACTCCACAAAAGAGTAAAAACACTTTATCTTGCCTTCTGCTGCCATGTCTTTCCTCTGTTCTGCTCTTTAAAGATTCTGGGAGGAACTTCAAAGTCTAGTAAAAAAGGATAGATGGACTATATGCTTCTCACTTTGAATCTCGTAAGAATATTACCCAGGATTTCCAAAAGGCCAGAACCTTGGTAAACTATGTCAAATGGCCTTGTGATTGCTTTTTGAACATGTGAAATGCTGGAGACATCTTCGTTTGGTTCTGCTTGCACACGTATCATTTAATTTGACACGGGGGCAATGATCCTTTCCCATTTTATTTTCTAGAAGATTAGTGTTAGACAACCATGCTGGAGTGACTTTCAAGAAGGGGACATATAGCCAACGTTTATTTCTACTTAACTATGAGGGCAAGGCTCTTCTGGTCTTACACAAATCAATTGTGACAAATCCACTTCTGGCTGTGTCTTTGGAACTGAATCCCCCTTCCCTTGTGTTTCATGATACCACACTCATTCTCTTACTATCTTGGACTTCAACTTCCACTGAATGCCAGCATTCATTCACCTCCCTCCACCCACAAAGAAAACACCAAAGCATTTGTTTGACCCCTTGAGTTGTCAACTCATCTACAAGCCATGCTCTGTGTTTTGGGGCAGCTCAACAAATGGTGTTGCCAGAGTTGGGTGTAATAATCCTTTTCTGCAGAGAGCCATGGGAGACCCAGATCAGTACATGTGGTGAATGGCTTCTCTTGGCATCTGCATTTTATACATGATCATGTAACCACTCATTTACCTATCAGCCCCAAATAGAGCAGATTTCATGAAAAACAGCATGAAGCTGAATCCAAACAAAGCAAATGGTTTATGTTCTCTCTTGTCTTCACATCTGTGGATCAAAGGCATTAAAATATTTCTTTTTATTTATTTTTTATTCAAAAGTCTCTTAGGATCTTTTCACATTCAAATTTTTCAAAGTTCACAGTGTGGCTGTAGAGTCTCCTTACATGTTTGTTATTTTTGTCTAAAAATTAAAAGCAAAAAATCTTTCCTTCCACTCAGCTCAAACCCCTTATTAAGTTTGTGAGAGTTAAGTTTGTGAGAGTTATTACCCTTCTCAGTAAAGTTCATTTAAATTAATCTTCACTACTTCAAAATAAGATTAATACATATATGAGGGTCATCTACAAAACTCTTTTGACTGAATATGTAACGTTACTTGTAAGTGAAAAGAAAGGTTGGAACTCTCTAAACACCCATAATTTTGAGACAAGTATCTTAAATAATTTGGGTGAAACCTCTTCTTTCCTGCTAGGTATAGGTATCACTAGATAAATGAACAAATACAGGACTAAGAAGGAGATCCAACTGAGATTAAGTACAAATGTTGTTCAATGACAAAGAAACATGGCTTTGTGAGACTTTGCTGCATGCAGTTCCTATTTGCATGTCTTTTTCTTTGGAATGTCCAACACATTGCTGTGGTGGATGTTCTGTCCATTAATACTCTACTTGGTATTTGATTCCCTTGAAATTCATGCTCATTTTGTGACAATACTGACTTCTGCTGGTGGTGGCTGACATGAGAAAGATGAATCCCGCATGCTGTCTTGGGTTTGTCTTTTCACATATTCTAATGTATCAGAGTATGGAAGAGCGAGAGGAAACCAGAGCCAGTGGGGAAGATCAGTGGAAAGTCATTGCCCTTTACTGTCTCTGTGGAGTCTCACATAGCTGGCCTTCAGAGCCAGGTATGTGGAGTGATGTTTTATCTGTCAGTGAGGAAAACTTCAGAATGAGTATCTTCTCAGGAATCCCAGAGCAATAGCACCCTTTGTTACTTGATATGCCCTTGGCCAGGTCTAGAAGAGAGTGATAGGAAAACATACTAATTATTTTTCTTTCTTTCTATTATTATTACTTTTTCTTTGTTGTGGCATTGGAGATTAAACCTAGGGGTGCTCTACCACTGAGTAAGACCCACCCCCACTCCCCCTTTTTTAACTTTGAGACAAGGTCTTGGTAAGTTGCCCAGGCTGGCCTTGAACTTGGGCTCCCTCTGCCTTAGTCTCCTGAGTTGCTGGAGTTACAGGCTTGTGCCACCACACCTGATAAGCATACTGATTTTGAAGAGAGGGAAAGAAGCCAGTCTTCACATTGGCACCTCAGGAATCAACCAGCAGTTTTTTCCCTGTAATCTTAGGGGCTCAACAACTATGTGCATAATTATATTAAGGACTTTGTGAGACACAAAAATCAAAGGCATGTCCAGAGTCAATGTGCATCCAACCTGTTCTGCATTATAAGATCCCTGGGGGCAGGATTTACATTTTGTAATCTCTGAATTCTGCAAGATGCTTAATAGTGAAATAATAAAATTGCTAGCAATGCCAGTAGCTAACAATTACTGAGTGATCACTATAAAACAAGAGATATACTAGGTACATTATATATTATTTATATGTATATAGGTTGCCTTATCTTGATTATGATTATGCCTAATTTTGATTATGATTCTGCTGTTATTATTGTTTCCATCCTATAAATAAGGTAAATATGACTTAAAGGTTGTATAACTTACCAGGACACACAGCTGGTGTAGTAGGTTGAATAGTGGTTGCCAAAGGATATATATGCCTAAGCTCTAATCCTGGCACTTGTGAATGAGAACTTATTTGGAAATAGGCTTTTTGGAGATGTAATTAACTAAGGGTCTGTATGTAGAAAGCCAAATACAATGGCTTATATCCTTATAAAATAAAAGAGGTAAAGTTTTAAGACACAGAAAGAAGAAGACCATAGAAGCAGAGATTAGAGTGGTACATCTGCAGGATGTAAAATGCCAAAGATCACTAGCCATTAACAGAAAGAAGGAAAGAGGTATGGGATCGATTCTCCCTCATAGCCCCCAGGAAACAACAACAAAAGTTACCTGGCAAATAGTTTGATTTTAGACTTCTGGCCTACAGAATTGTGAGAATATTATTTATGTCATTTTAGATTACCTACTGTGTGATAATTTGTTACAGTAACCCCAAAAAACTAATATAACTAGTAAGGGATGGAACCAACAATCAAACATTGAAAACATGGCACCAAATCCCATGTTTTTGACCTTATTTGTTAGGTGTTCTCAGTACTGACCAGGTCAGTGTTATGTTTATAAAAAATGTTTAATAAATATTGCTAGATATAAATTTATTTGAAAGAATATAGATAGGTGAACTTTGATTCTTCTCATTTCTTTGGAAAAATGTTAGAGAAAGAATGGATATGGAGGAGGAATGGCTGTAGGTTTTTGATGATAACCATTTGGAACAACTGTGGGCCCACCTCCCTTTCCCAATCTTCCCTTAATTCACATAAGTAATAAGCAATTATAATCCCAAAGATTTCAAGTTTTACATTAATTGGCTGGGCATTTGCTAAAATCTTCCTAATGTAATAGGGTTATGAATTTAATGAATGTGTCTTGATGCCTCCTACCCTCAGCCAGTTGGCATGGTCCCCACACAGAAAACTCCCCAAAATATTCTCCAGGCTTATCCTTCTCACTGATATTCCCCCAGGTAGGGATGATCTTTGTTTCAAAGACTCTAATTTTAACTAGATCTGCAGTTACTCTGCAAAAGTATAAATAAGAGGAGAAAGTCAATATTAAAGTGAACATGGGCAGAAAAGGGGGGCAGCAGAATATCAGGTGTCACCTACAACCAGAGGGCAAGAGTAAGAGGAGGAAGGATCACCAGGAAAATCAATGAAGGAGAAATATAGCATTTTGCTCATGTTACATATTTGAAGAAAACTATAAACTTGAGCTTTTTTCTGCCACCAATGATTACTCTGGAGGAAGGGATTTGTTTTAATGGTGGTTCTCATTCTTTCTGAAGAACTGGTCCGGAAAGGACTTAGAACAGAGACATAAATCACTCTCCTCCTCAATTTACATTAGATTTTGATTTTAGTAAGAGGCATTCTTATACTGTGCCCTTTGTCAACACCATCCAGTGGCTGTTGATGTTTGGGGGGATGGGAAAGCTGCCCTGGAAGCTCACTCACTGGTAGAGGAGGCTGGTGACAGCTGGTCCCAGGGAGAACTGAAATCTCATTCTGTTGTAATCACTGATTTTTTAAGAGTAACATTATTTTTTTATTTTTATTTTTTAAATTGTAGATAGACACAATATCTTTATTTATTTATTTTCATGTGATGCTGAGGATTGAACCCAGTGCCTCACACATGCGGGGCAAGCGCTCTACCACTGAGCTACAATCACAGTCCTTAGAGTAGCATTATTGAAATGGTGGAACATTTGTAGAGCTTCCCCATCTTTCCCAAAGCCATTTGTGTCCTCCCCACTTCCCTTGGTAACGTTTATTCCTTTTTGTAACTCTCCAGGGTTGGCATTATTATCCTTATTTTTCAGATGAGGGATTGACATGTGGGGAAGTAAAGTTCCCTACCCCAGATCACATGGTTCTCCAAGAGCCTTTAGATCTCCAGAGATATATCCTGATCCTTCCAGATGTGGATGAGCCATTGGGAGTTGGGAGCCTCTGCTTTTCCAGCCCTGAGGCCATTCCAGGCTGATCTGTGACTGATGCCATTGCTGACGACCAGCCATAGCAATACTTTAAGGGTTGGATGCTGTTGTAGACTGAAAGCACAGGGAAGGAAAATGGATTAAATATGCATTCCATTCCAGGAGAGTTATATGTGTCTAGTTATAGAAAATGCCCTAGAGCTGCCAGAGTTTAGTTTTTATTTCTCATCTCCTTGGGGGAAGATAAACTAGAGATATTTAAAAATATTGTTGACATTGTTAAATTCTAAACCTTCCTCTGCTCATACCAGTAACTTTCCAATAGCTAAATATGAGCAATTTAGGTTCATAAGACAAAGTGAATCCACTAATAGATGTCCACTTTCCCAGCTGTTCAAGTGCAGATTTCCAGGAACTAAATTAAAATTAAAGATTGCCAGCAAATCTTTTCCAACCAACTGTTTCTTGGTGCTTGAGCTTAAGGAGGATGTGATTGAAGAACTGTAAGAATATTTTTTATCTTTGCAGAGAAATGCGTGTTTAGAGACATAGATAAAATACTTCATTCCCTTGTAATTACCTTACATTTTATCTTTCCTATTATAAGAACTTTTTTCAACAAATAATTGAGTCAGTTTAAATCTACATGAAATTATTTAATTTTTATAAGCACAAAAAAGCCTAACAAAGAAAATAAAACTTACCTGTAATCCCATAATTTGAAGATAACCATCAGTAGTATTTTGGGGTTTGTCTGTCTAGTTAGTTGTGTGTGTGCGTGTGTGTAAGTTTACAAAATCAAGAACATACCATTTTTAATACATGCTTTTTTATCTCTCAGTTATATATTATGAACAATCTTACCATGTCACTATTATTCTATGGCATCATTTGAGTGGCTGTTATTATTTTTAATTATTGTTATACCTTTTTGCAATATAAATAGTGTAAATATTATCAACATATTAGGCATCCTGAAAAATATATCTGGTTTGGAGGAACTCGTGATTAACAGTGCTCCTTTTTAAGGCTTTGCATACATAGTCTACCTTCCTAGAAAGTTGGAGCTGGTTTCACTTTTCACCAAGAGTGCATTAAAAAGTCCCTGCGCCCTCGTTAGGACTCTTTGTTTCAGCCATTTCCAATTTGATGAGCAAAATACATTTCATTGTTTATATCTGTCATCAGAAAGGAAGAGAATATGTTTGCTATTCATTCATTTCTTCTTTTGTGAATTGTCTGCTTATATTCATCATATTTTTAGGGTCTTGATTTTTTATTTTGTTGTTGATTTTTAAGTGCTATATATACACTTAAAGATCTTAATTATTTTAGCGTCACAGGTTTCTTCATTACCCTTTGTGTATATGTGTGTGTGTGTACAAATTTTACATTTGTTTTAAATTTTTTGATAACATTTTTAAACGGTTTTGAATTGTTTTGTTTTCTTTAAATTTCATTGACTTCCATTTTTTTAGGAATGAACTTGTTAACTTCTATGATTAAATTATTCTTTTAGTTGTAATGTCTTTCCAAGTGAAAAGTTATAATTCCATCCTTAATAATGTTAATCATGAGATAACTAAGCTTTTGCCCTACACAAAAATTTTCTGATTTGATCTCTATATAATGTAAACATTATGCTTTGTAAATTTGCATATTATGCATTAATTTAGAAATAACTATTATGTTGTAAAAATTAAGAGTATCTCATAACAGCAAAAATTATTATGTTCTCCACTGGGGGACTTCTAAGGCAAAAGGCAAAACTTTTGCTCACTTAGTCCTTGAGTTTTGTTGTTGGAAACATGCCAGGTGATTTTTCTTGGAAAGTTATCCCTGAGAATAATCAAATATTGCATTATCCTCAATGCCCATTATTTGGGGCACCCTTAAGTTTCCAGGCTGAGAGGCAAGGTGTCCACTGCTCTGTTTAAATTCATGGTAGCTCTGTGGTGATAGCATTATTGACATTCAAAAGTTTTGTCTTTTAGGTGGCTGAGTCTATCAGTCCTGTGTTTTGTTGATTTTGACCTTAAATATTTGCCTAGTTAGCACTTCCTTACCCCAAGCTCAGGAAAAAGTTTGTAATATTTTCTACTACAGTTTTTTAAAATGGTGCTATTTATGATATGTAGTTCTTGGATACATCTGGAATTGAATTTTGATATATGACATAAAGGAGGCAGATAATATTCTTGTATATATTTAGCCTAGAACCTGAAATTATTCCTCCAACGATTTGACACTAGACCTTTCCATATACCATGTTTTACATGAATTTGCATTTGTTTCTGAACTTTATGTTCTGATCTGTTGACTTGTTTATTGCTATACTTTTACCATTCTGTTTAAAAATTTTTATTGTTTTATAATATGGTTTAATGCTTTACATGGGTTTTCTCCACTTGTTTCTGTTTGTCTTTATCTTATTATTTATAAACCTTTAAAATATTTGTATAGTTTATTCTCCCAGGCAAATTTTACAATAATTTTTGACAAATAAAATATAAATCAAATACAGAAACTTCCCATTGATATTTTGATTGAAATTGAAACTGCATTTAATGTGTTAAATTAATCTTGGGTGATCTGACATCTTTTCACTAATTTTCTTATTCAGACATGCCCTTTATTTGTGAAATGATTTTACCCTTTACAGATATTTTCTGAAATTATATCAGATTTTTCTAATTCTATACAAAACGGAGATACTAATGTTCTATATTTGTCAAAAAAATTTAACTATAGTAATTTTGTTATTCCTACCTCTTCCTTGATTTGCATTTTGTTATTCTTACCTCTTCCTTGATTTGCCATGGATTCATCCAGTAAGACAGGTGCTTGGGAATGCAGAAAACACCTTGAACTAATTAATTTGCTATTTCACTTCTCCATGTTCTCCACTTTTGTTTGATATATATATATATATATATATATATATCAAACAAAAGACAAAACACACACACACACATATATATATATACACACACACACATACATGTGAATACATACATACAAACATAATATACTACGGGTATTTCCCAAACCCATAATTTAGAAAATGACAAGTTTTATCTTACATTAAACTACAATTTAGAAAACAGATTTAATTTATTCTGCAATTTAGTGGAAGCTATATATTTCTAAGTACTTACAAGGTTTTTCTCCTCAATGGATCCCTCCTGCCATGTAAAGCCTCAAGTTTTTGCAGCCCCTAATTTCCTTCTTGCCAGGAATTGAATTACCCTTTAAAGGAGACATTTAGAACACAACTTTGTGTGCCTTCTACTGTCTTTCATTCTCTCCTGAAAGATTTTCCTGTATAAAAGATGCAACTGTTATTTATATCCTGGTTTCTCAAAGGGAAAGTGATCTTTGTCCCAATAATTGCAAATAATTCTAACAAAATAAACAGGTCACAGAGTGAAATACATTTTTCATTTATTCTCTAGGACTTTGGAAAAAATAATAACTTTAACATAATTTATTGGACAACAGATTTCTCTCTGCACAAGATACTATTAAAAGCATACGGCATTCTTGTTTCTGTCTAATGGTGTCCTGACAGTTGCTTGAGCTATGAAGTCAGGGATGCAAAAGGAAAGAAAGTAAAGTGAGTTAAGTCTTTCCCATTATGAACCTTGCAGTTTGCATCCACTGTGCACCAGCTTCTTTTAATAGTGAGCGATATAACACTCCTGCCCTGGATCCCTGGACACTTAGAAACCCTCTTCTAGGGAATGTTGCACCTGGGCACAGTAGACCCAACACTACCTGGCTATATTCCTTATTTTTTTCAGAAGCAACCTGTTCTGGCAGGTAACAAAGGTGCCTATGTCTCCTGTGCCTTTTCAGTGGGTCTTTGCCTAGAGCTACCTATTACAAGTATTTGAATAATTCTAATCAGTGCATGACATCAGGGTTTTTCCTGAAAGGCCTCAAGAATTGATTCATTCCTTGTCTTTCTCTCTTTAGTCATCTTAGAAAATTGCTGTGTGTGGGCAGGATTGGGAGACATTCCTAAAATGGCCTTACTACTATGAAATTAGTCACCTGGTCACTTATGTCTAGAGGAGAGGATCATGGAAGGTTAAGAGTTGAGCTAAAACTGTAAGCTGTGACTGTTGTTTTCCATATTGCTAAAATTATTATAAGCAAAATAATGCACTTTTTCTCTAGGGAAAACCAGGTGAACTTGTACATCTAAGATTTAGTTTTCTGCCCTGATATTATATTCTAGATTCACCCTTCACCTTAAATAAGATAATCATAGAGCAGCAAAACACATAAGAATGTCTCATGAAACAGCTCCATGAAAAACTTTGTTTTAATCTTCAGTTTTAAGAATACAAACCACTTACACTTAGTTGTTTATTTGAGAAAAGTTCTGGAAAGAGCAAGAATCATGGGGATATGTGGGTTGAGGGAGGCTGCGCCTAACACTACCTCCCTCAACCCACATATCCCCATGATTTTCTACTCCATGTTTTGTGTATCTATATATTCTTTGAAGTTCATGATATGACAAATCACTCAAGTACTTTTCATGGTTGTTTATCCACTGTAAACTGTTTTTGCTAGTTGAATTGGAGCTTGCCCCAATTATGAAGAGCTAATTTGGGGGCAAGAACTTGTTCAACACTTATAGGGTGGGTTCACTGCAGGAAATGCTGGGTGTGGGATATTTTGCTCTGTCATAGTTTAAGGACTAGAATATACCAATCATCACTAAATTGCCATCCTTTTAGAATCCTGCTGAGTATAGAGGAATCTCTATTCATTTTTCTGAGCTAAGGGCCAAGCTCAAAAAAGGGATTTTTATTTTGGTCTCTGTAATGTTCCTATTAAAGCATGAGAACAAAATAAGGTCAGGAGACATTTTTCAAGTTTCCCTGTGAAATTCTGCTACTCAGAAGAGTTTGTTTCTTTTTATTAATCTTGAACAAAACAGATCTTGAAACCAAAACAATATGCTTCAAACCAAGTCTTGCCTCTATGTCTTACTTAATTCTATTTATCTGGAGTATTCAAAAGCATTTATGAATTTCTGCTGGAGAAAAGGAAACATGAAATTGACAACTATAAAACAAGGTTAGATAGGTGCAAAATTGGGGAACAAATAATAACTTATAGAGCATGTGGAAGCAGGAGAAATTCATTCTGACTGTGGTGAATAAGGGAGAACTCAACAGACCTCTCCTAACAGTGCAGCACACTGATCTGCACCAAGTGGGCTTCTTAAGTGCAAAATCAGACACAGCTTGCTGTCTCCAATAACATCTCAGAATCCTCAGGCATCACAGATATGGACATTGACTGAAAATGAAAAGAGCCTTGGGGAGGGAAAAAACCTTAAGTCAGTCTTTATCTGTCATATAAATAGATTTTTCAGATTACGTGAAATCTCAGAAGTTTCTTTTTCTTTCACTCTGTGTATAATTCACAGATCTTGAAAATGAAAAGTAAAATTTCTTAGAATCTATTCCATATGGAGAGAAGCATTCTTTTGTGATTCATGGTTTCCGTGACTTACTATTACTCTGAGATTTTAACAGTGGGGACACCAAACCTTCAGTTCTTATTCCCATTTCACTTAGTGTTCATGAAATTTAATTAATTAATTAAAAAAATATATGTTTTGCACTGCTGGGGATTGAACCCAAGGTCTCAGGCATAACTGGCAAGTAAGTGCTCAACCACTGGATCATATCCCAGTCCCCCATTTCACTTAGAACACAGGTAAGCCATAGATCTAGAGAAGCCAGAGTCACTCTGGAGAATGGATGGGTTTTAATAGCACCTCTTGATTTATGCTTCTGGAACAAAAAATCCGGGAGATGTTTTACTAGCAAAGGAGAATTCCACCTTATGGTATCCAGATGTCATTCCTGTTTTACATGGAGTCATGCGAACCACACTTCTTTCTCTCTCTCTCTCTCTTTTTCTTTTTGGCATATTCATCATCTGGATCTTATCTGTGTTGAGGCGTAAACTCCTTAAAGGTCTTCCAAAAATTTCAACTGAATCAAGGGAAGAGGAAGAGGATGGAGAAGTTTTCTGGATTAACTAACTGTGTCAACACATGACAACTCCACTCCAGATCAAGGAGAACTATGGAATGCATAAGCAAAGAGCAAGATGGAGCATGGAAAATGTGTGCCCCACCCCCAGGGGGGAATGCAAATAAGTGACTGCTATGAAACACCTGCTACAGGGGGTGGTCAAAGGCTGAGGAGGAACAAGTTCAGCAGAAATGAAAATGACAATGAACATCTGTCTACCTGTTTGGATTCCCTTCTTCACTAAAGATTCACTAATGATCAGTGACCAAGCAATTCTAGATATCTCACACTGGATTTGGTTTTTTTTTTTTTGGTACTGAGGATCAAACCCAGGGCCTGGGACATACTAGGCAGGTGATCTATCACTGAACTACATCCCTGGCCTGATCCTAGCCATCCCATGCAGTATGGTATGGGATCTTTGAGTGAATTCAAGTTTCCATATCTACTGATGACCATTTCTGAAAGAGTCAAAATAAACTAAGTGTATTTGTCACAGGAACAGGAGTTGTCCCTCTGTAATATTTCTTTGGTGATTCAAAGACAGTTTAGATAGATGACAGAATCTTACATTACCACAGAGTTACCATTAAGAATATTAAGATGGTCATAGTTTTCAAAAGGAATACATATTTTATGATAGAGATTTCCAAAAAAAGGTTTAGTTTTATTGACATAAAATGTAAGGACAACTTGAATGTAGTAAATGCCTGCTTTATATAAAATTTATTAGTCCATTGCTTCTAGAGGCTAAGTAGCACCCACCCCAAAGATGAAAATGTTTAAATGCCCATTGTTCAAGTGGTATGTTAAGTGAAAACAGAAGTATCTGGGATGTTTATGTCTTGATTTAGAACACTAACCACAAAAATTCATTGCTTCTGACACAGTCCAGTGTTGAATTTGTGTAGCATATTATAGGATACAAACCACTATCTATCATATTTGCTTATTGATTTTTATGTCCCCTCTCTGTGAACCATTTCATAGGTAAGGTTTGAGGAGACGAGCTATGGAATCAAAACTGATCAACACCTAAGTGGCCATCATGTGACTTGGAGTAGATGTCCTCCCTCCAGCCACCATGCTTTCTCTGTAGAACCTGGTGCTTTGAGTTTGAGTCTTTATTTCCTCCAAGTATTTCAGCAGAGATTTAAAAAGAAAATTTTAAGAACAACTTTTCCACTAGCGAAGATCTTAGGGTATTTGTGGACTCAATGAGGTGACCATCCCCTGCTTCTTCCTGGGGTTGTGGCTGTGGTTGTTCATCTTCTCCTCTACATCCTTTTCTTCTTCCTTTTCCACCTCATCCATCACAATCATCATTGTCGTCGTCGTCACTTATCAGCATCTAAAGAAGCTTATACATGGGGAAGAGAGTTTGGTGGCAAGGGAGTAACCATTCTATGCCACTTCCCTCGTTCTTGGAGTTAAAATTTATCTGTTTTTCTTGACCAAAGAAGAGAAAAATATGTGAATTTTCCTTTATTCTCTCTTTCAAATAATCATCTTCTCTTTATCCTTTATATTTTTCTGACTCTATCAGTGTTCCCCCAAATATTCGACCACAGAAATTCCAAAGCAGCAGTTTTCTGGGACAAAACAACCATGTGCTTCCCTGCTTGAGCACCACCCTTGCATACCAGAGATGGACAGGCTGTTCTGATCCCTCTCTGCCTAAGAATCCAGTGAGCCACCTTCACAGGCTTCTTTCCACAGGCCACACATTAGCCCAGGACATCAGTAATATGGAAAGATGTATTTGTTATTTCAGTTCAGAAGCAGAAACCAATATATTTTGTCCACAGTGGCAGCAAATTCAACCCCTTCCCCACATACAAAATCAATCTCAGCTGTATCAACAAACAGAGCTTTAATTTAAAATCCTAAATCTGAGATCATAGTTTCTCAACTTCAGAGAGTCTTCTCTCACACCAAGCAGGAGAAAGGCCAGGATTCTCCCTGGATATGGAGATACCATCTCTCTCAGAATAGGATTGCCCCTCTGATCCATTCTAAATAGTACCAGTGATCCATGTAAAAAGATAGACATAGTTTACAGTGTAAAAATTCAAACCAACCAGAAGTCACAGGCAGCTAAAAGCAGCAAAAAGAGACTAGACAAAAGATGCTTTGGGTAAACTTTGGTATTTATGTAAATCCATAACTGTCATTGGTGAGTCTCAGGAGAGGTTCAGGATCTCTGAGACAGGGTCAGTATCTCTGCTACTGTGGGAGGGTGGCAGCTGAGTGCTCCCAGTTGGTTCTTCTCCAGGGATTGCTCTTAGCCACCAATGCTGCCTTGCCCACAGTCACACTTCCTCCCAGTAGCCATTCCTCTGAGCTTCAAGGAAGGACTGCTCTGGTGACCATCCCAGCCCCAGAGCTCCCAGGAGGGTAACTGGATCCTCTGTTGTGCATGACCCAGTCCTAAGAACAGTCACCTACCTGTAAAGTTCCTATAGTGATCTCAGAGTCTGTTTCCTGGGGACTGGATCTACCACAGATTTTTTTTCCCAAATAGTTAAAATGTTAGGACTTCCTGGATTAAAAAGCCTCTGGATATCTGCCCCAGCTGTGCTCCATATCTCAGGGAATAAAACAGCAGTCTCATTCAGAGTCCTTAGGACTCCCCTTCCTATGAAGGAAAGTCAATCTCCTAACAACCTGTGGAGCTGAGCTGCCCCATCAGCTAGACTGGAAGTGTGTACCATTTTCCCCTCATCATTATCAGATCCTTTAAATGAAGGGCATTGTGATCAATAGGTTTTTGGGGAGTCAGAGAATAATCCCTCATTAATATACATAGAACAGTAATTTTAGAAGACAAAAGGATACTATTATATGGATTAGGATCAATTCATCTAAATATATGATTATGTACGTACAAAAAGCATAATCATTTAAGAAAATTATTAGGATAAACACTGCATATTGAAAAATGTGTCCCTAAATTACTTTTCTGAAAATTGAAACAGGATGCTGTGAGAGCTATCATTTAAGAAAAAAATTATCATCTACCAGTAGCTATCATCCCCCTACACATACACACCCACACACACACACACATACATACATCTAACCAAATTTAATTTTTGAAATGTCCTAGTGAAATTGTTATTACTACTCCTATTTTGCAAATCAGGGAACTAATGTACAGAGAGTAACTTGCATAGGGTCACACAGTTATAGGACAAAACTAGAATATGAACCTTGATATGTCAGATTTTAGCTCATGTTCTTAATCATCACACTTATTTTACCTACTTGAATAGTTATTTTCTTTTACAAATGAAATGTTTTTGTCCAGTATACCAAAGTTCTTTAGCATTATATTTTAAAAGGTTTTGCTGAGAAATAAGTCTGGAATGGAAAATGGTTTTAGGAAGAGAAAGATATAAGTAGATTCCTGTTAGGTCGGTTCAGGGCCCAGGATGTCCAATTAGAGGGACCGGTCAGGGTAGTTGTGAAGCGGAGCAGCCAGCCAGACCTTGATGTCACCAGTAGACATGCCTCCTGTCAATCAGCATTTTTTCCTGACCTATCCAGGAAGGACTCTGGCCTCTTCCTGCCCCCAAGCTCTCCCCTTCCTGACCAGACCTTTTGAAATTGTCTGTGATCAATTTCACAGACTAGAGCACAGGTGCCATTTCTCCCGTACACACTCTGATGGACGGGAGAATTCAGCCTGAGAGCATGTATTTCCAATAAAGCCTTGCTCAGTGGCTTTAATTCATTTCTTTTTGGTCATCTAGTCTTTACATAATGGTGTGCAAAACCCAGGAGAGTTCTTGAACTTCCCCCTGTACTGGGGTAGAGGCAAACTCTCCGAACCAGACGGGGAGATGCTTTCTGTCTTCCCCCTCTGGATCAACAAAAGTGAGGTAGGCCACCTCCCGCCCTGTCTCTTCTGACTTCTCAGCTTGCCTCCCCCCCCCACCATCCGCTCCAGAGGCCTATCCGATAAGTTGCACATGTGCAATGGGCTCTCTGTCCGAGGTCACTTGGATTGGGAAGACGTTCCCAACCCTCGTGTTAGCCATTCGCCGCCGTCTGGGGCCCCAGAGAGTTCCCAGGGATGCCTGAATTCTCCGCCTGGCCCTCTGTTTTCCCGTGGATGCGAACATTTTTAGGGACACCTTTTTCTGTTCCCGCCCACTTCCCGGGACTGCTGAGAAGTCACAGGAGACACCAACTCTTCTCTAGACCCCAAAACTCCACTGTACTATGGCTTAGATAACGGATCAAAATGGCCTCCAGGGGGAACTTTTGATTTTCAAATCCTCACTGATTTGGCTAATTTTTGTCACCGGATGTGGAAATAGACAGAAACTCCTTATGTTAAGGCTTTGTTGGAAAGTGCGCTTTCATCCCTCCCTTCTTTCCCATCTGTTCTGTCCTCTCAAGTTCTCACTAACAAAAGCCCCCAAAATCCCTTTCCCATTTGCTCTTCTGTATCTTCTTCCTCGTGCAGCCGCCATTATGTCCCATTCCCTGCCCAGACCCCGTCTCCTCTTGCTCTTGTTTCCGCCAAACTGCAGCACCATCTTCCCAGGAGACAAAGCCGGCCTCAGTCCCAGCGCCGGAGGGCAGGGACGAGGCATTGAGCGAAGCCCGCCCACCCTGCATCCCTGCATCTCCCGCTGCATCCGCGCCGCTCAGACGGGCTGGCGCGGCTGCCAGAGACCAAGAGACTAAAAGGCCACAAGCTCTCTCTCGCTTGGTGTCTGTGAGCTACCAAACCAACCACCCTGCATTTTTTTATTTTTACTGGCCACGTCATTTTTTTTTTCCTAAGGCTCTTTCTTTTCATAACTTCTATGTTTTTGAGCTCATGACCTTAATCCTTCACATCTAGGATAATGTTTTCTGATCAGTCCTATTTTTATTCAACAGTGGAGTTTTTTTTTTTTTTTTTTTTAAAAACATCTAACATTGCCTGCAGGCCTTGACTATTGTGTGTATGTGTATGTGTGTGTGTACCATATACATGGTATCAAAATTGGCACAGATAATGAGCGCTCATCAATTAAACCAAAAAAATGGGTCCAAATATTTTAATTCACATGATTTAAAAGATTCAACTTAAATTGAGTAAACACAAAGGTTTGTAGATTCCTATATGTAGTTTTAAAGGTTTCTACTGTTGCCTAAGTTCAAAAAATTACAAGGATTGCTTTGGGATATGAACAGAAGGAATTAAAGATTCTAAATATGGTATTCATTGGAAGGAAAAAAATATTTCTGGTCAAAAGGTTTACAACTGTGATTACAAAAAGCTAAAATCTAAATTTTTCTTTCAGATATAAACAATGTAATAACATCAATGTAATTATTATTCTACCAGTTCTATTTTTATATTAAATGTGTTCATTTCTTTCAGATATACAAGTTTTAAAATAGAAGGTTTTAAAAGAGCATTATACCAAGCTGATGTTCTCTAAACTGAACTTGTATGGTATTGGTTTATATCATTTAATGTTTTATAACTGAACCTATCATCAATAAGATAAGGCTTTAAGTTATTTTTACATCAGAGTGATCTTTTAAATAAATGAGGACCTAATCTATTTAATATTCTGCTAAGATTTTGCAAGGAGCCCTGTCTTACCTGAAATACTTCTGTCTCCCAGCTTACTACAATGGCTTCAAATTAAACTACACTCTAGTTCATTTAAAGATATGTTCAAAGGATTTATTTTGTTTTAAAAGATCATTAGGATCTCAAACAGGGATAGAATATGTAACTCAGCCAAAATTTTAAAAAGCTGTTACACAAACTAAATATGTTTTTACTGTTGTTAATTTTATTTTGTATTTTCCTTAAACTCTGATTATTGCCTGTTAATGTTTTACAGAGGTACTATTTCAAGAACAGACAACCCAATTTAATTTAAAATAAATAAGCCATCACCTACAGGACAGATAGACCTTAAAGTTAAAGCCCAATACCCTTACTTTAAGACTGATGAGATTGGCTTGCTGAGTGTTTAAGATCAAGACTTAAAAACTAAAATTAAATTAAAGGGCCAAGAAAACCAGTATTTGGCTCTTGCCCTCTGAGTCAGCCTGAATCCAAGGAATGAGGGAACTTCTCTAAAGCACTCTACACCTCTAGGCCACAGGACCTCCTGAACAGGGAGATTTCTGAGACCATTAGAGAATTAAAGAGCTGATCAAATGCCATACGATGGAAAGGAAGGTCAAAGAGAGAGGGAACCATCTCTCAGGCTTCCTGGGGAAGCCACATGATCAGCACCTGACCTTGACCTATCCTAATGCAGATGGCACTAGCAGAGCTAACAAGCTGCTCTCAAGTTCCTCAAGGATGCCTCCCAGGAGACCAAAAGGTGACTCTTAACAATAGGTAAGAACAAAAGTCAATTTGTCTTGCTTCATCTTAAACACCTAGCAAAACCAAGAACACAGCCATTCCTGGGCATTTAAAAATAGTTTAAAGATAGACATCTGTGATATTAAAAACCAAATACTATGTTTACATGCCTTGTCCTCTCCAGCCTTGTTATGGGACAAATTCTCAACCCTTATACTTCCTACATTTCAGACTGTTTCCTCTGTGTAGGTTTGAATCATAACTGTGATTCCCATTGACTCAATTAACTGTACAGTGAGGCTGAATTACCATGACTTGTTACCACCTCCCTCTCTAGGGAAAAAAAGGGCCATCTTTCTATTGGTAATTGTTGGGCTCTCCTTGGCTCCCATTTGCTGCCTCTGGGCTGAGGCAGGAACTTGATTATGCAGTAACCGCTACTTAAAAACTTAAACAAATTTCATTACAGAACCGACCAGCCTTGGACTCCCATCACGCTGGACTCCCACCAAACTCAAAATTTCTTGGCAGTCCCTTTCTTTTTCTGCTAATCAGTAATCTCTCCCAAGCCTCTGTTCCTACCCACAGGTGATGCTTCTACATTCAAGCAACATGACTAACAACCAGAGGCTCCCACACCCCTGCGTCTGCCTCCCTGCCCGACCAACACCCGAGCCATCTCCCCCTCTCGGCACCCCCAATCCTGCACAAAGTAGCCAGACCGAATCTGCTGTCCTATATCATCAAAGAGGCCAGGATGTTAGGTCTATTCAGGACCCAGGATGTCCAATTGGAGGGACCAATTTGGGCAGCTGCGAAACGGAGTGGCCAGCCAGACGCTGATGTCACCAGTAGACATGCCCCCTGTCAATCAGCGGTTTTTCCTGACCTATCCAGGAAGGACTCTGGCCTTCTCTTCCTGCCCCCAAGCCCTCCCCTTCCTGACCGGGCCTTTTGAAATTGTACACCAGAGCACCAGCGCCATTTCTCCTGTACATACTCTGATGGACTGGAGAATTCAGCCTGAGAGTGTGTATTTCCAATAAAGCCTTGATCAGCGGCTTTAATTCATCTCCTTCTAGTCATCTAGTCTTTCCAATTCTGTCCTCACAGACTAAGATTTCTTTCCCTTGTCTTTGACGATGTCTTACCCAGAGCTTTGGATTTACTCTATAAACTCTTGTGACCATTTCACCATAGATGTGACTACATTCTTGTTCCTTCTGTCCTGGCTCCTGAAACCTGAGCTATATCAGTGAAGATGGGCTCCATTCCTCCACAAAGCTTCAAGTTTCAGGTGACTGGTTCATTTCTTAACCTTTACAGTGCTTACAGTTAAAAAAATTCTTGTCAGTCACTATGAAGCTATGTTCTCCCTTGTCCTGAAGCTGACTAGAAGTTGCAGGTTGAAGAATGTTTTTTAGGTAAGTTAGGAAGGCTATTGGTGAACAAAATCCCCTCTTCCAAACTCAGTGCGTTCTACTCATAAACATGATTCTTGTTCCTCAAATAGTCAATCTGTTGATTTGAAGTTTGAGAATTCCATATGCATGGTTTCCATATGCTATGTCAGATATTAAAACCAGATTAATCAGGTAAATATTAGCAGAATATATATGTTTATTTTGTTGCTTTGGTTCAGGCAGACACCTGCCTACATGTTAGTTAATGGCGGCTAGATCACAGGGAATGTCATTCTTTCTGTTGGGAAATCTTCTTATGGGAGTTTGGTGATGATCATAGACCATTAACTGAAATGCAAACTCAGGACTGGGATCTTAGGAGAATGTGTGCACCCAATTTCTACCTTCCCTTCTTTTTTGTACTTTTTAATTGCGTTTTATCAGAAAATATATTACTTGAATGAAATTACACTAAAATGCACACATTTTAAATATTAACAAATGTATACATCTAAATTAAGATATTGAACATTTACATGGAACCCGAAAAAGGCAACCTCTGCCCTTGTTTTATCCTCAAAAATTAGCTTTCTCTGTTTGCCTGTTAAAATGCATATGAATGGAATCATGCAATATAGATTCATTTGCGACTTTTGTTCCTACTCCCTCAACAAATTGGCCCTTGAGAATCATACATGTCCTAGCATGTGTTGATATCTCATCCCCCCTATTTTTTTGTTGAGTCATGTTCCATTGCATAAATAGGCCACAATTTGTTTATCCGTTTTCCTTTTGCTGAAGCTGTTGTGAAGAAAGCTGCAAAGAATACTCTTGTACAGTTATTTGATAGGCATATATTTTCATTTATTGTGGGTAAATACTGTGGAAAAGAACTAAAACATCCTCAGTAATGTTTGAAATTTTTAGGTTTTTTAATTCTAACCATTCTAGAGGGTGTATAGTGGTTTTAATTCGCATGCCCCTTATGACTGATAATGAACATCTTTATGTCTTCTTTTATAAAATATCTGTCCAACTTTATCTGGTTTGCAACCAGAGAAATGGAAAAACTGAGCTCTATATATGTGCTATGACTTGAAATGCTATTAAATAAACTAATAAAAAAAAAGACAAAAAAAAAAGAAAACTCCATACTAATTAAACACCACAAAAAAAAAAAAAAAAAAAGTATCTGTCCTTTTGCCTATTTTTACAGGTTTTCTTTTTAAAAATACTTACCTAATTGTATTTAAAGTTTTTTTGATTGACACATAATAATTGTACTTAATGAGGTACAAAGTGATGTTTGAATGCATGTGGACATTGGATAGCAATCAATCAGAACAAAGGAATTGTAAGAATAAAGTTGTAAAAATAAAAACACCCTTCCCCAAACCTACTTAATTATAGAAGTTATTTACATAGCCTAAATACATTTCCTTTGTTAAATATATGCTTTTTTGAGTGTTCTGATATCAGGCAATTTCTTTTCTTTCTTTCATTTGTTTTTCATTCTCATTTTCCTTTTATTGGCCTGGCCCTCTTTGGTTGGCCTCTGCTTGCAGTTTGGAAGCTGGTCAATGATGGATGAGAGGGGGTGAGTGGGGCTCCCCACCTCCAGCAGCAGAACTATCTGAGAGTGTCTCAGGAGCAAGTTCACAGTTCAGGCAGTTTTCAAGTCTGTCTTGGATTCTACTTTCTATCGGGCCCTCACGGACTTCACTGTGGGAATATATACCATCCTGGTCATCCTGGGTTCTTATCTGGGCCCTCTCTGGTGCTCTCCTTTCTAGAATCTCCCTGTCAAGCATCTGGCTGTTCTGCAGTCTTATAGTCACTTTGACTGTGGCTGCATCTTCAGACTGTGAGACATATGTGTTTCCCCATTTATTTTCTACCAGTCCTGATATTTGTACTGATGGTCCCACTGGACATGGTGAGTCCCTCTAGGGAAGCTGCTGGTTTTCATGGCCAGCCTTGCTCTGGTAGAACCATCAGTGTTCCTGAGCTATAGGGATGAAGCTCCAGGGAAGGTACCATGGAATCCCATTGATCAGTTATTTATGAGTAAATATGGCTCAATTTATTTTATATTTGCTTTTTTTCCAAAGCTGTGAGGTGGGATTTTTAAAAATAATTTTATAATTGTTTGCTGAGGAGATTTACTGTTTTATCACTATCAGAAATCTTGCCCTGACAGATATATTTTGACAGTGGATAGGAAAGGCACAGGCAGTGGTCACAGCAGAAGGGAGCTACTGGGAACAGTATTACCTGTAATTTGTAAATCTGTAACTGAACCACTAGATTGTTGATTCAAAGAGCTAAAGGATTAAATGTCCCTGTGTAGAGTTGATTTTGAACCAATTCAAAGATGAAACTTTAAAAAAAATATATAATTATTATGTCACAAGAATTAAATGATAGTGATAAACATGAGCTACTATACCATTATTCACAGAAAAAAATATGATATTAATACCTTACCTAGTCCAGAAGAATCTTTAGATTTTCTTAACATGAAATTGATTACAGATCCTAGAGACTATCAATTTTAATATTTTTCTTTGACATGTTACTTCATGATAATTAACATCATCTTAACCTGTTTAATGGTTAGATAGGTGTTTTGGTCCTTGCTACTCCATTTCTATATGCTGTAAGGGGCATAAAGAAATGGTTTCTTACACTTCTACTCCAACTCTCTAAACCCCTTACTGGAACCTCAGATTCCCTTAACTAGAAGCAAAGCCCTTTCTTTCAGCAGGGAGTGAGGAGAGACAATTAACCCGTAGGGGTGACCACTTTTCAATCCTCCTCCATGTGTCTGGAGCATAGCCTGAACACCTTATATGAACAGAAGGGTATGTCAGACACTGAAGTCCCCAGATATGAAGGGACAGAAGGGAAAAGGGGTGCTCCTGAGCTTCCGGAAGCTGAGGGCCTTTATGAGGTGGCTCCTCTGACATCACTTCATGGCCTCACATCTCCCTGCATACCTTCCTCCAGGCTCTGACAACAGGGCTGCTTGCCAAGGGCCTCCAGGCCACTCTGGAAATCCCCACAGCAGAGGGAACTCCCAGGGGAGGTAGGGGGTGCCTGAGGACAGCACCCAGGGCCAGAGGGTCTGTGGAGGGGTGGGAAAAGCCAACTGCTCTCACATGTTGCCTCAGGTGCATGGAGAAGAAGTAGTTATCTAAACTCCTTATTCATTCTCTGTAGATTGCTGAGCTTCATTTGGCCTTTCATCTTCTGGTCTCCTGAAACACATTTTTCTGGGCTTCAGGGATTGTACTTTTGTACAAAAGTTGAAGCTTCAACTTTTGTTATTGTTATTTGGATCAATTCAAACTCAAAAACTGTAAAAGCAAAAAGGGATATTATTTGGGGTCTTAGGAACTGCAATTTGGGAGACACTGTTCCAGGAAGGCAGGAAAAATGGGAGTCCATATGTTGAGAAGGAACAGGGTCTATGTAAGTGATAAGATAAAGAAAAATACATATAAACACAATGAAAATGTCCATAAAACAAGCATATGACAACCTCTTGAGGTTTTGGGCACAAATTATCTGGTCTTTTAAGTTGTTTCAGATAGGTGACCAAGTTTCACATTCTGAGCAGTAGCAGGAATTGGTGCATAAGACCTGCTTGGATAATGGCCTCACTACTGCATTTTGAGAAGCTCTTTCAATGTTTCTTTCATTGTAATTTTTCTTTTATTTTCACATTTGTGTGTTTTCTCTCCATCACCCCAACCTTTCAGGTTGGGGCACAGTGGCATTTCTTTTTCAGCTATTTATCTTTCTATACTCCTCTCTCTATTTCTCTTCAGGTCCAGCTTTGAACATCTTGCATGAGTTCATCAGATGGATCTTAACTGCACTCCAAATGGAACACAAAGCATTCTAGTAATTCTCTAGTGCAGTGTTTCTCAATGGTAGCTGCTCAGTAGAATTACTGTTTGAAAATCCTGCTCAGGCTATGGTCCAGATGGGAAATCAGAGCCTCTGGTGATGAGATCCAGGTAGTCAGTGCTAAGAAGCAATGTCCTCATGGAAATTAATACCTTGATGTAGCACACTAATATTTGTCTTTGCTTTTTTATCTTAAACCAACACTTACCACTTCCCTGAGCAACACATTGGAATATTATTTGGCAGAAAGTATAATGATACAGAAACTGAATTGTGTCATGGTCTCCACTGCAGTATGCAAATACTTCTGAGGTCATGCTGGCTCAGTGCCCTCCAGTACCCTTGTATTGGTGGCTGACCGCCTAAGAGAACTTGCCTCAGGAGAGCAAATAAGAAAAACAAACCAACCTGTAGATATGAAAGTTGTTAGATTTCAAAGCCTGCAGGCCATTATATAAAATCCAATGACACATTATTACAAATATTTGCCTTTACCTTTATCCCCTGGAGTTTTTGTTCTCATTTAAACAATGAATTGCTGTTGACTTCTTTTAAAAGGGAAGAGGGGAAATGGTAACTTGGGTACTACCTTTTTCCTAACACTTCTTTTTGAGACAGATTGTTCATGCCTGCTATTTGAGATGACATCCATTGCCTCCATTTCAAGCTCCTTGATTCATTTCTCCAAGTTGAAAGACAGTCCCAGCTTCCTTCAGGCCACACAGAGAAAGCCAGTGAAAAGTCAGCAGATGTTCACCATAAATAATTGTTGAATCCCAAACCTGTGAAAGTCAACTTTGGGGTTTTCTGTTTTCAATGAGAAATGAGTGGAGGAATGAGAATAAGGGATCTGCTGACAAGTAGTATGTGAGCATGGTTACTTGTGGAGAGCCCAGTAGAGCTACCTGGTTGAACACGCCTCCATTTTCAGTAGAAGCCGGTATGGGGTTGAGCAACCAGGAAGTGATTTCTGGCTAGAGAGAGGTACAGGACAAGAATGTGTCATTCAGTGGTATTTTAGTAATTCCTTTTTAGGATATATATTCTTTTAATAGGAGGAGATTGTGTTTATTTGCTTTTTAAAGAAATGATTCACAGTTATTTCAGGATATGGGAAATCTGATTCTTCAAGCGTCTAATAATTCCTAAGGGTTCCTATCAAGTTCGTAATTGTATAAGAACCTATATTTAGACTTTTAAAAAAGAAAAACATTTGAGTTTACTTGTGTCAAGATTCAATGCTTGCTCCAAGGCTACTCATAGTGTACAAAGAAGTCAGGTGACTTTTCATACCCATCAGAAAGAACAAAGGATAACTTGAAACAGCTGCATACAGTGGGCAGGTTGTGTCCTACAAGTGCCATGGAGCACTGCTGCTGAGACTGAAATGTGAGCAGTGTTCCCTGGACCTGTGAACCTCAGTGATCCTCAGCTGGAGATTGGACCTGTCATGTCGGTCATAGCCATGGAGAATCACAGTTGGCATTCCTTTCCCTTCCTGCAGTCTTCAGTGGACTGTATTATATACATGTTGTTCAGTGATTTATTTTTTATTTTTTTCATATTTAATTTATTTATTTGTTCTATTTAGGTTTAATGATATCAGAGTGCAAATTGATTCCTTGTACACAGATGGAAGATAACATTTCATTGCTCTGGTTTTAAGTGATATAGAATCACAACATACATGCAGTTATACATAAAGCTAGGGCTATGATGGCCATCATATTCCACCACCTTTACTGTCCCCATGCCCCCTCCCCCCTTACACTCCTATGAATAGAGTTCCTCCATTGTTCCCGTGTCCTTCCCCACATTATGGATCAGCATCCAGTTATCAACGAGTACATTCGACATTTGATTCTCTGAGATTGGCTTACTTCACTTAGCATGATATTCTCCAACTCCATCCATTTACCTGCAAATGCCATAATTTCATTCTCTTTTATTGCTGAGTAGTATTCCATTGTGTATATATACCACAGTTTCTTTATCCATTCATCTATCGAAGGGCATCTAGGTTGGTTCCACAGTTTAGCTATTGTGAATTGAGCTGCTATAAACATTGAAGTGGCTGCGTCAGTGTAGTATGCTGGTTTTAAGTCTTCTCGGTATAGACCAAGGAGTGGGATAATTGGGTCAAATGTTGGTTCTATTCCAAGCTTTCTAAGGAATCTCCATACTGCTTTCCAGATTGGTTGTACCAATTTGCAGTTCCACCAGCAATGTAGGAGCATGCCTTTTCCCCCACAAACTTGCCAACACTTATTGTTGTTTGTATTCTTGATAATTGCCATTCTGACTGGCATGTGATGAAATCTTAGGGTAGTTTTGATTTGCATTTCTCTGATTGCTAGAGATGTTGAACGTTTTTTCATGTCTGTTGATGGATTGTATACCTTCTTCTGTGAAGTTTCTGTTCAGGTCCTTGGCCCATTTATTTATTGGGTTGTTTGTTTTTTTGGTGTTAAGTTTTTTGAGTTCTTTATATATCCTGGAGATTAGTGCTATATCGGGTGTGTGTGTAGCAAAGATTTGTTCCCAGAATGTCGGCTCTCTGTTCACTTCATTGATTATTTCTTTTGCTGAGAAGAAGCCTTTTAGTTTGAATCCATCCCATTTATTGATTCTTGATTTTACTTCTTGTGCTATAGGAGTCTTGTTAAGGAAGTAAGGTCCTAATCCTACATGATGAAGATTTGGGCCTATTTTTTCTTCTATTAGGCGTTGAGTCTCTGGTTTTAAGTCTGGTCTATGTATTGCTAACTTACCCTTCAGACTTGAGAAGAACATTCACAGATCTAGCAAAAATGATGCTCTGAAAACGTGCATCATTTCTTTGGGCAATAATAACATTCCTTGGAGCCATGTCCAGGCTACACTTGGTTGTTTTCTCAATCGTCCTATTCCAGTCATAGCACCATAGCAGGGATAACTATGAAGCACAGCTGTTCTCCTAGTAGAGGTAGGAACCATGGTTTGCTTTACAGGATAATCTCAGCCTGCAATTATCATCTTTCATGTTATTTTGTCCCATTTCTTTGTATCATTTTCATTGAGATATACTAACATGGGATTCCCCAAGAGTCATAGGAAAGTGGATGGAATTGCCTGGTATGGTCCTTTGGGACAAAAATCTCTTGCCTTTTTCACACTGAGAGTACTTTTAGTCCAGTCACTTAGACTCTACACATAGTTTTGAAATCTGGATGTTCCTCAGACTCTCCTATAAGAACGTCCAGAGGGATTACAGTCCATGGAGGCTGGGGCATGACTACAGCTTCCTTACTATAGGAAGCAAAAGGGAGATCCTTGACTAATGAGCTCCTGCAGGGTCCTTTCTAAAAGAAGATTCACTGGATGGTCATAACAGTCCAAACTGAGTACCAAAGGGACTTTACTCATATACTGAATCATTTATAAGTCTCTGATATTCAGGACTAGGTACAGAACATAAGATACTAGTAGGATACTAGTCTCTCCCATTCCAGGAATTTACAGCCTTGTTGAGCAAAAGAGTATTGTTCAACACCAGGTGTTAGAGGATGATCCCAGTGGAGTTTTCAGTGCTAAAGGAGATGCTGTGGAGGAAGCAGGATTTGTATTGGGCCTTGAGATTTGTTCAGAGTGGTCCTGGAGGGAGTGGAAGGAAGAACAAACTGTACCTAGCAGCAGACTGTGAGAGCTAAGACCAAATCTGAGGCTCAGAACAGGAAACAGGAACCATTATAGTGACCTTTGCACAAATGTCAGGGAATTAGCCACTTCAGGTGACTTGTAGACTGGCATGGTTTTGGATTTCACTAGACTATCTTTGGATGTGCTGTAGGTCCAGCACATCAGACCAGCACTGCACTAAGAGCAGGATGCTCTGGAGCACATGTGGCGGCATATAGAATGACAGAATAGGGCGTGGGAAGCTCTTTTTACCTCTGACTGGCAGCAACCTGCTTGTCATTTGACCTAGCTTCATTTCTCTTGAGCTCTGTCCTATCTAGGGATTAGAGATAACGTGTGCTATTGCTGCCTTGTGGAGCTTCTCTTCCTTCTGAGGGAGAAAACATCATTTAGAGCTCAGGACAACCCTCCCACCCCCAGGTTATTCTGGATTATTCTGCAACTTCAGCTCGGAGAACCAGACTGTCTCCTTAAGGAAGTGTCTGGCAAGGTCTTCTATGGAGGAGGGTGTCTCAAACTTTACATATGATATGCCTGGAGGTCTTGTTAGTATGATCTTAAGTTATTAAGACAGTTGCTGTCCAACATTCAGGTCCTCTGGTTATACAACATTAAGGACCACACTTAGTAGTGAGACTTCGGGCACAGTACAGATGCTTATGGTAACAGGGTGGCCCAGGAAGGTTGAGTGTGGGAAGGAGCGGGATGGAACGGAAATGCTTTTCACATGAGAGTATAGCTACCCGGGCTCCCACATAGACTTGACAATGAGTCACAGCCGCTATCCACCCAGACCCTCACTTCTTATTAGAAGGCTCTCCCCCAGGACATGCCTACGCCGAAGTCTCAGGAATATCATGCCTTTCTCATCAGGAAAGAAGTTTACAACTTTCCAGCAGAGAAAGAGACGGGACTAGCTGAAAGCTCAGTTGACTTTGCCTTTTCCTCCTCTTCAACCGCACGGCAGATTGGAAGGTGAACTGGTGATTCATTCCACTCTGTTCAGTTTAGTAGTGTTTATTGCATGTCTGCTCTGGGCCTAACACTGTGCTAAATGTGTGGATCTCTGGTGGAGGGTGAAAAGTGGTCTCTGCTGTCTAGGGACTTAACTGTATTATAGAGACAAAAAACCCAAACACTTATAAGCAATGAAAGAAAAACACGAGAGAGCAGGGATATAATTATGTGCTAAATTGAGTATAATCAAGTGCCAAACCTATGATACAAGCAGTTAGTGCTGTGAAGTCAGGGAAGGCTGGAGTTGGCTTAGCTCCTGAAGCCAGAGCTCCAGTTTTGAAGTTGCCGGCTCTATTCTTTGACTTGCATCGAGTTTTGGAGATCTGGTGGATACAAACTTGGGAGCCTCTGGGTGGGAAAAAGAAAGGCAGAGTCCAGCAGAGAAACACAGTTCATTGTTTCAGGTAAAAAGAGCCCCACAGTGGATGCAAATCACACCCACCCACCCCAGACCTCCCTACCCTCCAGTGAATAAAGCATTTCTTTAAATAAAACCATCACGAGATAATGAGATCAGGGCTATTCTGAACTAGGTTTGACTGGACACTCCCACAGCTTGTAGAAATTCAGACCTAAAGTGATTTCTTTCCATAAAAGATGAATAATAATGGGGCTTAACGGGAAAAAGCCAGCTTGGGATCTCAGGGCAGATACCTTATAGTTCATAGATGGGAAGACAAAAGGAGAAGGGGCTGGGAAAGGCCCTGGGAGTGGAGGCTGAACTCCTGTCTTTTATCCTGTGGGTGAAAGCCTGTGGAAGAATAATGGCATTCAGTTCTTACATAGCACTTTAAATTCTTTTGTGAACATCAGCTGATAAAGTCAATAACATCCCTGATAAAGTATTCCCCTATTTCTAAGAGTGACTATGGGCACAGAGGCTGTGTATGTGTGGCTGTGAAGATTCATGTATCCCACGTCCTGCCCAGCTGGGAGTATAGGCCAATCTCAATATGGCTCAGCTGTTTCATGTGTGAGCCAAGCCCCATCCCTCCTCAGCCCCCAGTGTCAGGAGCACATATCAATATCTCTGAGTTGCCCCATGGAAAACCAATCTCCCAAGAAGGACTGAAGGGAAAGGCAGTGTGTCCCTCCTCCCTGCAGGTGGGGTTAAGAGACTTACTCCCAGCTGCCTACAAAGAGATGCACCTCAGATGCTTCCTCCCAACACCAAGCCCATTTTTATATCATTGCCAGCCCAGCTAACCCGAAATCACGGGACCTTTTGCTGAGCACTTTCTGTGTGCATTCTCCATGCAGCCTCTGCCATGCTTACTTGGTTATGAGGCCTGTCACGGTGGGGCCTCAGGCGAGGCTTAGGCAGGTAAGAGTGCTCCTGTAAACTTGGAGCACACCAGCAGCTGTTTCTACATCCATGGAAAATTACTGACATAGAACTGCTAAAACCCACCTCTGGGTTGAACTTAAAAGAAACCCTGTGCACGTGCTTCTCCTACTTTTGCTATCAGGAGCATTTGGAGCCCTAGTGGTTTCCAACTGGTGGTCTATTGGCCAAATCTGGCCCACAGATGCATTTTCTTTGGTTGTGTGGTTTGTAAAAATTCTTTTTTAACATTTTAAAATGAGTGCATCTCTATGTAAAAGTGTGAATTCCTGGCTTCTCTTGAATAAACCTGAGGATCTAGCAATCCTGGGCCAAGCTCTTGCCTGGAAACTTTAACTGAAGCTGAGGCACAGCCCTCTGCCCATCACTTTGTCCCTGTCCTCATCTGTCCACCGTGCTCATCCACTTGCTAGCCCAGCCCTTGTGAGCATTTGAGTGTTTGACCTTGATGAATCACAAATGCAGCTTGCATTTACCTCATTTAGATTTCATGTGTGGTGTGCCTCTCAGGAAGGCAAGAAAGAGGTCAGGGTGGGGTTGGGCGGAATTTGGGGATGTCTTAGAAATGGTCCAACTGGAAGCAGAGAAATACTTTACAAATGCTTCTCACACCATCTGCAGAGAAGGATTAGTTTGTTTTTTACTTTTCAAATCAATCCATCACAGACCTATACTTTATAAAACACAAGACATATACATCAATTCCTAGAAAAATAAAAGGAATAAGTTACATATAAAACATAAACCAAAGTATATTAGATTCTACCTACAACTTATTACACGTGATCAGAATAAACATAAGAAAAAATTTACAAAGCTTATATTGCTTTCCTTAATGTATGAATATAAGCTATTACATCATTAATATTATTGTAGCAGATAAGTGCAGTTATAGTCATAGCAGTTGTGTGTGTCTGAAATTATAACTAATTGAAGTTATGAGTAAAAGAGTAATTTCCCATATTAGATACCTATATGCTCACTTTTAAAGAGAATCATGTGTGCCAATATCTAAGATTTTTAATGCAATAGTAAGTATGCTTCTTGCTTCTTAATCAATGTAGCATAATTAGACTGACAGTGACACTATTTAAGGGAGAGGTATTTCTATGTTCCTTTCAATAACATTCACAGTAGAAAATCCAGTCTCACAGAGATATCTTGACATAAATGGGAGAACAAATTTTAAAGTAATTTTAGGATATTTGAGGATATTCATTTTTAATATTTTATCAAAACAAAGCAAGTAATACAGTATTTCCAAAGGTTATCTTATTCCTTCTTCAGGAGCAAATTTGATTATTTATCCTTTACAATTAAAATTAATTAAATTTTTAGTAAAATAAATAGATTTTGGATCCACAAATTTCTTATTCATGAAATATCCTTATGATGGAAAGAAGCTGAATTCAAAACTTTCTACAAATATTTTAAGGTATTTGTCAGTGTCTTTGTGGATGTGTAATTTCAAGATCATCTACTTCATTATTATTGTTCAATTATAGGACTATCAACACTGTGGAAGCTCTGTCTAAGCTACAAATTTTTAGCCCCTTGATTTTTATCTGACATTGAAAACACATCACTTGCATTTATTTGTGTAGAAGGATGAAGATCTTTAAAATATCAGAGTTACCAAACAAATCAGCATGGCAGTCCAATTCATACTTTTGGATGTTGGGACTGTTCTTATCTTGCAGAAGCCCAACAGGTTTGTTCAGTAGTTCATACGTTACTTGATAGAACATTCTCCTCAGTAGCCATCAAATCTCATAGCTGTTTAAAATCAACCTTCAGGTCATTGCAAAGAAAAAGAATTAGCCCAAATTAAGTGCATTAACTTTTATGTAATTTACAATTGACACTAAATGTACTGTTCAGTTCAGGTAACATTTCTCTCTTGGTTTGTAGCAAGGCATTCTTGATGAAGCAATACACTAATGCACACTGTGGTGCAGCTATTGTAGAAAGTTTTCCTGTTATTATAGCTTTGCTGTCAGAACATCCTCCTAAAACTTACTCCAAAACACATTTGTTAATTAATCCTTCATGGTTCTTTATAGTGAAGAGATGGTTGTGTAGTGAAAAATGAAACTTAGTAAACAAGTTTTCCTTCATGTCATTTCTAATTGTACATATATTAAAGGAATGGACAGTTTGTCAACATTTATTTGGATAGATTTATTAAAAGTTATGCTGTTTTCTGTGTTAGTCAGTTTTCAGTTGCTGTGAGAAAATAATTGAGAAAATCAACTTAAAAAGAGGAAGGTTTTATTTTGGCCTATAGTTTCAGAGGCTTCAGTCCATAATCACTTGTTCCCATTACTTGACATCATAATCACTTGGTAAGGCAGATCATGGTGGAAGCACATAGTGAAGCAAAACTGCTCACTTAGTGGTGGATAGGAAAGAGAGATGGGGTTGGGGGAGAAGCCAGGCTCCAAATATCCCCTCTGACCACCCCAGTGATCCAATCCCTTTAGGTCCCACCTTCTGAACTTTTCATCACCTCCCAGATACTGCCACAGGCTGTCGACCAAGCCTTCAACACATGAACCTTTGGGAGACATTGAAGATATGAATCAGAACCCTGGCTTCCTTTGTTCTGAGCTTCCCACATCACACTGTTTGTTCTATGGTGTCACTGAAAATGGCAGCTGCACTCCCTTGCTGGATGAGATCCTCTTAATATTTCTAAGCAAACAGCTTGAATGCAGTTTCTTATTAACACTTCAACAAATGTATGTGGGCCTTCAGATTTTAGCAATTCAAGCAGTTAGTTTGTAAGAAGCCCATAAAGTACATTTGATTTGGGTGGCTTTTTAATTCAATACACTTTTCTTCAAATGATTTTTTTGAATTTGAATTTACTTTTTATGATTTAGAGGTCAATAATCTTTAGGTTTTAATGGTTTCATTGATTCAGTAACCAATATATCTTCAAGTAACACACTGTCATTTTAACATTAATTATAGCTACAAAACTGTTATGAAAGATCATGCTTCCAAGTTAACTTTATAGTGTTTTGGTTTTCACTTCTTTGAATCTTGCTTATTGTTATTATTTAGTTAACATTACAGTTGCAATTGGAGTAGGTTGGTCTTTTCTTCACAAAATTGTTTACTGAAGTTTACTTTCTATTTGTAAATTGGAGTTAAAAATTTTAGTTCTTATGATGTAAAAATAGATCTAAAACGGGCTTGATTAAAACTATTATAAAAATAAAGTATTACACGTATAGTTTTACCCTGCCTTAGATTAAATACTTTTGGGGGACAGCTGACAAGGTAATATTAAAAGTCACACTTTACAAAATCTTATTGTACACTACTAGGAGACAGCTTGAATGACATGTGACTTGTTGGGGAAATGGAATGTGACCCATGTTGTTTCAATCAGATGAGTTAGGCAATGCGAAATTGCTATAAAACTAAATGCTTACTCTCAAATTCTGTAGTCATCTCTTCATGGACCCATAACAAATACCTTGTGAATTGTCACTGGCCTGTGAATAACATTTTGCACAGCACTAAAACAGATTTCTTCTCAAAAACCCTCGTCATACCTTTATAAATTCTCTAATATTTTCTGAGAGATGTTGGACTGATAAGCTACTCAAAGACTAAGATTAGGGATTGTATTTCATCATGATTATCAAAACAAAACAGATAAAAATAATGCAATACACACAAGAGGGCAGTTATTTTCTCATATGAAAGGAATCTGGAGTTGGGTGGGGAGTCAGTGATTCTTTGTTTCAAGGCTCTAGGCTTTCTTTTTCAATGTGCTTCATGGTTCAAGATAGCTGCTGGGACTCCAGCCATTATGTCCATATTCCAGCTAGCTGGAAGGAGTGGCTGTAGGTTGGTAATGCAAAACTTTAAAAGGTACCTCCTGAAAATTGCATGCATTGCTTCTACATACATTTCATTGACAAAAGCTTTAGTTGCAAAGCCACATGAAGTTTAATCAGTGCTCTGAAATGTAATGATTATTCCAGAAGTCCATGTGCTAGCCTAAAGCTCAATATTCTATTAACTATGGAAGAGGAAGAATGGATGCTGAGGAGACACAGAGACACCTCCAGAAAAATGGCATATCAAGAAGAAATGAATGTCAGGACTCCATTAGGCAATAAGAACTGTTACAAGCTTTCAGCATGAGAGTATCAGGTACGCCATTGGATATGGGTTCTGTAAAGATCTGACCAATTTGAAATAATATCACCGACTTGCCATTCTTCACAAGCATGTACTCATTGCATGTCGAGTTCCAGCCCTGGTGCTAGACTAGTACAAAGAAATAGAAAGACTTACGAATTGGGAAATGCCTAACAGGAGCACTCAGAGCCAAGAAAAACTTTGATGGGGACCAGCTATGACAGATGGTGGGGATATGGCAGTGGACAAAGTGATGGTGTCTCCAAGAGCTTAAAGAGAGAGCCAGCAAACTGCACTATGGCATGGAAGGGGCTCTGAAGGGTACGGTCCCTGATTTTCCAGCAACATGCAAACCTTTAAGTTGGAACGAGAATCAGTCAATTCCTATGAAAGGCTGCCATTAGATTTATTTACATTCAACTGCCAATTTGTCTTCCCTAAATGCAGCTGAGGAGGAAACCCACTATTGGAGAAGCCCCTGGTTCTGGAAATCCTGGAAAGGAGGTTCTCTGTGACACCCTGTTGTGACCAAGTTTCTCTGCCCCTGAACAAGGAAACAAACTATGAGAAGGAGCTCTTCTTAAATGTTCTATGTAAGTTTACATAGCTGCAACATACTTTTCATTATTGCTTTTAGTTTTCTCAGAGGCATTGACATTTCTATTTAGAAAATACTTTGAACATTCTCTGTAATTTAATAATTGGTCTTTCTTGGTACATATTAGGATCTATTGTGTAGAACTTGCTTAGCTACTTTGCAAGGCTTTTGGTAACTTTTAACTAGTCCACATGAAGATGATGTCAGCTAGACAAGTCAAGAGATGCTTCCCAACTGGTGGATTAGCAGTTGGTGACAGTTGAAGTATGGTCTTTAAGATTACTGTAACTTGACATTTGTTTTTGTTGAAAAATTTGTTGTAAGCAAAAAATCATTTACAATGTGATTTGAATGATTTATTATGAATCTGGGAATCTATGTTAGTTGTTTTGTATCTGTATGTTAAAATTAATTTGCTGAAAAGAAAAGGGAGCTTGTCTTTAACCACTGATGAATGTGCTCTTGTTAGAACAATTTAACCTATTAGAAAATGTGCCCATTTGTCCAGGTGAATGAATTAGAATCAAAAGTCTTCTAAAATGTGTGACAGTATGTACAACCTTGCATGTAGCTATGATTATTTATTTTAGTTCAACTTATTTCTTTGTGCCCAGGCCCCTGTGGCTGAGGCCTATGAAGCAGACTTATAACAAACCCAATATAGCTGGCTTTAGCTGTAGCCAGCTACTGACTAACCCCTACAAACAGGGATTTAATTTTCAGGATTTCAAAACATTGCTGGGTCCAGTGGTATACACCTGTAACCCCAGCACTTTGGGAGGCTAAGGTAGGAGGATTGCAAGTTTGAGACCAGTATCAGAAACTTAATGAGACCCTGTGTCACACTAAAAAATAAAAAGGGCTGGTGATATAACTAAAACCCAAAGCAAAACAAAACAAAATTTAAAAAATAGATCTTGTTTCTTTCAAAGATTTCATTCCATTTTTATATTGTTAAATTCTTCATTCTTCTACATTGTTGTTTAAAAGCTGCCTCAGAAGGAAAATATTATGGAATCTTACATTTGTGTGGTTATCTAATATTTTCTTCACAAAGCCTTTTTCATTAATTGCAAATCAAACCCATTAGCTTTCCCTTTGGCAGTCACAGGCCAACTGGTTTTCCCTTCTCTCTTAGTATTTCCATCAGGGTGGGTGCTGTACTTATGCATGGACTCATATTGGTTTCTACTCCCCAACCCACCCCTACATTTTATCCTTGAAAAAAAGTGTCTTGTTTGCATTCCCCCCTGTATTAACTGTTATGCACTACATAGGGCACCTCTCCCTTCATATTTTGAAGGCTTACTCTAGCTCGCATGTAACTGTATTTAGAGGAGGACATTAAGATTAATGAGGTCATAAGTGTCCAATAGGACTGGTGTCCTTATAAGAAGGGGAGGAGACAACAGAGCTCTCTCACTCCTGTCTCTGCATGCAGGGAAAAGGTCATGTGAGGGCACAGCAGAAAGGATCTGCCTGCAAGCCAGGAAGATCCTTGTAAAGGCCTGTAATCTCAGCTACTCAGGAGGCTGAATCAGGAGGATCACAAGTTTGAGTTTGAGGCCAGCCTAAGTAACTTAGTGAGACCCTATCTTAAAATAACAATAAAAATAAAAAGGGTTGGTGTGTAGCTCAGTGATCATGCATTTGCCTAGCACGCATGAGGCCCTGGATTCTATCCCTGGTACTGCAACAAACAGCAAAAAAGAATTTGTTTATATAATTATTTTTTACTCTCTTCATATCAGGCATCTCTCAGAGCTGATTTAAATGATTCTCCACAACACTTTTACTTACATGCACAGAAACACATACAACACACAGCACACACACACATATACACACACACGGCATTAGTAATTTAGTATTCCCATAATAGCCAGTAAATTTCCTTTTAATCAGGGACACTGACTAAACTGATTTCATCTTTAAAAGGAGATATTAAAGAATGTATGTGTGTGTGTGTCTAGAATCCTATTTTTGGAAGGTTGTATCATCCTATTTTATTATTTCCCTCTGTTCATTTTGATGTTTGATTTTATAACTCTGCTCAGTTGCTTGTCCTTAGGTGGAGACCCCAGCACTTGTCCACACAGGGAATCGTGGAGGAAAGGGAAAGGAAGAAGATCATTTAAGCAAAATTTATGCATTTATTCCTTCTCTCAGTCACTCAAAACACTTCCAGAGGATTTGCTCTGTTCAAATCCTTGTTCTGAGAGCTATAAATAGAGGGACAAACAGACAGACTCTGTCCTTACAACCAAGTTTACAGTGTAATGGTGGAGGAGGCAGGCAGCATACGTACAAACAAAAAACTTTTAGGGAGTGATAAATCCTCCAGAACTCAATCCAAGACCAGCTTCCCTATACTCCCAGAAACTAGTAGGAGCCACTGTGATAGGAATCACCTGTCCTGGTGGGCTGTACCTGGCATCTTACCTGTGACAGACACATATGATTTTTCCATTTTAATATCTTAACCTTCTAGTTAAAGATCTAGCTCGTTTGCTCATTTATTTAAGTGGCAAAAGGCTGGGATGCTACTTTCAGCAAGCTCATAGAGTAAATGGCGACTTGCATGATCTAGAGGGGAATCTGAAAATTGATTCCTTTTTAAAAATTTTTTGTTGTTGTTGTAGGCAGACACAATACCTTTATTTTTATTATTATTTTTTAATGTGGTGCTGAGGATCGAACCCAGTGCCTCACCTATGCTAGGGGAGCACGCTACCACTGAGCTACAACCCCTCCCAGCCCCCGATTCTATCTTTTTAAGAAAGGAGTAAGTGCTCTTGAATAGAAACTTCTGTGGATACCTAGGCAAATACAGTTACACAAGTGATTCTCATCTTAAAGCATTATTTACAAATCACAATTATGACATTTGTCAAAGGTGAGATTCTAGGGTATATGGGCAAAGCAATAGATAATCCAGAGAAGAATACAAGTATGATAATTGGAAACATAATTTCAAGACACTTTTTTTCTGCATTAAGGATCGACAGTTCTAATTGTCATTCTTTGTGAAACAAATAACAATTTCAACTGCCTTTACTTACACTGGGTAGACTGATTCTCTTTGAATGCACTACCTTGTGTGTCTGGGGTTCCCTGGAGTTCTACTTTTAGCTGGGGTTACCTATGATGTTACTATCCTGTGAAAATGGTTCTAGACATGTGGCACATTTTTAATTCATGGTGTGGGGGAAGTTATATTAATGTGTATGATGACTGAAAGACAAAGCTATCTACATTTCCTGATTAATCACATATCAGTTCAATATCTGGAATGAAAATCATAGGCCTTAAATATTGCCAGCACTTTCTACTAGATTCCTGAAAAAAGTCAGATCCTGAAAATTCATGATAAAGTGCACAGGGGTGGGAGGGCAAGGATGTACTGGGAGACTGGCAGTCAGCTGGAGTTCCAGTGGCACATTGATGAGCACCATGGTACCTTGCCTTTCAGGCCTCAGTCTGCTGGTCTATCATTCATGGACTGGAACATACTTCTCCTGTCCGGATTCAGTTACTCCAGAACCACACAAAAAGGAGTGAAAGAGTTCAATGATTATTAAAGTTTTGAAAAACATGCTATCTCCAGCATTTGGTAATTTTCCAATCTCCCTGCTTCTTGCCAAACTACCCCGAAGCAGCTGAGTGGCATCATTTCCACCCACCACACCCCCAAATTAAATTATCAACCAGTTGTCTTAATTCTCTGAGTAGAAAAGGTGACTCAGTGAGAACACTGCATAGAGTGAGTCTGGGGAAACTACAGGGCAACCAAAAGCACCTGTTGTGGAAACGCCTGTGGCTCTTCCCAAGGAGAGGAATGCACAGGATTAGCATCTGTGTGTCAGCAGCAGGTGGTACTCCACCCCAAACACAGAGGCCGTGCCCAACATCCAGCATAGGGACTATTGAACCCCCAAATTCACTCAATCTTTATTCCCTGAACCTGTTGGAAGGGTAGGCTATGACAAAATTTCCTGTGGGAAACTGTACTGTATACCACAGTGGCTGGAGCTGTGTATTGGGATTTAGCAGTTAAATCCTTGGAATAACCAACTTTATTCACCACAGGTCCCAATAGCCTCTTTGAATTTCATATACTACTCTTGTAAAATGGCCTTAACTGTTTTCCCAGAGGGATCTGTTTATTATGTGGTGTATTAGTTTGCTTGAGTTGCTGTTAAAAAAATACCATGGCTTAAACAACAGCAATGTATTTTCTCATAGTTCTTGAGGCTGGAAGTCTGAGATCAGGGTGTTAGCATGGTGGGGTTCTGGTGAGGGCCTCTGTCTGGCTCCCAGATGGCTGCCTATTCACTGGGTCTCTCTCCCATTCTTATAATGTCACCTGTCATAATGCACTGGAATTTTTGCAGGACTAGGATTCAACACAGAAACCTGGGGGTGGGGTACAATTCAGTACATACTATTGATATGTGAAGGTTAAGTGATCACGAAGTCAGTTATGGATGTTTATTCAAGAAAAAAAAATCATTTAGAGGTTTCAAAATGAAGTCACATTTTCTTTAACTTAAAATTCTACAAAAGTCCTAGATCATATATTACTCATTGCATGATTTTTCCTTGATTTGAGAACTGATGAGGGGTGGTGGTGTCTTGAATTGTGTCAGGTAGAAGAAGGTGAGTGGCTTTAGCTGGGAAGAGGGTGGAGTATATTAGAAAGAAATTTGCTGCTACATTTGGTGCCTCAGTACCCACTTCAGGAAGATCACGAACTGTCTTGGTTTCATCAGTAAATTGATGAGTGCTTTGTTTTTAAGTTTTATTGTATTGATGAATAATTATATGTATTTTTAGGATACAATGTGATGTTTCCATATGTAAATGCACTGAAGATCCAGTCAGGCTGATTAACATATCCATCACTTAAGGTATTTATCATTTCTCTGTGGTGAAAACATGTAAAAATTTCATTTTTAGTTATTTTGAAATATATAATACATTATTATTAACTATAGTCACCACGCTGTGGAACAGAATACCAGAACTTATTCTTCGTATTTAACTAAAACTTTCTACTTACTGATCAATGTCTCCACATTCACTTCACCCTTGTCCCACAAGCCACTTCTGAGTATTTATCCAAATTAATTGAAATCAAGTTCTGAAAGGATGTCTCCCATGTTAATTGCAACACTATTCATGATAGCCAAGGTATGGACCACCTGAAGTATTCACCAAGGCATAAATGGATAAAAAAAAGGGGGGTATACACACAGGATGGGATGCCAATTAGCATTACTAAAACAGGAAATCCTGTAATTCACTACAGCATAGATGAACCTAGAGGATGTTATGTGGAGTGAAAGGAGCCAGGCACACCCAAATAATCTCATACGTGGAATCTAAAAAAAAAGTAGAACTTATAGAAGTAGAGAGTAGAATGTGACAGCCATTTCTTAATGTGCACTTGGAGTTTGCACGTTTAAATATACAAAAAATGCTTAACACAGGGATTGGACATGTAAGATGTTATAGATACTTTGCTTCCTGCTCCTTGCCCGATCTTTCTTTTCCTAATAAGGTCTGCTGCATATTAGCCACTTATGAATCCAATTTGTGGATTCAGTTTGTGGCTTTTGCTGGTTCCAAGAAATCAGGAAGTACTGAGGTAGTGCATGGATAGTGCTCCCAAGTATAAGAATGCAAAATACGACTTTAATCATTCCTAATTCTTCCCTGAATTGCAAGTGAGCTAAGGTGTCACGGTCAGGCAAGAAGTAAATCAACCATGATTGCAACAGTCCACAGCTATTAGGAGAAACCTTTAAGACAAACCTCTCCAAAATCTCTGTGCACTCTTGCTTAAATTTTTGACTTAAGCTAAGCGCTCTGCTAATTACAACATATACAATTGTAATAAAACTATTCAAACAATGCTGGAGACTGTTTGAAGCCTGAGATTTGACTTCACTCAGCACACCCCATGTCTAGTTTAGTGTCTGGCCTGTAGGAAATTTTCAATAAATTCGGGGCTGTGCCAAGACTAAAAATTAAAATAAAAGTAGGTAATATTGAATTAGTGATTTGATTTTCTAAAGAGCATTACTTGTCTTCCCATATGCATAACAAAAACAACATCAAAAAATATTCTGCCAATGAGTTGGGCTTTTTGCTTGGTTGCTTGAAGTGCCTTGTAAATATTAATAAGCACGTTTTCCACTCTACCGTGGTTAAAAAAACTGAACTCAGTGTCTTCATTTCACCCTGTAGAAGAACCTGCAATTCTTTTCTATTCAGAACCATCAAAATGAAGTATGTTTAGTAATTTAAGTGAGAAACCCTAGTTTCTGCCTTTTATGTATCTCCTGGGGTTTCCTTTGTTCACCCAGTCACCTGCAAAAATCATCAAATGTTCAAATTCATAGTCTGACTCAGTGACCCTGAACCTCTTGGTGGCCTGGAATGAACACGGAATGCTCTTATTTAGCACTGGAAGCTCAGTCAGATATTAGTTTTCCTGCAGTACAATCCTTGATGCCAGTGAAGAGGGAAATCAGAAACAGGATCTGGCAATCCAGCTCTCCCCCTTCCAAGATGAGTGGGTGGGTCATTGATAGATGCAGGGCTGGGTACTGGGCTTCTCTCTCCCAGATCCTTTTATCCCCATTATTATAACTTGTTATTTCTTAGGGCTGTGAAATTAAAGAACACTTCATTGAGCATTGAGATGGTGAACAGTTTAGATTCCAAAATGCTCCCTGTATCTTTGAGTCAACGTGCTTATGTTCAGACACTGTAAACTCCTGTTCTACCCAAGAGACGGAGTTTTCTGTACAGAGAGCTATGCCAATCCACTGAAAATCCTTGGGTTGCCTGTTTCCTTGTTTATGACTTCTCCATATAGTTGGTTCTGCTCCAATTTACTTGAAAGGGACGTCTGTTGGATGATTTGATGTGATGTCTATGTTTGCTGAAAGTCAGCTCTGAAGGTTGATGTACAGGAACCCGAGAGGGAATGCAGTCATGGGCTGAGTGGCTCTTAAGTACAGGAACAGATTTGAGAGGATTATCCAAGATGATGACTTCAAGATCAAACTAGGCCATGGAGTTAGCCATAAGGCGCTGCAAATTCCTTGTGGCTCAGCTCAGTCCTTTGGGGTCTCCTGTCACTGCACTTGCCAGTAATGAACTTCCCTTCCATGTGGAATCCTTCAGGTCTCTTTGACACACTCTTAAGCCATGTGTGTTTCAGTCACTTCAGACCCCATCCTGCTCGGTTGAAGAAGGGTCTGAGGCAGGCAGGTTTGCCACGGCTTCGGATCTCCCTTTCTACCCACTTCACTTGAAGAATAGCCGTGGTTCTGGATAGTTGACTCATGAATATTTCCTGCTAAGGAACAATGCCGGTAGTCTGAGGAAATTAAATCCACACAAGTAATTCCCAAACTTTATTCATGCTGAGTACTAATTCCCAAATGTTTTTACCAGACGGGTGACACATAGCAACATCAGCTGATAATATTGTCCACTTTTCTTCCTTCCTCTACCTATTCCTTCTCTAGTGTGGTACTAATGGTGGGCACATCACAAAAAGTAGGTGGCAAAAGAACTAAAAACATCAAAGACCCAAATTCATTTTTTTCTCTTTCCTGGAAATTCTATTTCAAAGGTTGGGCAGCTGTTTTTCAGAAAGATCAAGCAAAACACTGTCCAAGGGTGGGGTTGAAGACCCAAGAATCCTAAGATACACAATAAATACATGTGAGTAGATGCTCAAGTTGGAAATAGTTGACTATGAGTATCTTTTTCAGAATGACCTTTACACTCTTGGCATAATTTAAGACTCAGTCCCCTGGAGAGTCTGCTTTGAGCACCCCACGTGCTGTCTTATGTAGTTTTCTTTTCTTTCTCTTTTTTTTTGTACCAGGGATTGAATTCAGGGGCACTTGACCACTGAGCCACATCTCCAGCCCTATTTTGTATTTTATGTATAAACAAGGTCTCACTGAGTTGCTTAGTACCTCGCTGTTGCTGAGGGTGGCTTTGAACTTGCGATTCTCCTGCCTCAGCCTCCCAAAGTGCTGGGATTACAGGCATGCGCCACCACGCCCAGCTCAGAGTCTTACATACACTGAGTGAGTGCATTACCATCACCAGCCCCCTAAAGGGAACCTGAGTCCACAAAGCTTGAACATTGTGAGGTATGCAAAGAGCAGGAGGGAAAATAAGAAGAGGAAACAGTCCAAACTAGTATATAACTTACAGTTTTAGAAAATTTAAGAAGTGCAATGTGGTTGGAGCATACTTGGAGCATAGATAGTGAGGGAAAAGGTGTAAGAGAGAAGTCAGAGTAAAACAGGGCAGATGTGAGGCGAGGTTTTCATCTTAGGACAGTGGGAAGTCACCAAAGGAGTTTGAATAGGCTGGCATGGTCAGATTTGTGTTGAAAGAAGCAAGGAAAGAGGAAGGAAAAATAAGTGAGGGGAGAGAGAGAGGCAGGAGAGAGAGAGAGAGAGAGAGAGAGAGAGAGAGGGAGGGAGGGAGAGGAATCACAGAGAGAAAGATACACACACACAGGGATGGAGAGAGTCAGTCAGTTAGTTGGGAGACTTACTTTTGGGGAAACTTTCTAGGTAAGTCATGAAGAGGGATTAGTAGAGTTGAATAGAATAAGATGGATTTAAGGGATATTGCAGAGGAAATTTGAGGTCTTGGTATTTGGATATTGGTAGAAGGGAATTTGTTGTAAAACATGAATGACTATCTCATGGCTTCTTAGTCATATCACTGGATTTCATATCCTAGTGCCACCCTACTAGTTCTGGGACTATGAGTAAGTTATTTAAGCTCCCTAAGCTGCAATTTTCTTATTTTCTTTACCTTCCATCTAAATGTACTTTCTGGCTAAACATTTTTAGATAGAGAAAGCTGGCAGTGTTCATGGAGAATCATGAAATTCTTGTGAAGGGAGATTGTATTAGCTAGCTTCCTGTTATTGTGATGAAATACCTGAGGCAATTAACTTATGAAGAGAAAAAGGGTTTTTAGCTCATGATTCTGGAGTTCTAGTCCATAATTGGGTGGCCCCTTTGCTTTAGGACTCTGGTGAAGGCATCACATGGCAAAGGAGAGGAGAGTAAACAGGTTGTGACATGAGCCAGGAAGCAGAGGAAAGGGACAGAATGGGCTGGGGCCCCACAATCCCCACCCTCAGTGACTTAAGGACCTCCCATTAGGTTCTACCTCCCAAAGGTTCTATCATCTCCCCACAACACTACCTTGGGACCAAGCCTTTACCACACTGGGGAATAGAATATATATTCAAGCCACAGCAGAGGTTCTATCCAGTTTCCCAAAGCCCCACCTGTAATTCTTATATGCCACTGAGGGGCTGGGGTGTGTTCTTCTGAAGTATTCTCTCTTTCTCTGTCTTTCTCACCTTGAGGGCTGCTCAATCATTTAGGTTCAGTTCTCAGTATCTTATCTGCTTTTTTGAGTTAGAAAATTTGTCCTGCTCCTCTTGCCTGATTACTGCACTTGGGTTTGATCATCTTTCTCTGTGCTCCCAAAGCTTGGGTTAACTTCTTTATTTCCCACACCATGCTATGGTCTTTGACTTGGCAGAACTTTCTTCCTTAACAACCACCATGTACAGACAAAATAACATGGGAAGAGAGTTGGGACACAGACTTTAAAATGATTGTAAATAAAACCTGGTAGTCCTTATGGAAAATCATATGACAGGAGCCTTAGCTACCAACTGTCATTATTTCTATTGTCTTTTGAAAGGCTATTCACAAATTCATTTACATGAGAATTTAGGGTAGCATTCTTTGTGGTTTGGAAAGATAAACAGCTGTGAAAATGTGTACATTTTGTCAAGTGGCCCTTAAAACAGAGTAGCAGAATTCAGGAGGTGCCCAGAGGAGAATATGGGTCTGCACGCAGGTTCCCAGTTCACAGGCAGTGTACGTTTGAACAGAGCTCATTGTTTACCACTGGAGTGGAAAAACAGAGGAAATAGGCAATGAGTCAGGAACTCACTTGTTTCAAAAGGAATTTTTCTAAGAGTTTCAGAAAACTCTAAGCAAAAACAGGAGTTCGAGGGAAGATAAAGGAGGTGAAGACAAAGTAAGGGCTCCTGGATGCTAGTGGTGTGCTTGTCTTTGCTGATAGCTTGGCATTTTCAGAATGTGGCTTTGCATCTTGAACCTTAATCCAATGGGAGAGCTAATTTTGGGAAAGAGCTAATTTGGGAAAGACCACTGTGAGAAAGGGATTCTAAAATCTAATCTGAAATTCTTTGGAATCATTGATCCTCTTCTTTTCCTCATTTAAAAGACACCGGCCAAAGATGCCTTCTTCACAGGGGCTGGGGAACAAGAGAGGAAATTCCAATATGTGTAGTTTTTGAAGTATAGCAATAGATTAGCAAATGATATAATTCAAGATGATGTACAGGTTTTGCTCCATTACTTGATGTCCGGATGTGCAGCTGCTGTGACTGATGTCCATTTGTTTAAGACTCAGTGCTTAATGTAGGACTGGTCTTTCCATTGTGTCAGCTCAGCTGGGAAAAATGCAGTAGCCATATGAATGCCACTGAAAGGAAGGAAATGATTTGCTGTCCATGGCAAAGATGCAGCCATGTTCTGCTAAAAAGCTCCAATTTGAAATTTAAGTTTGATACCTTTTTTTGTTTTTGTTTTCATCAACTTTTTTTTCCAAATTTGATTACAAAGAAATAACGTAGTTAATATTTCCATCTCCTTAAATATTTTAAAAAATATTTTGATTAGCACATACTAATTGTACATATTTATGGGGTACTGTATGATATTTCAATAATATGTATAATATGTTCTGATAAATTCAGGGTAACTAATGTTTCAATCTTCTTAAAATTAGGCATTGTTTGTAGAGGGCAAAAAGATAAATTAAGATACAGGTAGTCCATTGTTTTAAGGGACTTACTGAAAAGGGACTAATTTCTCCTAAATGACATTAATTGCTTAAGAGGTCCCTATCCATTTTCTTCTTTGAGTTTCATGTGTCTTTGTATTCTATGTGAGTCTGGCTCATAAAACCAACTCTTGGGCCTGATTTTTCCACCTTTTATCTTCCAGACAATATTGTGAAAGAGCCCAATAAAATGCATGGAGTTGATTTTTTAGACCTTTTGTTAACTCACAAGCTAAATATATATTAGAAAACATTTAAGGGCTAGGATTGTGGCTCAGCAGTAGAGCGCTTGCACCACATATGAATAAATGAATAAATAAAGGTCAATCAACAACAACAAAAAATTTAAAAAAAGAAAACATTTAAAACATTACTATAGTAATTATGGTTAGTGCATTTTGGTAACAAGAAATAGGAACTGCACAGGTAACTAGCTAAAATTTGACTCATTATAATCAGAAAGGCAGCCTAAACATATTTAGCTTACAAACTCTAGGTGCACAGTATGGCAGAAATTGTGCTTTGACAGCAGAATGGCTCAAATGGCAGTCATAACCTTGCTTTATTGGGGCAGTGAAATATTTTTGTGGAATCACTGGCATCTCATTTTCCATTTACAATGAGTGCTGCCTTTGTTATTACTTGCCCAGTGGGGATGACTGGTTTGCTTATCTGGGTGGCGCTCTCTTCCTCTGAAGTAAAGACCACAGGCATGATTTCATGTGTGTGTATGATTTTCTAACTGCTTCGGGACCACAGGTTACATTTCTCCTTTCTAAGCATTCTTGTAGAAAATCATACCCTTGGTATAGTAAAAAAGATAGAAGAATGCAGATAGGTTTGATTGGAAGTTTCACACTTGTGACTATGGTAGGCATGATTTCAAGATGACTCCATGACCTTTGGCCTTGTTCTACTCCAATAATTATGTTACAAGAGGAAAGGGAGATTATCCAGGCAGGCCAAACTAATTATTCAGGCCCTTTAAAAGCAGAGAATTTTTCTGTCTGGAAACAGAAGAGGAAGTCAGAGAGAATTGAAACATAAGGATTCAACCCAACATTGCTGGCCTAGAGGTAGAGGGGCCATGCAAAAGAGATAAGAATAAATTATATAAAAATTTTAACTAAACCCCCAAATAATAAATACTGTGGTATCATCACAGCGATGAACTCCATGGTATATACAAACATTAATGGAAAACTTCTTAGAACTTATCACAACAGGTCACAAGTGATATAATATATGGCATTAGGTCAATGAATGATACAGAACCGTAGAAGAGGGTCACCTAGCCCTCAACTGGACAGGATAGGGTTCATTAGTAGGTGTCTACTAATCTAGGGAAAATCCATTTTTCTTGTGCTATACATGGAAAAAATTGGGGAGCTACAAGTCCATTATGTTGAAACAAGATGAGGGGACTAGGAGATGGCGAGGGCAGCTCGAACTCTCATTTCCCCTTTTATTCCAAGTCTTCGGTTGGTTATCTCAGAGAGAAATGATTTTGTCAAGGCTCTCTCAAAAGCTTTCCCTCCATCACAGATGTTTATGTTCACTTAAATTTTGAAAGGCTTTAGGTGCTGGTTAAATTTAATAGAAAGTACCCTTGCTGATGAGTATCTAAGCAGGCAATCTTTGGTGAAGGTTGAAGGTAAATAATGACAGCCCCCCCAAATTTATAATCTAAAGAGGGCTAAAAAACTACCACTATCATTATTACTGCTATTTCTCAAATTCCTTATTTGCAAAATCTGAATGGTGGACATTCTTGTCCATCTTATTAAGCCAATATGGTGACGAATGAAAGTCTTCTGAATCAATGTTGAATTGAGGACAGGCATTAAGGACTCCATCTTTAACTCACCTGATCCTTTACATTCTTCTCTGGACAGTTTGTCCAATGTGGACTATACCAGGAACTGCACATAGGCAAATTGATCAGTAAATGAAAATAATCACTATTTTTTCTTTAGGTTTGCAAGACTGAAAAACATCTTATGACTAGATAAGATATGCACTATCTTGCTGCAAACCTGGAAAATTTATCCACTGTGAGAAGGCAGCTACCTGTCTGTGCACACCCCATCACCTGCCAACATAAACCACTACTAAAATCAATTTCCTGGCAAGAATAACTTTGGAAAATAGACCTCCATCTTCTTAGACAGGTGATTTTTTAATAGTCATCTTCCTTGCCTCAGCATCTTATTTCTTGATTTAATCAGCCTGTAATGTGGCAAACAACCGAACTTGGGTCTGGTAACATGATTTGATTATTATCTCTTATTTCTTTGAATGGTATTTACTGCATTTTTAAATATTTGATGTCTTGAATCAGTTGAAAGTGAATATGAGCCTTGCATTTTCTTTGAGAAGGCATGTGATAAAGCTTTCTTACTTGTGTAGGGACCAAGAAGAGTAATCAGTGCATTATCAGATGAATTGGCCCAATTCATGACTCATGTGATAAAGAAAACAGTTCCTCAGAACTTCAGTACTTTCTGTCAATATGACCATAGCAAACTAATTGCTGGATCTTAATAGTTCCCTCAGAGATTGGGCAGATTCAGTTGAACTGGTAGGTAAAAGGATCAAAATGAAGTTCAGAGGTATTTCTTCTCTGTAATCCTCATGTACTTTGAGAAAGAAAGTTGTTTATCAATTTATTCATATGCTTTTGTCGAAAGAACATCATATAAAATTAAAGAAATTGAGTCACTCTTATTAAAGTATCTGCGTACCCTGGGAATGCACAAGTTGCTGAAGGGCCTCTATGTCCTTGGGAGCCTTCTTTGCAGTGAATACACCTGTTTAAACAGGTGGAGTCAGTAATGTTTGGGGGAAAAGCCAAAGTGCATTTGGAGGATCTGCTTTCTATTAACTCATGATCTGATTGATTCCTAGGAGTTAAGGGTAAGACAGAGGACTCACTACTCCAAGCAAAAGACCATTAGATTCATGGGGGCATAAAGGAAAACAAAGCATGAGAAAATGTAACCAGCTCCCTATCACTCACTGTCATCATGCTGTCACTCTATAATTGATTATGAAAGTCATTCTTCCCATTGTCTGATAGTACTGTCCATGAGGAATCATTTGGCTGGTGCTGACTCAAAGGTTTGCCTTTATCTTAAGCCATCATTGATTATTTTGCAGAGATCAGGATGTTTTCCTCCTCTCAGAGATGTCTGGTTGAGCAGGTTTCAGTGTGATCAAGGGAATGCCATTTCCTGTTCCAGCTGCCCTGGCAGTCCTCCTAGTAATGTTGAATGAAGTCAACATTATATTAGTAGGGCGATGTCTCCCCTATGAGATCTGAGACAAATAGAGACGTTTCTCCATGTACCATTTAGAAAGGCTACGAGAAAGAGATTTTAGTGTACAATGTAATATGCACAGGATTTTGGGGGAGATAGAACTGGTTACTGACAGATCTTGAGCAAGTCACTTTATCCCTCTCATCATCTCTGATTTATGTAACACAATTGCCATGAAGATTGCTTGATATAACATATGACAGAATATTAGCTCAATAAATGTCGATTGTTTCCCCTTCCTTCTTGAGCAACTAGTTTCAGGGAAATTTAACAATGTGTTATAAGTGCTCAAAAGTGACATGTGTCTGTGTCCTATGGAAAACGAAACGTTACATAATTATTTTACCTTTAAATCAGAGTCTTCATTTCCTGCCCTACCCTTTCAGGGCTAGCAGTCACAGGAATGCCAATCAACAAAGGGGGGAGGGTTCTAAACCTGATGGACAGTTTGAAGAAAGTCAGAATGAAATCTTGGAGTTATTCACCTTGATAGTCTGCATATTTTCTGAAACCAAGTGACTATTGTTTAAATTGTTTTTGAAATTTTTCACTTGAAACTTTTTACATGAACATTTAGAAAGCTCTTTTGTGAACCAGGTGATAGGTGTGATACTCTTTCTCTGTTCTGTCCACAAAAAGACATGCAGATAAATAGAGCTGCACTATTGAATAGGGCCCTCAGGAGATTAGTGTTCTTATAAAAGAGACCCAAGAAAATTCCCTTGCCCTTCTCCCACTTGTTAGGAGAACAACACAGTGAGAAGACAGCCTCTATGAACCAGAAAGCAGGCTTTCACCCCTCATTGAATCTGCTGTTTCCTCGATCTTGAACTTTCCAGCCTCCAGAACTGTGAGAAATAAATGTTAGTTGACCAGGCAACCGGGCAAGGAAAGAGGATATGAGGATCTGAAATTCAAGTACAGAGAAGGTAGACACAGATTTTTTTCCCAAGGAGAAAAATACATACCTATTTGTATGAAAGTTTAAACCAAGCTTCTGAGTATTCTGCTTTCTAGAAGCCTCTAGTATTTTTGTTTGCATTATTTTGTTTTCCCCTCTATTTCATATAGTTGCTGTAAGAATGAGCAAACAAGTTCCATTTTTGGTCTCCTGCAGCAATGTGATCAGAGATCTGCTTGATTTTTCAGGGCTTGAAGACCCTGTAGAAGACCAGGGACTGTGCTGGTATTCTCCCTATTAACTTTGTCTGACTGGCACAGACATTTTTCAGAAGCAGCAAAGGGCCTTTTCCAAGTCTGATCTCAGACCTGGCTGTGTCCAGATTGTGTCATAAGTCGAGTACAGATTGTGGTTTTGGGCACTTGTAATCACTGACTTGGTTTTGGCTGGAGAGAGGAGTTCCTATCATGAATACGTTCAATTACCTCATGATCCAAAGATGGAGGCAGACACACATGATGGACTCCATTCTACCTGCCTTTTGTTTCTGTATGCCCAGCCATGCTCAAGAACAGGCAGAATGTAATTTTAGTTTTCTAGTTTTTTTCCAGGCTATTTATTTACTTTCATACCTATAGGTGTTTAATGGTACTTTTATGAAACTATTTAACTTTGTTCTCGATCATCTAATATTTTTGATATCCAGGGAAATACCTAGGCTCAAAAGTCAATTGATTTAGGTTGTGTTCAAAATGCACAGTTAGTTGCACTTTAGTCTTTGGGAAGTCAATGGTTTTCCTAGGAGTTTATACAACATGAGATTGTACACACACACGCAATTTTATATGTATAGATATACACATAGCTTATTGCTTTAAATATATTGTGATAACTTAAAAGCTAGTGATAGTGGTAACAACAACAGTACATTAACCACATATGCTATCTCTTGACAAGTCATTATATGTGTCAATTACTATGCCAACTCTTTACATGAATTCATCTTTGTGAAGGCCCAGTAAAACAGTTAATTTATTTTCTCCATTTTTTCAGATGAGGAAACCAAGCCTTACAGAGATTTTAATGAACTATTGAAGATCACAAAACAAATAAGTGGCATAGCTAGTTTTGATAGGAATAGGAATATTCCTATTATTCCTCTTTGTAAGGAATGAAAGTCTGACACATACTACATGAATGAATATTGACAGTACTGTTATGTCAGGTGAAGTAAGCCAAATGCAAAAGACAAATGTTGTGTGACTTCATTTACATGAGTTACACAGGGTATTCAAATTCCTAGAGACAGAAAGTGGAATGGTGATTGCCTGGGACTAGGGACAGAGGAAAATGGGGAGCTATTGTTAGTAGGTGAAAGTTTCAGTTTGGAAGATGCAAAGTCCTGGCTATGGATGGTGGTGATAATTGCACAACAGTGGGAATGTGCTTAATGTCCCTGAACTGTTCACTTAAGAAATGGTTGAGCCGGACGCGGTGGCTCAAGCCTGTAATCCCAGCACTTAGGGAGGCTGAGACAGGAGAATCGCGAGTTCAAAGCCAGCCTCAGCAATGGCAAGGTGCTAAGCAACTCAGTGAGACCCTGTCTCTACATAAAACACAAAATAGGGCTGGGGATGTGGCTCAGTGGTCGAGTGCCCCTGGGTTCAATCTCCAGTACCAAAAAAAAAAAAAAAAAAAATGGTTGAAACATGATTTTTATGTTAAGTATATTTTGCTATCATAAATAATTAATAGGAAAAATGAAACAAAAACCATTGAATAAAGATTGAATGTCAAATAGTATGCCTTCAAGGAGGGATTGGTGCTATGTTTTAACTTAAATCATCATTTTAAGTTTTTAAATGATGCGTAATGACAAGATTGCCTATGAGAGAGGAGTCCTTGCTCTTCACTGTAGACTTCTTAGGGCTTTGGTTCTCTTTGGGTCTCACAGAGGAGGACAAGGGCAAGGTATCAACTCTTATGTCTTTATTATTAGGTTAGTTCCTCTTTGAATCCTTTTAGCTGAACCAGCTACTTGCCACAGATCTGTGAGATGGTTGTATTATTAGCTTTTAATTTTCACTGGTCTAAAGAAGATGGCATATCATTTTCTCTCTTGTTTCTGTGTCAACTGCCCCAGCCATAGAATTGGCAGCTGCAAAGATGGCACTTGGTTGGGTTTTCCTGGGCCCACTCTTTATCTTTCCCATCTCATCCCTGCCAACTCTCTCTAGGATGACTCTCCCAGCCTTGGGATCCAATAGCATATAAGTTGAGGACAAAGAATGGCCTGAACTCTCTCCCTGCTGACCCACACCACACAGATTAGCCTTGGAATGCCTATAAACGATTATCTGTAAAATACTTAATTAAAGGTGAATCTTAAAGTGAAAAAAAAAGAGATGTGAAATTGAGATGTTTGGAATCATCAATATCCAGACCAAGCCAGTGAATGGGCCATGGTTGTATTATGATGCGGCTCTCATACTAATTTCTCTAAAACTTTCTTCCACTACTATGAATATCTGGAGCACCAGGCCACTGCACAAGTCTTGCTTCTACTTGGTGCAGTTTTTTAAAAAGTATAATAATTGTGTGCAAGTTTTCTATTTATTTTAAGCGGACATTTAATGCATTTGAGACAAATAGATTAAATTTGGAAAATGTTAATCTCTAGCACTGGGTCATATTAGGAATTTGGGTAAAACAATTATCCAGTTCTTTAGAAAATATGAAACAGTTGTAGTGTGATTTTGCTCTATTTCTGTTACTACAGTCTGTATCTGTGTGGAAATGTTTTACTGGAAATGTCTGTTGGGGAAATTGTGCCACAGGTGACTCCACCTCATCAGAACTAATCATTGTTAGTGGCTTTATCAACCACTAACAATGGATGAAAATGTAACAATGGATGACTAATGTAACAATAATACCTGTGGCTTTTTAAGAAATGTAGATGGATTAACAAAGTGAATTGTCCATATGTATATTATAAATAAGAAGATAATCACATAAAACCTGTCACAAAAATGTCAACATGGATGCATATCTAGAGTAATTTAACTCCACAATAGCCATCCTGTCTAGGCATTTATGGCCTAGGTATGGATATGTTAGACTTTTAGTTCTGTGTTAAGACATCTTTGACCACTCCAACAATATCTGAAGTGAGGCCCTCCCTCACAAATCCAATGAGGAAAAAACCTGTATACCAGCTGGTGCTTATTAGGACTGAGTTGTGCCTACAAATTTCTCCCATGTGACTGCTGAGGGAACAATCCACCTCTCACTTTTGCTCTTTCTTTGTTTTCCACATCTACTGTTACATCTCTATTGCCTTACCCTGTGTTTTGTTTTTCTCTTTGTCACATTTTATTCATGTTCATGATAGAAGAATAATGGAAGAACCCAGTTATTAGGTACATTCCCAGAAGAACCCTAAAAGACACCTACCTAGAGTCCAGGGCATCAAAGGTAGATATTTGTAAAGAGCTTATGTTTGTATAATTTAGTGGGAAAATTTCTCATAGGCTCCATCATCTTAGATAACTAACCTTCTCTAGGACTTCTGTTTTTAATCTCTACATGGAGCGATAAGACTTTGGGGAGTGAGGCTGTTGATTAAATGAGACTAGATATGTAAAAACAATGGGCATAGTATGCACACGTTAGATGCTCAATAATTTGTTTACCATCCCTTGTGGCAGATCTTTTCATGGGAAGAGGAACTCTGTACTGCTGTAGAATAATCTACAGTACTCTAAAATGCTCCCAGAATATACCAGAACTCTTGATGTAACCAGAGGTTCTTTCTTTTCAGGAACACAAAGTGTATGTCAAAGGTACAGAATAACTATTGCAGATGACTCAGAGCTAGAGAAAGGCAACCAGCTGTCAGGCAGTAGCACCCAGAGCCTGCATGCTTTCTCTAGCTCTAATCCAAGAAGGAAGAGCAGCTGTGAGAGAGAAACTGCAGAGCATTTGATCTTTTCTTCTTAATGGATTTCTCCTTTTTTGAATGTTGATTTTTCACTACATATTTCACAGAGCATAGGTCTTTCTGGTTCTTGCCATCTGATACCATTGAGTGTCCTTTTGAGACCATCTTCAGCCCTAACCCCAGAGAACATACGTCGCTTCCAATCAAGAAAAAACATAAAGAAGTATTAGACTCTGCCTTCCACTTATGAGGGTGTTATCATTGAAAAGGATGAAAAACCCAGACCCAGGGAGCTTCAGTGGGGCTGCTTTCCACAGCTGAGGCATGTTGGAAGTAAAGCCAGATGAGGTTCAACTCCAGGGCCTCTGTGCAGGAGAGGAACAGAAAGCAGGAACCAGATTATGACAGTAACAGTGACTGCTGCCCTCCAGCCCTTCCTATACTGGTTCAGTAAATGTTTGCCTTAAGGACTCTTGGAAAGCAATCCCAATTTTCAGACAATTCGTTTTTATAATATAATGATTTTTTACTCCACAACTGACCAAATAAAAATAGGATAAAATTGATATTTTGAAGTGATTGTTTTAGACAAAGATACACTTGGCACAACAGTTTTTAATCAGAGACTATCACATGGAACAAATTTGAATTACACACCACATAACCAAACATTCTGCTTTGCCTGTGTGCACCAAGTGAGAAGAATGAAAGATAGCATCTTCTGAGACATTTTGATCTGTTGATTACGTGCACTATTTCAACATGTTTTGAAGTACTTCACTGTTTTGCTAATACCATAACCTCACTTTTAAGGACATTTTGGGCACAGCATGATTCTGAGCCCCACAGAAGTTGAAACATCAGAAGTGAAACTGATGCAGCAGGAAAACTGCACTCTGCACAAAAATGGCTTCCCTCCACAATCAAGTCTGTCTGTCTCTGTGGTGAGCACGTAGACTTTCATGATATTATATCTTATTTACAAAGTATTCTCATTTACTTCTGAATGTTTTAAAATTAGATAGATAAATCTATATTTACTCTTCAACTGATCTTTTTTTCTATTTGTGATAATTATTTGGGAAGAATCTGTTAGGATGGATGATATTTTTCCTGTTAAACTTGATACAAAAATGATTTAAGGGATTTTCATTTAGTTGCCAAACTTTCAAGAAAGAATTGACAATTTTAAGTAAGGAATGCAGGTGTATTTATTACAGATCCACAGATCCCTGACAGATTTTCCCCTTCTATGTCCAATATAATATTCCCAACTATATCTTTGGTATAGTGACTGCTGTCAACTCTGATGTTAAATGAATGATTCTCAACTTACATAAGGAAGAAAGCAGTATAAGGTCAGGCTTCTTCTGACCATGGTAGTAAGCCAGGAACCTGGATGGGACCTCAAGAAGTTATGGAATTCATCTTTCGATCTTCATTCATGAGTTAAAGCAAATAACAGATAAAAACTCTATTCTAGTCATGTTATAGACAGCTGCATTTGAACATATAAGAGTTCTGCAATATTTGTATTAGTATATATTTACCGATTTAGGGAAACTGAGGCTCAGCGAGTTAACACATTTGTTTACTCTCTCTCTCTGTCCCTTCTACCCCATTCTAAATGGAATTTAAAGCAATGTTTCAGTGTAGCTTGCTTAAGTTTTCCTAACTAAATGTGCCTCACTGATGTGCTTGAGAAGCACACTGTCCTCCAATTCCTTAAAATTCTGGAAATTCTACAAGTGCTTCATGAGTAGCCAGTCAGGGAAAATGATAACTTCAGAGCAGGACAGGCCTTTCAGGGCCCTAATGTCACAGGAGGACTCCCCTACTCCTGTCAGGAACTTGAGGGACCCACAGAGCCCTGGAAATGACTGATACAAATATTCTTGACAGAGTTGGAGCTACTTTCTGAGTTAAATTAGACATTCCAGGAAAGCTAAGCCAACCTAAAGTTCAAAAACAGTTTCTAAATAACTCTCCTCATATGATTCTCATTTGTTAAGGCAGCTATAAAGACCCTTTGCTATTATCCATGGTGGGACTATCAGAGGAAGGAGTTCAGTTAGGGAAGGAAGTAGCTCCTGAGTACTCAGCTGTCCTGGGACAAGGCACTTCCACATCAGGTTAACCTGGATAATAGACACCTGGCAAGTGATGATAATGAGAGAGTAGATTTGTGTCCTGGTTGGGAAACACTGGGAAGTGTCATTGCAGCCTGTGGTGAATTAGAGGTCACTGGTCTCATTTAAGGATTGGGCTAATACTCCCCTTGGTTTGAATCTCTGAATTTTTTTTTTTGAAGGTGCAAGTTTGGATTTTAAAATTAATATATCATAATTTTTTAATGTGAGAGCTATTTTTTAAGGATTGTTTTGATCAAACAAAATAGGTCTGGGTTGAATTTGGATTTGAAACATCAAGAATCTTGACAAGTACATAATAAATATTTCATAATCATCTTTGTAAAAGATGGGACAAATGAACTTTTCCTACTTTTTCTTTTTGTGTCTCAGAAGCATTCAATCTTTCCACTGACTAGGGAGGGATAAAATGAAAAAAGATACCATTCCTAAAAAAGGATTATACAGGAAAGTTGAAATTGTGTGTGTGTGTGTGTGTGTGAGAGAGAGAGAGAGAGAGAGAGAGAGAGAGAGAGAGAGAGAGAAAGAAAGCGGGGATTTTTATGAAATGACATAGAATCTCAGATTATCCTTTCAAAACCGAAGTATATGGGCTGGGATTGTGGCTCAGTGGTAGAGCGCTTGCCTCGCATGTGTGAGGCACTGGGTTCGATCCTCAGCACCACATAAAAATAAATCAATAAAGATATTGTGTCCATTTACAACTAAAATATATATTATAAAAAAAAACCAAAGTATATAATTGATAAATCACAACTTCTAAGATGTTGTGTCTGTTGGATGGAATGAATAGGGATTTCATCAAGACTACATTGGTAGACAGGAGCAAATTCTTTTTTTGTTGTTGTTGTTGCCCTTGAATCTCAGGGTCCTTTTTACAGAGGAGAGAATTTGAGAATGTTTTTTTAAAAAGCAGTCCTCCTGATCATACAAGATTTTATTTAATATTTGATAAGAAGCACATTAAAAACATTTAAACATGCACTTTAGTATTGTTCACATGGCTTGAAAGCCCCATGGAAGTCAACACAATTATTAAACAGTCTGATCATAACCAAAATACAATATCTTTTGAAAAAAATACTGAATTCCAGAAAAATGTCTCCTCTCTTCTAGAGTCCATAATAGGCCAAAACTGATGGCGAAGAACCCACTAAACAGAATGAAGATATTCTGCAAAGGGATAATGCACGTGCTGAGTTAATGGAATGTCAACCTCTCTGCCATGGTGCCTGAGGAATTTCTATTTTCACTAGTTCTGCTGGAGACCAAAGATATAGTTTATGTAAAATTCATTTTAGACTTTCGTTTGCTTTATGTAGTAAAATTTCTCCCCACCAAATTATTTTCTTAAGTATATTCCTACCAGCTAAATAGTGATATTAGCATATAGTTTCTTATTATCTCCATCAGGGGTTATGAATCTCAATCCACAAAATCAGAAGTGCCAAAAACAATGTACTAAATTTCTGAAATTCAGCTTAATTTTAAATCTGATTTCAGGTTGGTGGGACAATCCAATTCACCTTACTTGTTCCTGGGGATGCCTCTGTCAAAGATAAAGAAAGGCAGATGTTAAAGTGGTAAGGACAGACTTGATTCAGTTACAATTACAATAGGGAAGACACCCCAGGGTGAACTGAGCTGAATTTTGATTTGTGCAAAGGTAACTAGGTAAAATGAAGGGAGAATGAGACAATAGGGAGGAGGAATAGCAGGAACTTGAGGAGCCATGGAAATGGAAACTCACACAAAGCAGGAAGTGGGTAGGAACTGTCAATGTGACCAGGCCCCGTGGTTTTGCTAACTGGTACCTGTGGAAGTTGGGCTCCTACCATCCACAAACTGGGAGACAGAGGCCTTAACTTTATATATTGGCTGGAATAAGCAATAAAATATTTTTGCAGCTTTGAGATTTCTTCAGGAAGAAAGCTGGAATCATCATTTTAGGTATACGAAATTGAGCTGTTAGGGACTGTCCTAGAGCTTGGGGTGTGTGTGTGTGTGTGTGTGTGTGTGTGTGTGTGTGTATTGGGGCTGCAGACAAAACCAACTGTGCTGAGAGATTATGGTTTCTACAGGCCAAGGTTGAAAGGAGAAGAGGGTTCAAGGGTCTGACCAGAATATGGTCAAGGAGAGTCTTCATCACCTCTCCCAATGGGGTCATGTCAATGTTCCAGAATCATCCATGTCAAAAGCATTGAAAATTAAGACAACAGAATGTTGGGATGAGTCACTGGTATTCATCTCTTGGCTACCCCAGCAGCAAGCCCCTTCAGGTCCAGGGGTCCTGCTGTTCCTTGCCATTCTCAGCACACAGGAATGTTCTGCCCAGTGGCCATTGACTCATCCCATAGAGACAACTGGAGGTCGACTCTGGAATACCACCATGAAGAAGGCCCTGGACCCTGCAGCTTTGCTTCTAGCAGGGGAATTCTGCTCTTTCAGTTTAGGGGGAAAATTCTAATTCCTCAGTTTTATTTAAACTTCTGTGATATTTTCTTCAAGCTCTCTCCTCTGCAATGAGCATAGGCTTCTGAAGAAATAATCCAGGAAGTTTTGCACATTCCTTCTATTTCTGCTCAGTCACTGTCACATCTCTCCCTGAGATTCTGAAGAACAGAGCCTGCTCTTGGATAGACTAGGGAAAAGGGAAAAACAAAAAACTAGTATCTTAGAATACTTTCTAGTCCTACACACACTAGTTGGAAAGGAGAGTCTGAATCTAGGTTTAAAAGTTCATCCTGTGGACATGATAAGGCCTAGGCTGGGCTCTGCTCTATATTACTGATAATTCACTTAGGCTGTGTCAGAGGAAGGATAACAGGCTGGATCAGAAGATGCATATTCTAGATTCTGTCTTGCTGTTGTCTCCAGATTCCAGTCCTTACCTGTGATACTTCTTCCAGCAATCACATTTTAACTTGTGGGAATAAATAATCCTTATGATAGTACAGGTACAAGCCGTAGGTAACTTATCAGATGGGTTAACACCTCAATCATGCTCCTCACCGACTTCAATACATATGAAGAGGAACTTACTTGAGGCTCACTACTGGATCATATGGTTATTTCAACTTGTTCAGACAAAAAAGTTAGTCAGACCAGTTACTAATGTCAAAGGTTACTTTGACATAGTACTTTTCTGATTGAATCTTTGGCTGTTATTGTATAGTACAAATGTTCTATTCTCTGACACAAATGGGGCATCACCTTGCCTCTGGCAAAAGTAATTGGCATCTGACCACATAACTTCTTTTCTCTGTCTTTTCTCCTGGAACAATTTTCCAGGATGACCATTTTTTTCCTCTTTTTAAAAGTATGATTTTTTTTTCTTTTTAGAAAAGCAAGATAGAGCCACAAGGTCTGCTAATATAATTACCCACTGTGCTTTTACCAAGTTGCCTGGCTAATGGATGGAAAAAAATTATAATCAATATGGTTTCTCCTTTAAATATGGAAACATATTGATGCCCACCTTGTAGGAGAGGCACAAAGGGACACTTTGACACAGGAGTTGAATATGAACCTGGGGTCCTTTATCAGCCCTCCTCAGAGGCCTCCCCTAACCACCCTTCTTTCCTCCCCTCCCTGTTACATAACCCCAAAATCTAAGAGATCTTCTATTGCACTCAAAATTTCATTCCTTTTACATTTTTTCCTCTTTCTCTCACTTGGCACAGGGATGTATTACTTTTCTGAAGCTTTTTATAATGTAGAAGATTAATGTCTTTCATGGGCGTATTCCTGCTGCTTTCCCTCTGAGTTGCTTGTGAACATTTGCATCTGATGTAATTTGTCAGAAGTGATGGCTGTCAGGGTCCCACGCTACCTTCTCTCCTCTCCCCTTTCCTCTTGGCTCCCTCACCCATGTGTGTGTCTTACCCAAGGCCAGACACTTGGCTGCACTTCAGGATGCATCCTGATTCTGTTTACAGGTAAAGAAGGACCACGTCCAGAGCCCTGGAGAGAATGGGGGGCATGGTAGTTAATCATCACAGGCCTGTGTCAGCCCAAAACAAACAAGTTACTTGTTGGCTTCCTCTGGAATTTGATGTCACAATCAGCTTGTTGTTTTCTGATTTTGGCAGACACTGAAGCCAGGACGACTCTATATTATGTTTATTTCCATCCACTGAAGTATAGTTGCTTCCTGCAAAAAAAAAAAAAAAGCAATGAATACTGAAGAAGCAGAACACATCTTTGACTACATGTTCTGTCCAGCCTTGGTGTACCAGAGAATGGCCACCTTTTCTCAAATGCTTTTCTATCCCCTGAACTACTTTGTAAATGTTTCTTAAGGGCTTTCAGTTTAGTCAGGTTCTATTTCATCAGGTTTTCAAGTGTGTGCCTAACATGGGTTTGCACACAGGGGAACTCAGAGATGATTAAAAAAAAGAAAAATCAATGGTATCAAATCTTGGATTAAAGACCCTTGGTTTCTTTAAAACACAAATAAAGATAATTTACTTTTTATTTGAGAATTGGCTTTTCTTAAATTTAATTACAGTAAAGTGGTTGTAATTCAACAGGAATATAAGTGCATGGTAGAAAAATTCAGGTTTCCATCCCTCATTTATGCATTTACCATCTAACTGGAGAATGTTGCTTCAATAATTGCTCTCTACCTCTCATCATGCTAACTGCTGAGGAGGCTCAGGGCTGCCAGGCAAGATTTACAACCAATTTAACTTTGTGTTTTGTAGCTCTTTAATGAGATAAAAATTTAATAAATCATGTAATAAATTGTTATTGAGAAAAAGTGAAAGTGTCTCCTCTTCGTTTTCCCTAGAGACAGACTTCTTGATAATTTGAAGCACATTCCCTTGTCCCAATATATTTTCTACATATGTAATTATTTAATTCAAATAGAATCACATTATACAAAAATTTCTAGAAGTGTTTTCATTTACCAACATTTTGTGGATTTTTTGGGTGCTAGGACATTGTGATTTTCTGTATTATTTTTTGGGGTAGTACAATATGCCATTATGTGAATATACTAAAAAATTTTTTAACTTGTCCCCTATTGAAACCATTTGCTTATTTTGCTCTTACTGTTGTTCTCTTAATTTTGTTTCTTTGAATTTACAAATAATGCCACAATGAACTTCTTTGCACATTTATCTTTACACACATTCCTAATGTTGTGGATTACTGGGTAACATGTATTTTGTGTGAGTGTGTTGAGGGGGTTACTGGGGATTGAACCCAGGGGCACTTTACCGCTGAGTTGCATTCCCAGCTTCTTTTATTTTTTTTTTTTAATATTTTTTTTAGTTGTTGATGGATCTTTATTTTATTCATTTATTATTTATATGTGGTGCTGAGGATCGAACCCAATGCCTCATGAATGCTAGGCAAGCGCTCTACCACTGAGCTACAGCCTTGGACCCTCTTTTATTTTTTATTTTGAGACGGAATCTCACTAAGTTCTTTAGGACCTTGCTAAGATGCTGAGGCTGGCTTTAAATTTGTGATTCCACTGCCTCAGCCTCCAGAGCTTCTGGGATTACAGATGTGCACCACTGTGCCAACAACATGTATATTTTAAAGTTTCATGAATACTTTCCTCCAAAAATTCTCATTGATGTATGAGAATTCTTATTTTTTTCCTTGAGATTGCCAATGTAATATTGTATTACCAACTGATAATTTTATTTTTACCAACTAGTATGTGGTTTTAAAAGTCTTAAAAACTATTGCATTTGTCTGTTTGTGTTGCTATATTACAAAATACCACATGTTGGGTGTTTTATAAATGATGGGAATTTGTTTCTTATAGTTCTGGAGGTTGGGGATTTCAAGATCAAAGTGCTGGCATATTTGGTGTCTGAAGAAACCTTGCTCATCATAAATGGCACCAAGTGGGTGTCCTCATATGGGACGAGACTGAAGGACAAGAAGACCAGGCAGCTCTCCGTAGCCTCTTCTTTAAGGGCATTAATACTCTTCATGGGGCACAGCTCTTATGACCAATCAATTTCCAATACCAAAACCCCTCCTTCTAATACCATTATCTTGGTGAATTGGTTTAACATGATCACATAATTTTAGAGAAATATAAACATTCAAATCATAGCAGCTATCTAGGTATAAAGATTGTGCTTGCATTTCTTTAATTATGAACAAGGTTAAGCACATTTTCATAGATTATTAGCCATTTTTAGTTTGCAATATAATTTGTTGTCAAATATCCCTAATCCACCTTTCCAATTGATAGTTAATATTTTTCTCATTGATTTTAAATTCTTGTCTTATGTTTAACAATAGCTCCTTTCACAATATTTTAATATATTATAAAATATACATAGGACAATAAAATGAAAGTGTGTAGAATAAACAATAAAAATACATGCCATTTGTATCGCCTTGAAAACCCCTATCACAGTCTCTCTCCCTGAAAGTTATTTAAACGTCATTCAAAAATATAAACTTATCTGTATTTCTTGATTTATTCACTTTTAATACTTTTTTTTCCTCCTATGATTTGGTCTGTGACCCAAGTTGCTAACACAGATCTCCTAACCTCTTGGAATTTCCTTGGTGTCTTTTGTTTTTATGAGGCAACTTTTGATGAGCTTCTGGATGGAAGCTATTCACCAGAAAGACCAACCATGACTGGAACTTACAGCCTCACCTCCCATCCTCCACGAAGGGAAGAAAGACTGAAGATTGAGTTAATGATCAGCAATGACTTTGTGATAAAATGTAAAAATCCTCCGTACAAACCTCCCTTTAGAGATCATTGCTGAACACGAGGAGGTCCTGGGAGGATGATGGACTTGGAGAAAGCATGGCATCTCCACACCCCTTCCTTCTTACTTTGCCCCCTTTCTCTCTTCCATCTGGCTGTTCATCTGTATGCTTTGTAATATGGTTTGTCAGTAGATGAATGCGTTTCCCTGAGTTCTGTGAGCTCTCCTAGAAAATTATTGAACCTAAGAGTGGTGTTGTGGGAATCCCAATTTATAACAGTCCTACAGGTCACAACCTGGGCCTTGTCACTGATATTTGAAGTGACGCAGTCTTGTGGGACTGAGCCTTTAACCTGTGCAATCTGACTCTGTCTCCAGGTAGACAGTGTCAGAGTTGAGTTAAATTGTAGCACACCCAGCTGGAGTCTGAAAAACATTTTGGTTTTTCCAATCTCAAGATTGCCTACAGACCTATTGGGAAAAAGGGAATACTATCTAGCATGATAAAGAATTAATTTTTGGAAGATCAATTCTCAACAAGAAACTTAATAATTCATGGGTACAGTGGATACTGTGGGGCATCTTTGTTTACCCCAAACACCCTTCCCACTTAAACAGGAGGGATGATGAACAGTAAGGCTACCTTTGGGAACACTGCCTCTTGAACACATTGCCTTCCAAGCTAACCCTCACCCTTCTTCTGCTCGCATTCCTCTGATCCGTTGCCTTTGACTATTATATATTATGATTGTGTATTAGTTAATGTTCTTTCATGAAAGCAACTAAAAATATTATGGCTGTTATGGTTTAGATATTAGTTGTCCCCCAAAAGCTCACATGTGAGAAAATATAGGAAGGCTAGAGGTAAATTGATTGGGTTATGAGTGCATTAATCCCAATAGGCATTAACTGAGTGGTAACTGAAGCCAAGTAGCGTTTGCCTGGAGGAAACGGGTCATTGGCGGAGTGCTTTTGGAGTTTATATTTTGTCATGGTGAGACGTGCTCTCTCTTTCTCATTTCGGATCATCATATGACTGCTTCCCTCTACCACACCTTCCACTCTCATGTTCTGCCTCACCTCGAGCCCCAAGGAATTGTAGCTGGCTGTCTATGGACTCCTGAAACCATGAGCCCAAACAAACTTTGCCTCCTCGAAAATTGTTCTTGGCAGGTCTTTTAGTCAAGCAATGAAGAAGCTGACTAAAACAATGGCTTTGGGTTAAATCTTAATCTCTCATCAGCTGCATCAATTAGGATTCTTTCAAGAAATATATGGTGAGCTGAAAATAGGAAGTTTGCAAAGAGAATTTACTGAGGTACCATTTACAAACATATGGTTAACATACCATGAAATGACAAAGAACAGTTTAGAAACTTGGGCCTAGTAACAATGGGTGGTACTGCTGTTTTCTCTAGGCCTGAAGGGGTGAGGCAAGGTAGAGGGTCCTAGGACCTAGAGTCAGAGACAGAAGCTGTGATCTCTGATCAAGGGAAGCAGCGGCCTGCCTTGGCCCTCCAGAGAGGAAGCAAGAGAATAAACAACCCCAACAGTACACTCCTCTTCCGACTTCTGTCAGCACTTCCCATGGTCTGTGACCAGTGGGAAGCAAGAGAACACAGCCTGTTGATATAATCTCTGAGTAAATCTTGTGGGGCAGAGAGAAAGGTGGAGAAGGATGGAGAATGGATATGCAAGAGCAAGCCAAGCATCCTGTACACCTGTCCTCCCAGGGACCATCTGCTCTCAACCTCCCTAGACAGTCTGAGAAACTGAGCCATCCAACTTATGGAGTAATTTTGTGGGGCTCATTTACCACTTAGTGTCTGATAATCACCTTCTTTGTGGAAAGGCTTTTAGTAACAAATTTAAAAATTTTAATAGTTATAGAGTTATTTGAATTTTCTCTTTTTTCTGTCTGCTTGAGTGGCTTGTTTTTAAGGATCTTATATGTTTCATCTATGTCATGCAATTTACTCTAAGTATTTGCTCACAATGTTCTTTCTTAATGTTTTTAATTTGAACAGGGCCTGTAACAGTATATTCTCTTTCATTTCTGATCCTGGTAAGGTATGTTTTTCTTTGTCCTTGATCAATCTTGCTGGTTGTTGTCAATTTTACTAATAATTTTGAAGAACTAACTTTTGGTTTTGTTAATTTTTCTCTATTATTTGTTTTTTATTTCATAAATGGATTACCATTACTATTTCCTTTTTTTTCCCTACTAAATGTACTCTTTTTTGCTTTTTAATGTGGGAACTTAGATCATTTACTGAAAAACCTCTGTGTTTTTCTGTCATTGGCAAGTAAAAGTCATAAACTTCCTTCTAAGCTGTGGCTGCATAACACAAACCTTTACATCTTGCATTTTCACCATTATTCAATTTGACATGTTTTCTAATTTGTATTTTTATTTCCTCTTTGGCTTGTGGGTAATCAAAAGTGTGTTGTTATTTAAAAATATTTGGGGATTTGCTGAGAATTTTACTGACATCAATTTATAATTTAATTTCATTGTGATTGATTTCATTCAGCAAGATTTCAATTATTTGAAATTTATTGAACATTAAATTTTGATGGGGCAGCATATTTTTTATTTTGGTGACTGTCACATATGTCCTTGGAAATAATATTATTCTGCCCTGTTGGGTGAAATATTCTGTAAATGTCTGTTTAGTTAAGAGAGTTGATAGTATTGCCGACATCTTCTATACCTTTACTGATCTTTGTCTCAAGTTGTTTTCATAACAACTGATAAGTAGACTTTAAAATGTCCAACTATAGTTAAGGATTTATCTATTCATTTAGAGGTGTTTGCTTTTACTTCATTTGTTTTGAAGCTCTTCTCACTGGGTAAATGAAAATTTAACATTTAAGATTGTGTTTTCTTTATTATTTGACTCCATTATAATTATTAAAATTTCCTCTTCTTTATCAGTGGAAATACTGCTCATCTGACTGTTATTACAGCTACATCTTACACTTATTGTTTGTGTGGTACAACCCTTTTCCATCCTGCTACTTTGTATAACCTCTCTGTATCTTTATATGTAAAATTAAGCTTTGGTAAACAGAATATGTGGAGTCAAATTAAAAAAAATATATGATTTAACAATCTCTGCCTTTTCATTATTTAGTTTCATTGTATGTGATTATTAACAGTTCTATTATGTTTAAGTCTATCACATTGTTTTTCTGCTCTTTTTGTCCCTTGTTTTTATTGTTGTTGTTCTGTTCTTCCTTTCCTGTTTCCTTTGGTTTAATATGGAATTCTATCTCCTTCATTGACTTTTGAGATTTACCTCATTGTATTATTTTTACTAGTTACTTTAGGGTTTAAAATAGTCATCTTTAACTTATTGTTTTCTATGTAAAAACAACATTATGGCATTTTAAACAAATGTGAGAAAGTCCTACAGTATGATTTCATCCTTTGGGTTTCTGTTACATATTTTGCATTTAAATACATTACAAATCTCAAAGTACAATATCATCAGTGTTTTAAGTAACCAATTTTCTTCAAAAATATCAAGAGAAGAAAAATAATATAATTTTTATTACAATAATAATAATGTAATATATATATATATATATATAGTCCTGTGAATTTGAGTTTCCAAATGCAATAATGTAATATATATATATATAGTCCTGTGAATTTGAGTTTCCAAATGCAATCATTTCTTTCCATCCTGAGAATATTTACTCAGAATACATGAAGTATAGATGTACTGGTGATGAACTCTCTCAGATTTTAATTGTCTGAAAATTAGCATAGTAGAATGTAAAAAAGTTAGAAACTACCTATTCTGTTTCTAATTCTGCCTCTTTTGTGTGTGATCTTAGTTAAACACTGTAAATTACTCAGTCCTGGAAAATGAGCAGCAGAGGTCATGGTTGTGGTAGCCTCTTCATAGTGTGGTTCAAGAATCAGGTTTTAATCCTCCAGTTACCTTGGTAAAAACAAAACCTCACACAACAAGGGAAAGACAAAAAATTTAATAAGACAATAATTTCAACCAATTGATGAGTCTCCTGTTGGAACCCTGATCTTCTCCACTGTATACATCCTCTGCCATAGCTCTGTACTGGGAGGTTCCCATCTGTTCTCCTACCATTTCTGTGGGATAAACCATTGGTTTTCAAGGAAAGAGATCCTCAGACTTGTCTGAAATTTAATGAGAATTTACAAATGTCATGGCAAGTTTATAAAAGAGTTGTGTAATTTGAAACATTAAAAAAAGATATATGCTTTGTATATGTGTGGCACACTTATATGAATAAATGTATGGTTCTATTTAATGAACACTATAATCTAAAAGGCAAAACATAAAGTCAAAACTGTTGAAATTTAGAGTAAGACTTAACTCCTATGACACTTTCAATTGCCAGAAAAACCCTTTCAGGACATTGTCAGATGCTATGACCTATTTCTAGAAGGATCTTGATTTTCTAGCATATAAGTATATCATGCAAATATTTATTCCTTTCAGTACCAACTCTGCTGTATAGGGTCGAGTCAAGACATCACACTAGTCATTTGAAGAAGGAAATGTAGTATGAAGAATTGTTAACTAGGCAATGGGTTAAATTAAAAATAAGGGATATAATAGAGATCCCTGTGGTTTAATTTGGAGAGGAACCTAGAAGGCAACCACCTTTCAGGGCTTAGGGGAAAATTAACAAGGAAATAACTCAGGTACTGGGGAGTACAAGGGGCAGCACACATATTTAAAGGGTAAACACACTGCAGATTTTGGCTTAGGATTTCTCTGTGGCAATTGTTATTTGATATGACATTCTAGAAGCAATTTTTTGCCTGAGAGTTTCCTGAATACCACCTGAAGGTATTCCCTAAGAGGAAATAAGATATTTTCCCTTGAAGTGCATTTTTTAAAATCTAAGCAATGAAAATAATTGTCAGAACTACAAACCATGTGCCACAGGGTTTCACTAATCCCATCATGGATCCCCCCTCTGTCCCAATTGTCACTGACTGAATGTGTGGAGACATAATGATTCAGATTCCTTTACCTTGCCATCTTGGAGGAACATAATATATTATAATACAAAGCAGAATGAGGGACAATGGGGGAGAGTTAAATAAAAACAGTTGCCACATGCAGAAGAACAGTCATGGTGATATTGTTATAGGCTGATTTGAAAGTTCAGTTAGGCTGACCCCATTCTACTCATATCTCATCTTGTGCAAAATTGGCCCCTCTTCCTATAAGAGCCCACTCACATGGAAGCTGACACCCTTACTTATACCCTGACCACAATGTCTTTAAACTTCCTGAGTAGGAACAGGAGGTGCCAATTTTGAGAACTTGGTGACACTTTATGAAATGTGTCTTGTGATTGTATTTGCCTCTTCTGCCCCTCTCCTTTGTGGTTTTTTAGTTTTAAAAGCTTACTCTCCACCTGCATTCTTTGTCTTGGGCTGCAGAACCATCTGCTTTCTGCTGCCTTAGCCCTGTCCAGAATAAATCCTTTGTCTTTACTTCAAAAAGACCTGGAGTTTTATTTGGGATTTTGGAATAGCACCTTAACAATAGCAGTTTATATTTTCCAGGGCTTTGCCATTCTCATAGCACTTTTCATGTAGTTCATCTCATTGAATTCTCAAAATAACAGTGTAAATAGGCTAGATATTATTCTCTCCCAAATATCATAAGTTTAAATGAAAGTTCAGTTTGAAGATAGGCTAGATAGGCTAGATAGGCTAGATATTATTCTCTTCCAAATACCATAAGTTTAAATGACTTCCCCTAAATCTCTGAAGGAACAAGCAGCAGAGTTGGTAGTCAAACCCACATCGCTTAAAACCCAACTCCTTGATTATACTCAGAGGAATGCTCCTCTGCTCAGCCTAAGTGTGTCTCCATTTGGATGCTGAACGATATAACCCACCTTCTCATTCTGAGCCTTCATACTTCAAAAATCAAACAAGGTTGAAGAACCTGTCAACTATTAGAGAACCTGCATGGAAAAACAAATGAAGTCCTCATCAAGCAGAAGGAGCTGAAAGTTCTTTGAATGGGAGAAAGAAAGAAAGAAAGAAAGAAAGAAAGAAAGAAAGAAAGAAAGAAAGAAAGAAAGGAAGGAAGGAAGGAAGGAAGGAAGGAAGGAAGGAAGGAAGGAAGGAAGGAAGGAAGGAAGAAAGAAAGGGAGGGAAAGAAAGAGGGAGGGAGGGAGGGAAAGAAAGAAAGAGAAAGAAATAGAGAAAGAAGGTGATGTGAAGACTTCAAAGAAAGAGAAAGAAACAAAGGCAGCAAGGCAGGAAAGAAAGAAAGAGATGTGAAGGAAGGAAGAAAGAAAGGAAAGAAGGAAGAAAGAAAGAGAATGGAAGGAAGGAAGAAATGAATGAATCATAGCATAACAAAGCAAATCAAAATCTCAGACTAAGGTAGAGCCCAGCTGGATCTCCCTTGCTAACTGCACTGTTTCTGGCTTCTTTCCTAGAAGCTCAGCCACAAAAGGAAGCAAAAGTTATTTGAGACAGAGCCATGTTGCTGTACCTGATAGGATTTTCTCTTTGCTTCTGCAGCGGCCAGTCTAGCCCACAGGGGTTGTCAGGACTGCTGAGTCATTTGCTGAGGGGACAGCTCAAAGACAGGCTCTTATTGAGTGAAGGCTCAGAATGAAGCCATTCTAGTCCCTCAAGAATTTCAGCCTCTTGTAAGTTGCATTCCTTACCCTTAGCTCATAATGTAGGCCTGGGCAGTGCCCCTGGCACTGCTTAACAATTGAAGTTTCTGGTCATGAGCATAAACTACCTTCTGCATTCCTTTCCCTTGAATAGATGCTTTTACTTTGTGACATTTAAGCATATTCTCATCTAGTGCATAGCGTTACCTCTCCACAGCCAAAAAATCTTGTTCTTATTGAAGAGGTGGTATTCTTTCACCTTGGAGAAGGACTTTGAGAAATCTATGGTTGTGCATTATTTCTCCTCTTATTCATCTCTTTTTTTCTCTCCCTTATCACATCTCACAGATCAGCTGTCCCTTTGAACCAAAACATCCATGTTTGAAAGATTTTGTGGTATGGAATCTTTCAGCTAGGCACAGGTTGGCTAAGGAGAGTTGTAGAGTAATTGATGGGCCTCGGTCTCATTTCAGTGCTGTCAGAGCAGGGCTCATTTCACTCTCTGCAGAAGTCATTCCCTCTTAACCTGTTAATGACTATGTTGGACTGGAGGGTGAAATACAAAGTATAATGTAGTAGGAACCAATTAAATACTGATTCAATTGGGTTGCAATTCAATTAGGTCATTAATTTTTAAAAAGAGGCTTTCCACTAATGTGGAAATTTTCATTTATACATTCTTCTTAATGAAAACATTGACTTTAACATCTAATTTTTGCTCTGGAGAACTTAGAGATCCTTGCATATAGTACTTACTAAGTGTCCATTATACATTGATAAATGGATGAACAAATGATAAATATAAATTTCTGTACTTTGATTTAAATAAATTTATAAGCATAGTATAAAGAAATGCCTTAACAGAGGCACTTAGAGTAGAATTTGTTATATTTTAATTATAGTCAAATATAATTCATTATATTTTAATTGAATATATTAAAAGTATATGTGTATCACATCAATTTTCACAATATATAATTTCTTACTGTGTATCTTGCAATATGTAAAACATTCTTTTTGGGGGTGGTTACAGGGGACCACTGAGCCACATCCCCAACCCTATTTTGTATTTTATTTAGAGATAGGATCTCACTGAGTTGCTTAGCATCAATTTGCTGAAGCTGGCTTAGAACTCAAGATCCTCATGCCTCAGCTACCCGAGCCACTGGGATTACAGGTGTGCACCACTGTGCCTGGCTGTAAAACATTCTCATAGGTGATGTGAAGACTTCAAAGATTAATGAGATACTGAACTTACCGTAACAATACTTAGATACAAATAGCATATAAAAAGGGAAAATGAAAAATGATTTAAGCTATCTGTGAAGCATCTCCTGCAGAAATCAGACTTCCAATCTTCCAAAGCTTTGGAATTCCTTTATGTATTACCCGAAAAAAATAGTTCATTATTCCTCCCTCTTCAGTCATGAAATCTCCTGTGGTTACTTGAGATATTATTTTCCCTAAAACAATCGCTCCTGCTATGTGTATGAGAGAACTTTGGATTCTTATACACTGTCTCACCACCTTCCTGAAAAGTTATTCATAGTAGCTTAATAAATAAATGATATCCTTTTTAATGAGTAAAATTCCTTATCCCCTCAAGTCAGCTTCTATTGTCTGAGTCTAGGATAATGGTTTTGTTTTGCACTTGCAGTTATAATTTAAATGTAGGAAAATTATATGTCCTGCTGAACAGTGTGATATAAAGCACAGCTTTTCTAATTTTTCTCTTCTACCACATCACATGCTTTGTTAGTTCCCTGCCAATGTGATTATGACACCACACCAGATTAGCAGGAACACAGGTGCTTTTATGATGTGATGCCAATTGATTGATGGCTAAATATTATTAAAAATCCCTAGAAAAACATTACCTCATATAAGGAACAAAGTTACAGCTATTGCCATAGTTAACACATGAATTCTACAAGACTTGTCTTTGTTCTTCCTGATGAATCTTGACTAATTTTACCTGATTTTGTGTCTTAAATAAAAGCTGTAGATCAGGTAGGTTATCATGTTGGCTTACCACCTTCATAATGTGGGAACATTCAGAACATTTATTTATGCAAATAGATCATATATTTTCACAATATGTGCACATTATGGGCCAGATATATAAAGGCTGTTACCATCAGGATTCAAACACCAAGGCTAAATGGCCCAGTTTCTCAATGTAGTATGAATAGGTACACAAGTTAACTGTCCCTAGCACGTTTTTTTAATTTAATTTTTTGGTAGTGCTGGGGGTTGAATCTAGAACCTCACTGATGCTAGGAAAGCACTCTACCATGCTGTAGCCCCAGCCCTGTGGCACAATTATTAATGAGTTATATAATTTTCTTCCTTTAGAAAATCTATATGCATTTATCCCTTTGTCATTTTTTAAAGAAAAGGATTGAATAACAAGTGCATAAATGCATGGCCATTTTCTAGAATAGCTTTCATCATTACGTAGTGCTTACATCCAGAGTCCATGTTCAATGTGGATCTTATTCTGCTGCTCCTTCCCTTAGCTTTTGATTCTTCTACTTCTTCCTATTTGGGTCTTTTATACCAGAAATATCCAGCTACCTAGGTTATCAGAATTTATTTACATTTTTAGACTGCTTATGACTTCTAGGCTATATTTGGAAAAAAATCATTATCACATTTAATTCCAAATATGTCAGAGTCTTCTCATATTTGAAGGGATCATTCATTATTATATGGAGTTTTTGATTTATAGACTTTGGCTTCTATTGTTATATTCTTTGCACAGGAAGTTATTAATATAATGTTTCAAATCCTGTTATGTGGTTTTTCACAGCATGAATTTTCATTGCTTGAAGTGGAGGAATATATTGTGAAACCCATTTCTTTGGTTTAAAGTGACTCTAGAAAAAGAATCAAAGGTTTATGGTGTTCTGTGTATGGAATGGTACTAAGAGTGGTAAGACTAGAAATTGGATGAGAGAAGATGAAGTGTGATACAGGGGGATTAAAAGACTGGAAAGGTAGACCATGCTAGAGGAGCAGGGAAAGGGAAATAAATTTCACTTGAATAATGAGGTGGAGTTGTTCATGTGTTGAATACAACAATATTGCCACAATTCATGATTACTGTCTCATGAAAACTGATTTGCATGGTCCTCCATCCTTAACTGAACTTCAAAATTCCAGATGCAGGAGCATAGTTTCTATAAAAAGTATCCCAAAGTCCATTTAATTGTACAGTGGTATTCAATCTAAAGATCCTTTTAGACTTATTCCTATGTCTCAAAGAGGACCTTTATAATTTCCACTAAAAATTATAACAAATTTTTAGTATAGGGATAAGCAATCAGGGGAATTTTCTCACCAGAATTATCTTCCATGGCTCAACAAATTATCAGATTCATAAATATCAGTAATCTGCCACATTTGTAGGTGAAGTCCTACAATCATGACTCCATGGCTTCAGCATTAATGTTCATCATGCTCAGGTTTTAAATTTCTCCACTTCTCAATTTCTATGACCTACATTTTCCTCTACTTACTGTTTGGAATCCTGTCTAGGAGTTCTTCATCTTGTGGAGGTTCTCAATGCAAAACTTCTACCTAAGGTATGCTCATAACCTTCTAACCATTTCATATTCTCTCATTTCTAACATAATTATGCTTTCTGACATTAAAATGTATTAAACATTTACTCCACACTAGGCTCTGTCCTATGTACTATGGACAGAACAATGAATTTAGACAAGTGATCCTTGTCATCATAGAACTCTGAGTTGAGTCACGTCAGTCAAGTCCATAGACTAATAGGTCTCCTTAAGAATTTCTGTATGGAAGCTTAGAGGGGTCAGAAGAGAACATAAGAAGGGTTTACTGAAGCAGTAAGCAAGGTCAAGATTTCTAAAGGAGGTAATAGCTGCATGAAGAAAAATCAGGTAAGGGAGTGACTAGAGGTTCTAGGCAGAGGGTTTTTAATTTTCTAATCAAGAGTCTAATATGTCAGCATTCATCAACCAACACACACTCATAAGGCTCCATGATTTACACTTCAAATATCCCATGGCTTATACTTGAATAGGATAAAAATTCTAAGTATGGTCACAGTTATGATTTAAATATGAGCTGTTCTCCAAAATCTCCTGCTAATGCACGAATATTCAGAGGTAAAATGACTGGATCACAGGAGCTGTATCTGAATTAGTCCATCCTAGTTTGAATAACTGGGTGGTGACAGAAGGCAGACAGAGCATAGCTCGGGGAGGGGTCATTGGGGCTGTGCCTGCATCTCCCCTGCCTCTTTCCCCTCCCCTCTCTCTTTCTCTGATTTCTGACCCTGCCATGAGCTCAGCATCTTTCCCCTGCTGGGCCTCCCCATGATGTACTGCAACATCTTGGCCCAGAACAAAGGATTTTTCAGTCTATGAACTGAGACCTCTGTAACTGTGAACCCCAAGCAAACTTTTTCACCTCTAAGTTGCTCTTATTGGGTATTTGGGTCTCATTGATGGAAACAGAAGTTGATACTGAGTGTTAGGTCGGTTCAGGGTTCAGTGTGTCTACTTAGGGGCAGCCATGGAACAGTCAGACACTGACATCAGCAGTAGAGGCAACTCCTGTCAATCAGCGGCCTTTTCCTGACTTATCCAGGAAGGACTCTGACCTTCTCTTCCTGCCCTAAGCCCTCCCCTTCCTGACCGGGCCTTTTAAAATTTTCTGTACCCTGGAACACGTGCACCATTCTCCTGTACACACTCTGATGGACGGGAGAGTTCAGCCCGAGAGTGTGTATTTCCAATAAAGCCTTGCCCAGCGGTTTTAATTCACCTCCTTTTGGTCATCTGGCTTTACAAATGGTGCTGAAAACCTGGGAGGGTTTTTCGGATCTCCTCCACAGGAGTCGAGATCCACCCTCTTCTCCGAACCAGGAGAACTCCTGAGCCGCTCTATTTCCCTTCACCGGACCGACAGAAGTGAGGTATGTCCCCTCCCCATCTCCCCTGGCTTTCTGGCTTCCTCCCTCCTGTTCCAGAGGTCTATCTGTAAGTCATGTGCGTGCCAAAGACCCCCCCCCATCCCTGTTTAAGGCGCCAATGTCTGAGGAGACGTCCCGGTCCTTGTGAGCCACCGGACTCCGTTCGGGCCCCGGAGGGCTACAGGGATGCCTGAGCCCCCCGCCTGGCCCTCTGTTCCTCCAGTGGGCGCAATCAGAATTAGGGATGCCTTTTTCTGTTCCCACCCACCCCCATGGGTGCCAGAAGGTCATGGGAGATATGGAGTCCTCCCGAGACCCCCAAACTGTTGGATTGTCTATGTTCCAAGTTTGCCAAATTAGGATGGCCTAGACTTTGGGTCAAAATGTCCCCCAGAAGGAACTTTTGATTTTGAAATCCTCACTGAATTGGCAGTCTCTGTTGCCAGAGGGGAAATAGACATAAATTCCTTTCATCAAGGCTTTGTTGGAAAGTACGCTCTCGCCCAACCCCCTTTCCTATATGTTCTGTCCTCTCAAGTTCTTCTCGCTAGGGAAAATCCCAAGCCCCTTTCCCATTTGCTCTTCTGTATCTCCTTCCTCATTCTCAGATCTACACATGTGGCTGAGCGCAGCGCTATCTTCCCAGGAGGCGGCGCCAGCCTTAGTCCCAGTGCGGGAGGGCAGAGATGAGGCGTTGGGCGGAGCCTGCCTGCTCCGAGACCCTGCATCTCTCCCTTGCTTCCTAGCCGCCCAGACGGGCAGCTCGACGTCTGTGAGCTACCAAGCCAACCGCCCTGCATTTTTTATTTTACTGGCCATGTCATCTTTTTCTAAGACTCTTGCTTTTCTTAAGTTCTATGTTTTTTGAGCTCATGACATTAATCCTTTACATCTAGGGTAATGTTTTCTGATCACTCCTATTTTTATTCAACAATGGAGTTTTTTTTTAAACATCTAACATTGCCTGCAGGCCTTTACTATTGTGGTGTACGTCTATATGTGTGTGTGTGTGTGTGTGTATGTAGCATGTACATGGTATCAAAATTGGCACAGATAATGAGCGCTCATGAATTAAAACCTAAAAAAATGGATCCAAATATTTTTAATTCACATGATTTAAAAGGTTCAATTTAAATTGAGTAAACACAAAGGTTTATAGATTTCTATATGAAGTTTTAAAGGTTTCTACTGTTGCTAAAGTTCAAAAAATTACAAGGATTGCTTTGGGATATGAACAGAAGGAATTAAAGATTCTAAGTATGGTATTTATTGGAAGGAAAGAATATTTATGGTCAAAAGGTTTATGTTCGGGGCTGGGATTGTGGCGCAGTGGTAGCATGCTCGCCTAGCATGCGTGAGGCACTGGGTTCAATCCTCAGCACCACATAAAAAATAAAATAAAGAAATTCTGTCCACCTACAACTAAAAAAATAAATATTTTTTTAAAAAAAAGGTTTATGTTCATGAATAAGTTGACTATAATTAGTTTTATTATTTAAAAGTTAATGTACTACTATAAAACAAAATCTGAAACATTGTTCTGCTTTTATGAAAATAATTTTCTTATGTTTGTCAGGTTTTATCACTTGGGAAATTAACTCTTAAAGAAATTAAGGTTTATACAACCGTGATTAAACAAAAAGTTAGAATCTAAATTTTTCTTTGAGAACTAAACTTAATGTAATAACATCAATGTAATTATGGTCCTACTAGTTCTGTTTTTATATTAAATGTGTTCATATCTTTCAGATATACCAGCTTTAAAGTAGAAGGTTTTATTTTTTAAAATAGTTTTTTAGTTATAGATGAACTCAGTATCTGTATTTTTTTTTAATTTTTTTTTATTTTTATGTGGTGCTGAGGATTGAACCCAGTGCCTCACATGTGCAAGGCAAGTGCTCTGCCACTGAGCCACAACCCCAGCCCCAAAGTAGAAGGTTTTAAAAGAGCTTTATATCAAGCTGATGTTCTCCAAACTGAACTTGTATGGTATTGATTTATATCATTTAATGTTTTATAATTGAACCTATCATCAATAAGATAAGGATTTAGGTTATTTTTACATTAGAGTAATCTTTTAAATAAATGAGGACCTAATCTATTTAATATTCTGCTAAGATTTTGCAAGGAGCCCTGTCTTACCTGAGATAGTTCTGTCTCCCAGCTTATTACAATGGCTTCAACGTAGGCCAGACTCCAGTTCATTTAAAGATATGTTCAAAGGATTGATTTTGTTGTAAAGATCATTAGGACTTCAAACAGGGATATAATGTATAACTCAGCCAAAATTTGAGAAAGCTATTACACAAACTAAATATGTTTTTACTGTTGTTGATTTTATTTTGTATTTTCCTTAAACTCTGTGACTATTGCCTGTTAATGTTCTACAGAGGTACTACTTCAAGAACAGACAACCCAATTTAATTTAAAATAAATAAGCCATCACCTACAGGACAGATAGACCTTAAAGTTAAAACCCAGTACCCTTACTTTAAGACTAGTGAGATTGGCTTGCTGAAAGTTTAAGATCAAGACTTAAAAACTAAAATTAAATTAAAGGGCCAAGAAAACCAGTACTTGGCTCTTGCCCTCTGAGTCAGCCTGAATCCAAGAAATGAGGGAACTTCTCTAAAAGGCTCTCTACCTCTAGGCCACAGGACCTCCCAATCAGGGAGATTACTGAGACCATTAGAGAATTAAAGAGCTGATCAAATGTCATACGATGGAAAGGAGGGTCATCTGTCATCCGGTGAGAGAGGGAACCATCTCTCATGCTTCCCAGGGAAGCCACATGGTCAGCGCCAGACCTCAACCTATCCTAATGCAGATGGCACTAGCAGAGCTAATAAGGTGCTCTCAAGTTCCTTGAGAATGTCTCCCAGGAGACCAAAAGATGACTCTTAACAATAGGTAAGAACAAAAGTCAATTTGATTTGCTTCATCTTAAACACCTAGCAAAACAGCAAAACCAAGAACACAGCCATTCCTGGGCATTTAAAAATAGTTTAAAGATAGACATCTGTGACATTAAAAACCAAATACTATGTTTACATGCCTTGTTCTCCCCAGCCTTGTTATGGGACAAATTCTCAACCCTTATACTTCCTACATTACAGACTGTTTCCGCTGTGTAGGTTTGGCTCATAACTGTGATTCCCACTGATGTTCCTCAATTAACTGTACAGTGAGGCTGAATTACCATGATTTGTTACCATCTCCCTTTCTAGGGCAAAAAGGGCCATCTTTCTATTGGTAATTGTTGGGTTCTCCTTGGTCCCCATTTACTGCCTCTGGGCTGGGGGCAGAAGGACTTGGCTATATGGTAACTGCTACTCAGAAACTTGAACAAGTTTTATTACAGAACTGACCAGCCTTGGACTCCCACCACGCTGGACTCCCACCGAACTCAAAATTTCTCAGCAGCCCCCCTCTTTTTCTGCTAATCAGTAATCTCTCCTAAGCCTCTGTTCCTACCCCCAGGTGGTGCTTCTACATTCAAGCAACAAGACTGATAACCAGATGCTCCCACACCCCTGCATCTGCCTCCCTGCCTGACCAACACCTGAGCCATCTCCCCCTTTCTTGTGCCCCCAGTCCCACAATAAGTAGCCAGACCAAATCTGCTGTCCTATATCACAAGAAGGCTGGGAATTTAGGTTGGTTCAGGATTCAGGGTGTCTACTTAGGGGCAGCCATAGAACAGTCAGACACTGACATCAGCAGTAGAGGCAACTCCTGTCAATCAGTGGCCTTTTCCTGACTTATCCAGGAAGGACTCTGACCTTCTCTTCCTGCCCTAAGCCCTCTCCTTCCTGACCAGGCCTTTTAAAATTTTCTGTACCCCAAAACACGTGCACCATTCTCCTGTACACTCTGATGGATGGGAGAGTTCAGCCTGAGAGCATGTATTTCTAATAAAGCCTTGCCCAGCAGTTTTAATTTGCCTCCTTTTGGTCATCTGGCTTTATACTGAGAAGTGGGATCTTTTGCTGTGACTAATCTCATCATGTGGTTCAGAAACACTGGGGACAGATTTGTGAGAGTAGTTTGGAAAAGTTTGAAAATTCATGCTGGTAAACCTTTAGAATGCTGTAAGAGGAGCTTAGTGGACAATTCTGGTGGGACTCAAAAAACAAGAATGCTGATAGGAGTGCACACTATGCTTATGAAGTTTCAGAGGGAAATGAGAACTCTGTTGGGAATTGGACTAGAGACCACTTGTGTTATATTCTGGCAAAGAACTTGTCTACATTTTACTCATATCCTGAGACTTTGTGTGAGATTGAATTTAAAGGTGATGGTCTAATGAATTTGGCAGGGGAAAGTTCAGGGCAGGAGACATTCAGTAAATGGCATAGATATTGCTGAAATGTTTAAGCCAGGTATACTGTGAGAAACAGGTATAGAAGGAAGAGCTAAAAGATTCTTTAAAAATGTAGTTTGACCAGAAAAGTGCATGTAAACCTGGTGCTAAGGAAGCTGTTGAAGAGATCATAGCCCCTAAAGAGATGCTAAATATTTTGCACAGAGACAATAGGAAAGGCATCTAGGAATTTGCAAGACTACACCTCTGCTTCAGAATATAGAAGAAGAAATTCCTTTGAGAAGAGATAATGGGGGTGCCATACTTGCACAGGGTGGCCTAAGAAGTTGTTTCATCATACTGAGCTAAGCAGGCAGTCAGAGACCACTGCAGCCCTGATTTCAGGGGCCTAGGTATTGTGTGAGTGGGTAGCATATCTTGGTATCAACCATGTGGTGCTGGTTCTGCAGGAATAAAGGATGTTAAAGTTAAGTGGTCATGGAGGCTTCTGCTAAGATTTCAAAGGAAGGCCTGGGAGGCCAGGCAAAATGTAGCAGGGTTGGAGTCCCTGAAGGCTATCTCTGAGAGGGAAATGCATAAAGACCTAAAAGGCAAAGCTAAAGCTAGAATGGAAACCTCAGGAATAAAGAGATGCCAGTAATGTAGACTGTCTTCCAAGAAAAGCTTCAGGCTCCAGAGAAGGCCAGGCTAAAGAGACCCCTGTGTACTGCAAACAAGGTCAAAGGGGAGGGGTTGCGCAAGCCCTTTGGAATGCATATATTCCTGCTGTGTGTTCTAGAGGCAGTACACTGAGTTACTGGACTTGTCTGCCTAACTGGGTTTTGGTCTTCCTTTGGCCCCATCCCTTCTTTCTATGTTGCTATTCCTCTCTTTCAGAATGAAAATGTTTATGCCATTGTATACTGGATATATGTAGCTTGCTTTTAATTTTTATAGGGACTTACAGAGTTTGCCTTGAGTCTCAGAGGAAACTTTGAAATTGGAATTTTGGGCTAATGCTGAAACTGTTAAGACTATGAGACTCTTAGAAGTGGGCTAAATTTTTGCATTGTAAGATGGACATGAGCTTGTGGGGGCTGGGACAGAATGTTATGGTATAGATATAAGATGTTCCCCCAAATCTCCCATTAATGTTGGACTATTCAGAGGTAATATGATTGGATCATGAGAGTTGTGACCAAATAAATTCATCCTAGTTTGAATGGACTGACCCAGTGGTAACTATAGGTAATGGGGTATGTCTGGAAGAGGCTGGTCACTGGGGCATGCCCTGGAAAGGTGTATATTTTCTTGTGGTCTTTTTCATTTCTCTCCCTCTCTGCTTCCTGAACATGCAATGTAAGTTTTCCTCCACTAGGCTTTTCCCCCATGATATGCTGCCTTACCTTGGGCCCAGAGCAATGGAGTTGGCCATTTATGAATTGAGACCTATGAAACCATGAACCTCAAATAAACTTTTCATCTTCTAAGTTGTTCTTGTTTGGTATTTTATATATATATAGATATATATTTTTATATATATATAAATATATATACACACACATACATATATATGTAATACACACATGTGTATGTATATTTATTTTATATATATGTATTATATATGTGTATATATATATATATATATATATATATATATATATATATAGAGAGAGAGAGAGAGAGAGAGAGAGAGAGAGAGAGAGAGCGAGCCTTGATTCTCAGAGGAAACTTTGAAATTGGACTTCTAAGCAATCCTGGAACTGTTGAGACTATGGGGACTCTTGAAAATGGACTAAATGTAGTTTGCATTGTGAGATGGGCATGGGTTTTGGGGGGTCAGGGGCAGAATGTTATGGTTTAGATATGAGGTGTCTCCAAAAGCTTGTATGTGAGACAATGCAAGAACGTTTAAGATGAATTGATTGGGTTATGAGACTCTTAACCTAATCGGTGCATTAATTTCCTGAAAGGGATTAAGTGGGTGGTGATTGTAGGCAGGTAGGGTGTGCCTGGAGGAGGTGGGTCCATGGGGATGTGCCTTTGGGGTATATATTTTGTATGTGGTGAGGGGAACTCTTTCTCTCCCTGATTCCTGGTGTGATGTCCTGAGCTGCTTTCCTATGCTACAACTTTCTACCATGATGTTCTGCCTCACTTTGAGCCCACAGAATAAAGCGGGCTGTCTATGGACTGAGCTCTCTAAAACTGTGAACCCCAAATAAACTTGTCCTCCTTTAAAATTTTTGTTGTCAGTTCTTTTGGTCACAGTAGCAAAAACACTGACTAAAACAATGTCCATTGTCAGGGGCTGTGAATGAATTATGGGTTTGTTTGAGTCATCTCAAAGCAGGGGGTGTTGCTTTTCTGAGCACTCACAGTGAAATTCCAGCAATGCGAGACAGCTCTTGGTTCAAACGCAGTAGACTGAAAATAGAGGAGGTGGATTTAAACTGCTAAACCCCAACCAAGTTGTTTTGCCATTTTCTTCCTGTTTTCCTCAGGAAGTCGTTCACTTTGAATTCTGTTGGTGTTCCTACCGATTTAAATAAAGCACTCAGGCTCCATTTTGTGCTTAGATCCAGTCTCCACAGAGCTGGATCATCCCCCTGTGCCTGTTTTTCACTTATTTCCATGTCTTGTCTTTATTTCTTAAATTTCTCAGACCTTTAATGTTTCTAATCTGACTCACCATCCTCGTTCAGGGAAACTGAGTTAACCTCATGTGGGTTATGATAGTCCACATTTCTACCAATAGTCTCTACATTATTATTTATGTATTCTTTGTTAAAAATGAAAGCTTTCTTCATAGTTCTCCTCTTTTCCTTCTGAACTCTCACCAGAATAACAGTTAGCAGCTCCTTCCAGCAATATTGGCTCTTTCTATCATTCAACTAAACACTCTGCCAGACTCACTACCTAGTTCCAAACCTCCTTCTACATTTAAAAAAATTTGTTACAGCAGTATATCTTTTTGGTACCAATTTCTGTATTAGTCAGAGTTCTTCAGAGAAACAGAACCAATAGGGTGTGTGTGTGTGTGTGTGTGTGTGTGTGTGTGTGTGTGTATAATTTTATTATAAGGAATTGGCTTATGTGCTTATGGAGGGTAAGAAATTTCATGTTCTGCTACTGTCTACAAGCTGAGGTTCCAGGAATGCTGGATTGTTTGATTAAAGTCTGAAAGCCTGACAACCAGATGGCCAAATGGTATAAGTCCTAGTCCAAGACCAGGTGAAGACAAATTTCTAGGTGAAGCAGTCAGGCATAGAAAGCAAATTCTCCCTTCTTCCACCTTTTTGTTCCATTCAGACTCTCGAAGGATTAGATTCTGCCCATACACATTGGGAAAGACAATTTACTTTATTCAAGACTACCAATTCAAATGTCAGTCTCATCTAGAAACACCCTCACAGACTCACCCAGAAATACTATTTAGCTAAATATCTGGGCACCCTGTAATCCAGTCAAGCTGACATATAAAATCAACCATCATACACTAATATAGTATGTATTCAATGCCTATTGAATGAAATGATAGGTAGCACCATTAACTGTAACATTAACACTGGTCTCACTATAAGATGAATCATGGCACCAACTTTTACATAGAGGCATCCAATTGTTTAGAAATGTGTGAACTTTCAAAAACAAGCATGGCCAAGCCCCAGTGCATTAGGCACAGTGTCTAGAAACATAAAGGTTCTACTTAGTCCTCTGACCCAAGTAAACATAAAACACACAAATTGTACTGTCTCTTGGTTGAGTTGTGAAAAGGTTATAAAAATAAACAAAACAAAGCAAGCAAAAAATCCCTAGGGTCAAGTGTGGATTACATATTAATTGTTTATGCCTTGCAAAGAGTTGGAAAGACAAACCTGCTTAAAGTTTAGCTCATCTGCAAAATGAATGTTTGGCTCATACCATCACATCCTGGTGGCATCTTTTCTCACCAGCAGTTATTCATTTGTTCATCAAATATTTAATGAACATCTACTCAGGACTTCTAAATTGGCCACACAAACAATTGATTGGAAATTATGTTCATTCTCAGATCTTCTTTGGACTTTCAAGTTAATTTTGATTTGAAACAGTACAGCTTATGCAGCCTGGGATTTATAAAAGGCAAAGAATCCATCTTACAACAGACAGCTTAATTTTGATGATGCTTTTTTTTGCTTTTGTTTTTGTTTACATTCATGCTTGTGGTTTGAGGGTATTTGGAATCTTAGTTTTCTTATCATAGGCCTGATTTATTTGGACAATTAGACCTAAGTTTTTAATAAAAGACTTTTTTTTTAGCACTTACCAAAATCACCTCAAGGACCTCCCATTAACCCTCTGGCTGCATAAAGTGTGATAGTGTGAGTACCTAATTCTGATGGAATAAATTAGTTACAACATGTTGAATGCTTATTCTTTAGCAAAAATGGACTTAAGTACATCATCATTTTTTGAAGGAGTCTTTATGCTTCTTGGCTAAAACTATTGTTACTTCCAAATTATATAAAACGTGTGGGGGGCGCTTGTCAATTTCTTCCACTTCTCCTTGATTTTAGCAAGTCAGGACTTGGTCTACTGACTGAATTTAGCATAGGACACAATGGGTCTCAGTTGTATGGGGCCTGGGGCTGTGGCAGGAACTGGTCTCTAGCTCAGGGCTACACATTAAAGCAGGCAGGAAAACAAGGAAGAGGTATGTTTATTGCTTGTGTTGGGTAATCTGATGCCTTGGGGTGAAGTGAGTGAAGTCCAGACAATCTTTCTGTAAGTTGTTCTGAATGGGAGCTGGAAGAATCTAGAACTGGCAGTTTTCCATCATGGAATATCCATTAACCTTGTTTATCTCTGGAAAAACACTGCCCTATTTTCACAGTCTGCTATTTGTCAAAGAATGGTGCAAGAGACCAATTTGGAGTTAAAGGAGAAGATGAGCTTTCCAGCTACTGTGAAAAGAATCTTGAATGCTGATTCTTACCCTTTGTTCTGAGATAGCAGGTGACACGCAACAAAATATGATCTGATCACAGGCGACTGATTCGGAGAAGCCCTTTTTAGATTCTAGTAGTTACAGATCATAGACTTTGTTGTGGTTTGGATTTTTTTTTTTTTTTTTGTGGTACTGAAGATTGAACTCAGGGGCATGCGGCCACTGAACCACATCCCCAGCCCTATTTTGTGTTTTATGTAGAGACAGGGTCTCACTGAGTTGCTTAGCACCTCGCCCTTGCTGAGGCTGGCTTTGAACTCGCGATTCTCCTGTCTCAACCTCCCTAAGTGCTGGGAGTACAGGGTTTGGATTTTTAATGTCCCCTGAAAAGCTCATGTATTAGGCAATGCAAGAATATTCAGAGGTGAAATGATTATGAGAGCTCTAGCCTCATCCATTAATTAATCCATTTGATGTATTAATTATTTGAATGAACTAGTGTTTTAGCGGATGGTAACAGTAGGCAGGTCGAGCATGGTGGAAGGAAGTAGGGCACTGGGGGTGTGTCCTTGGTCTCTATTGTGTCTCCTCTCTCTGTTTCTCTGTCTTTGCTTTCCAGCTGCTATAAGCTGGACAGCTTTTCTCTGTCATGCCCTTCTGTCATGATGTTCTACTTGATCTCAAGCCTAAAGTGAGAGATATAGCTAACCAAGGACTGAGACTTCTGACACCTTGAGCCCAAAATAAATGTCCCTTCCTCTAAATTTATCTTGTCAGGTACTTTGGTCATAGTAACAAAAAGCTGACTGATACAGACCTTTCATGGCCAGAGACAGCTTTTATAGTTTATGGGTGAAATTTATGATTTGGAAACCACATCTGAATGTAAAATTCTTACCTTGACTCCCAGAGTTTCCTCTTGATACCATGTCCCAGCACACCACTGCTGGATTGTGGAACTACTCTAATTTTTTCTTTCTCCATTGTTCATCCTACATTTATGTGTGTCATTTCAACACATTCAAAGCTATAAAGCATTTTCATCTATTCTCACAGCAACCGAATGGGTGTTTTATATAAATGTTTATAAAGACATAATCTATATGAGAGTTGTAGAGTTGAGTTTGATTAAATCTGTGAAATGTTATTTATAATAACAATTGTTAAACATGAATGCAGGCTTCAATATGAGGTTTTAAGTTACCAGATGTAACAACCTTCAAATAAGAAAGAACCTGATTTTCTTGGATGATTAAGTATTATTTCACCTTAAGACAACTGTGGAGATGGATGGGTGAGGATGCTGTTGAGTTTGATGTAGAAATTCTTAACTCATTTAAATTAATTACTTTATAAATATGTCCTTTTAGAAAATACATTGATACGATATATCAAAGTGCATAAATGCATTCTGCTGTCATGTATAACTAATTAAAACAAATTAAAAAATTTTAAAAATAGAAAATTTGTTGTTTATGTTGTGCCTCGAGTGGGTTCGCTCGACGAGTTGGGGTCCCACGGGACGAGCTCTGGGGTCCCGGAGGACGAAGGACAATGGGGTTCCACGGGACGAGGTCTGGGGTCCTGGAGGATGAGGGACAATGGGGTCCCATGGGACGAGGTCTGGGGTCCCGGAGGACGAGGGTTTATGGGGTGGACGGTCGCAGAGTCACTCACCCAGACACTGGGGGTAGGTAAAACTGCTTTGCCGGAATGAGAAGCAGACCCGTTTATTTCAGTTAGTGCAACAGTTTATATAGGGTCCTCGGACTAATCATGGCCCTGAGGTTAGGTTACAGCCAATAGGGTATTGATCCATGTCAGGCGTGCAGCCAATCAGCATGGGATGAGAAAAGGAGAGGCACTGAAGGCAGCCAATCAGCATGGGGTAAAGAGGAGGGGAAACATTCAAAGTAATCAATCAGCATGGGGAAAACGAAAGGGGAGGGGAGGCATTAAAGGCATGGAGAGAGCTCCTATAAAAATTCATTGAAAGTTGATACTTATTTTAAGAAATATTTAAAAATGAAGTGTAGAATACAGACTTGGAAAAACAATATGCTAGTTATATACAGTCTTGGGTCTTGTAATGATGGGATATGTTCTGAGGAGAGTGTCATTTGGTGATTTTGTCAGTGTGTGAACATCATTGAGTGAGTACACAAACCTAGATGATACAGCCTCTTATGCACATCTAAGCTATCTGGTAGTGGTCATTACTGCATGAAACATTTTATGCAGCCTGTGGTGATGGTTTGTGACCCAGTCTCAACATAGATTGAGTTGGGTTGAAAGATGCTCCAGGATTGGGCAGCATGTAGCTAATCAACCATTGTATTCAGAAATTCTTTCTCATGCCTAAACTCAAGCTTAATAGTCTATATTCAAATGTGTTTTTCTCCAATAGATAGTAAAAAGTCATATCTATGTATAATATAATTAAACACAATATAGATATGAGCTATAGATGTGTATATTGAGGCATACATGGGCTTGAATGCATTCAAATGGAATATAAGCAGAACAATAGTTTTCATAGTAGCCTATTTTTGCTTGTCTTGTCACAATTGATGAATAGAGTTTATTTAATTTAAATATTTTTTTATTTGTTCTTTTTAGTTTTACATGAAAGTGGAATCTATTTTGTTATATTTTCACAAACACAAAATGCACTTTTTCTAATTAGGATCCTAGTCTCATGGATGCACACAATGTTGAGATTCACTGTAGTGTATTTGTATACGTACATAGGAAACTTATGTCAGATTCATTCCACTGTCTTTCCTATTCCTATCTCCCCCTCCCTTCCCTTCATTCCCATTTGTCTAATCCACTAAATTTCTATTCTTTCTCCCTCCCTTGTTGTGGGTTAGCATCCACCTATAAGAGTGAACATTTGACCTTCTAGTTTTGGGGATTGGTTTATTTCACTTCGCATGATAGTCTCCAGATCCATTCATTTACTGGCAAATGCCATAAAATCATTCTTATTTATGCTGAATAATATTCCATTGTGTATGTATAACATAATTTCTTTATCCATTAATCTGTTGATGGGCATCTAAGTTGGTTCTATTGCTTAGCTATTTGGAATTGTGCTGTGACTGCATCTAAATCCTTTGGAAAAAGCTGGCCAAAACACTATCATATATAGTTCATTTTGATATTTTTTACTTTATTACACTTTACTGTTAAAAATAAGTTTTGTAATCCCTTAAAATAAGTTCACAATCTACTGATGGGTTTCAACCTGAAGATTTTTAAAAAATTATGATATATTAACGTTGGATTTTACTACCCACATCACCTACTCAAAACACTTAAGATAAAATTTAATTGATGTTTTCTTGTGTTTGAAAAAAGATCCATCTATTTCAGGAAAAAATAATGAAGTTCTGGCTACTGAATAATATGAAAGGAGCAAAGACTAACATGATTCATTGAGCAAATATACTCATTAAAGAAGTGGAACACTGTCACAGCAGGCAGCCATGAAGACCCTGTGTGAAACAGATTCCAGATTACAGCACTATGTTTTCTTCATTAAAGTCAATAAGAGAATTCATACACACTTTCACTATGTCTTCGGTAAGTAAAAAAAGAAGAAGAAAGAAGGTAAGTTTTTATTCCCTGTTTACTTGAACAGCATTTTCAAAGAGAAACCTTTGTATTTTCTAATAATAAGGAAGTAAATGTTCTAAGAATCAAAGCCAATTTTATCAATAATGTGCTCCTTTTTCCCAAATAACTTTTGTATTCTTTAAATGTGTTTGTTTCATTAAGAAAAATGAGTTTAGCCAGGTGTTGTGATGTATGCCTATAATCCTACCAACTTGGGAGGCTGAGGCAGTAGGATCTTAAGTTTGAGACCAGCCAGCAAGTTAGCAAGGCCCTAAGTGACTTAAGTGAGACACTATCTCAAAATTTAAAAAAAGAAAAGAAAAGCACTGAGGATATAGCTCAGTGGTAAAGCACCCCTGGGTTCAATCCCCTGAACCAAAAAAAAGAAAAAGAAAAAAAAAAAACTGCATCAATTGAATAGCGTGTCAATTGCTCATTCCATGAATGTTTGCTAAGGTCCTTCTATATAGCCCAAACTGGTATCTAAAGGTAAATAAGATGGAAAAATTTTCTGCCTTCATCCAGCTTATATTTCTATGAAGCTTAGTAGATCTTCATGTCTGTTCAGTTAGATGAGGAACCACAACACTTTCATACACACATGTAGAATGACAAATCTTAACTAAACCTTGTACAATTTAATGCATAATGAGCAATCTTTGGGATTTGAAGAGATCACATCAGATGAAGAGATTGCAAATTGTGTAAATATGAGTTTTTTATGTTCTAGTGTTAATGACCTGATTTTCTGTGGATAGAAGTAGCTCAGCACTGAGGGTTGAGGTGAGGATAGACTGGCAAATATGCAGAATGAGAAGTGAGATCCCCCAGAGGCAGAAAGTTGAATGGATTTTTATAAGGCACATAAGCAATAGGCAGCCACTCTCTAAGTTCAGGGTTTATAGCTTGGGTTTTCATGGAGTGAGTTTTTGAGTTTGGAAAGGGAGAAATTATATATTTATTTTCTTTGAACTTTAACTGAAATCAGACATTTTCTTCATTAATAAATGTGGGTAACTCAGCACATCTGAGTTATAACTTATGAATTTTGTACCAATACACATCACAGATATTTCATATTCTATTATCGTAGTTGGAAGCATCTTAAAATATTGCCTGTGCTCATCAGTATATTTAAATTATGGCACTTGTAGGTCAAGTTCTAGATCTTGTTATTATATCTAAATTTCATGCTTCAACTTTTTATAGAACTGTGTTTTGATATAATTTGTTTACTTTTGTTGTTTTGTGGATACTGTTATGTTTTTAAAGGCATTACGCCCAGAGTGGCCTGTAGGTTTTCCAGATTGCCAAAGGTGTTTATTTCACAAAAGGGGTTAAGATCTCCTTCTCTAGGCATAGGATTACAAACTCAAATGCCAGGAGACATCGAGGCTTAACTGGAAAGTAAGGTCAGTTGGATGGTCATGATAAAAATTTAGAAGGAAAAAATATATTGGGAGTTTCGTGGGAATCAGAAAATCCCACCTTTGGGCTGGGGCTGTAGCTCAGTGGTAGAATGCTTGCCTAGCATGCGTGAGGCACTGGGTTCGATCCTCAGCACCATATAGAAATAATATATGAACAAAATAAAGATCTATCAACAACTAAAAAAAATATTAAAAAAAAAGAAAAGAAAATCCCACCTTTGTTTTCTGCTCAAGTTTGGATCCAACTGAAAGAAAGACAAGAGAAGATATCTGATGGAGTTTGAAGTATCACCTTTTTAACTAACAAAACTGACATTAGATGATGTGGTTTCTTTCCTGGCTGTCACATTTCTGGGGGCCCCATTGAAGAGGATGGTAGAGGGAAGGAGCCCCCCAAGTTGTGGAGCACCTAACTGGCTTAGCAATAGTGTGCTGCAGCCTGCTTCATGTCCAAGGCCACAGACGCTGATCCTGCTGGACTTGAACCAACTTACCCAGTAGGGCTGGTTTGGGCAGGCCTCCTTCTTCAGCGAGAAGATTTTTTTGCCCGAGGCAGCCTTGAAATGGGTCAAAACAATGCATTATTTATATGACTCCAAGGCCAAAAATGTTCTCCCTCTTCTGTTTCCTTTCCCTAGTTCTGTCCTGCTACAACTGCCCAATAGAACCTATCAAAGGTTCTGCAGTAAAATCTAATAAAAGCACAAAAAGAAACCCCATTAATAAAATACAATGTGGAGATGTCCCAAATTTGAATATAATTCCTCTCATTGTGAAATCCCCTCAGAAAAATTAAAATCTGAAGACTAATTCCTTTACATGTTTAAGACTAAAGATGACAAAACCCAAAGGAATTAAAGTTTGAGATAAAATCCCATTGCTCTTGTGAATTATAAGTGCACAGAAACTGCTCTTGTCTTGGTTTCCCCTAAGTTCTGGGTTGAGGGGCTTCCACAGCCTCAGCAGGCTTTCCCCATGTCTGCATGCATGATGTTCTCTTCCTGGGGCCCCTGTGGTTCCTGTAAGGTGGTGGAAAATGTATTGTTCAGTACTGGGCTTTTTATGAACATAACTGGTTAAAATCTTTTAGAAGTTAATATTCCTACTGGTGGATCACATTCTAAAAAGAAGCCAAACCTCAACCTTTAAAGGAATTATCTCAGAAAAAAATTACATTCCCAGAACGTAGGCTTAGTATGTTGTCCAAGACTATGGTCCAAAATGAGATGTCCACCTGAAGGAGAGGTTTGTGAATGCTGGTATTGTAGACAGACTAATGTGCGCCCCCACCCCCAAAAGATGTCTACTTCCTAATCCTTTGGTATCTGCGATATGCTACTTCACAAGGCAAAAGAGACTTTGGAGGTGTCTTTAAATAAGAATTTTGAGATGGGAAGATTATTCTGAATTATCTAGGGGGGCTCAATATAATCACAAGGGTCCTTAGGAGAGGAAGGCAGAGGGTCAGAATTAGATATTTGAGGATGATTTGCTAGTTTTTTGAGGATAAATGAAGGCCATGAGCCAAGGAATACAGGTGGCTGCTAGAAGCTGGAAAAGTCAAGCAAATAAATTTTTCTCCTACAGGCGTCAGAAGGATTGCAGCTTGGCCAACTCCTTGATTTTAGACCAATAGATCTCATTTTGGACTTCTGGCCTCCGAACTATAAGAGAACAGATTTATGTTTCTATGCATTTTTGGTAACTTGTGGCAGAAGCAATTCAATGCTAATAATACAGGTGGTCAAGACCTTGGATTCCGAAACAGAACCAGCCTGCTTAGATTCCAGCTTAACCAGTTACTAAACACCAGGCCTTGAGGCCCAGCCGCATACGCTGAGGTCTCTGAATTGCCTGCCACTAGATGGTAAAACATGTTAAGACTTCGCCATAAGATTGCCTGCACCCATTAATACCCAGGAATTTGGGAGGTATTATGCAGTTGGTGCTATTGAGGTCATTCTCATATGTGTGCCTTGGCTGAGTCCCAGGTTTTAAGAGTCCCTCAGTCACCTCATTATGGAAGCCAAATTGTCCCACATTTTTGCTTTGCTATGGGACATGAAACTTTGCTTTAGGCTGTCACAGTCCATAAAATGAGCAGAGTTACCATATAAAAAACAGTGCATATAAGGCAACCATGGGAAAAGCTGTAATCATCTATCAGGGTTGAAATATCATGTAACCTAAAATTTTTAAGGCTCTTTTTCCAAGTCATAGACTTTTTAGAAAGCTATGTGCAAAATTATAAAAAAGCAGCTATATGAGCCAGTAAGAGCCTCTACTACCCACTGAAGTCAGAACATCTGTCCCATGTACAAAAGATTCCCAAGCCCCAAACCCAAGATCTTCTAACAGGTTTATTTTATCCCCCCACCCATTGCAGTCATTTATTATATTATTTTTATTTTTTTATTTTTAGTACCAGAGATTTTGGTACTGGGGGTTGAACCCAGGGGTGCTTTACCACTGAACTGCATCCCCAGCCCTTTTCATTTTTTATTTTTAATTTTGAGACAGGATCTCACTAAGTTGTTGAGGGCCTTGCTAAGGTGCTGAGGCTGGCTTTGAACTTGCAATTCTCCTGCCTCAGCCTCCCGAGCTGGTGGGATTATAGGCATGTGCCACTATGTCTGGGCCATTTGTTAAATATTTCTCAAAAGTATTTTCAACTAATGATTCAAATGTTGGGCTCTTCTAAGGAAAATGCTTTTTTTCCTGCCCAAATTCAAACACAACTGAAAAATAAGATGAGTGAATCAGGCAAATGTACACCAAATCATCATTCTTATTAAAGAAAATGTTGATAGTAGAAGATGTGGTTTACAAGTGCTGTCAAGGGAAGAGTGGGGGTGTGGAAGGATGCCAGAAGTGCAGTGATAATGCCTGTTCCTCCTTAACACGATTCCTGAAGCACAAGAAACTAAATAAAAATCAATAAATGGGATGGATTCGAACTAGAAAGCTTCTTCTCAGCAAAAGAAACAATCAATGAGGTGAACAGAGAGCCTACATTCTGGGAGCAAATTTTTGCCACGATCACATCAGATAGAGCATTAATCTCCAGGATATATAAAGAACTCAAAAAACTTAACACCAAAAAAAACAAACAACCCAATCAATAAATGGGCTGAGGAGCTGAACAGAAACTTCTCAGAAGAAGAGATACAATTGATCAACAAATATATGAAGAAGTGTTCAACATCTCTAGCAATTAGAGAAATGCAAATCAAAACTACTCTAAGATTTCATCTCTCACCAGTCAGAATGGGGATAATCCCCATTATTCTTAAAAATCCCCAGTTATCAAGAATATAAGCAACAATTATTGCTGACGAGGATGTGGGGAAAAAGGCACACTCATAACATTGCTGGTGGGACTGCAAATTGGTGGGACTCCAATCTGAAAAACAGTATGGACTTGGAATGAAACCATCATTTGACCCAGCTATTCCACTCCTTGGTCTATACTCAAAGGACTTAAAAATAGCATCCTACAGTAACGCAGCTACTTCAGTGTTTATAGCAGCACAATTCACAATTGGTAAACTGTGGAACCAACCTAGATGCCCTTTAATAGATGAATGGATAAGGAAACTGTGGTATATATACACAATGGAATATTACTCAGTAATAAAAGAGAATAAAATGGCATTTACAGGTAAATGGATGGAGCTGGAGAACAACATGCTAAGTGAAGTAAGCCAATCCCCAAAACCCAAAAGCCAAATGTTTTCTCTGATTAGTGGATGCTGATACATAATGGGGAGCATGGGAGAAACAGAGGAACTTTGGATAATGCAAAGGGAAGGTAGAGGAATGGGGGGCATGGAGGTAGCAAAGATGGAATGAGATGGACATCACTACCCTAAGTACATGTATGAAGACACATATAGTGAGAATCTATCTTGAAAATTGTGCTCCATACGTGTACTATGACTTGAAATACGTTCTTTTGTTTTAAAAAATAAAAATAAATTTTAAAAAGAAGAATAAAACTAGGACATTCCCTTTCAAAAAAAATATATAACAGCAATGGCTAAAATTTCTCCTTGAAAAGGATAAAATCCTGCCTGGCTTAGGCTCATTTGGTGGAAAAAACTCAGGCAATAAGTTACTTGTGCTGGTCAGGTTAATTAGGCCAATGGCTATGATCTGAAGCCACTCCCCATGGCACAAAGCCCCACCCTTGTGGACTCCCTCTGAAATCTACCTGTTAGATCCAATTGAGATATTCACATTATAGTGGAAAGATAGCTTTGTGATGCCAGTCAAGTGATAATGACTTTTTTATTATGGCATGAATGAAGGCAAGAAGCAGCAATTTAGGTATTGTCATATAGTTAACATGACGAGTAGGGACATAACCAGAAGGTCCCACTGGAGGTGACACTGGATTAAGCAGAGCATTTATAGAATGCTTGTGAGCTCTAAAGATCAAATAGAATAAATCCATTCCTAAAATTCATTTTTAAGATTTGCTTTTTGTTCATAGGGTATCATATGAACATATTCAGGTAAAGGCTTGTCTATTTTTATATAGAATTTTATTTCCTAGCCCACATTCAGCTAGTTGTGCAGTGAAGATGTTAGCTGAAGTGTGAGGGCCAATTTCTATGGAACTACCTTAGTTTGAAGTTTGTAGTGAGTGACAGGAGTGATGGGTTCATCCATCCCCAAAGAGTCTGCAACTGGTTAAGATGGAGCTGCTGAGAGTGTGTTTATAGCTGACAGGCTTCCTCTGGTAAATCTGGATCTTACTCACTACAGGAAAAGCACACTGCTCTGCTTTATTGGTTGTGCATTTCAAATCTTCTAGTGATATCTCATTGTCAGCCATAGCTTAAAAGTTTACTCATGGTTTGCTGATTTAGTGCCATGGCTCATTTGTATTCTCTGGTGGTATCTGAGAGTAATTTATGTTGCTTGGACACATCTGTAATTCCTTGGTGCACGTGGGCCCTGCATGGACTGAGCTCAGGAGTAATGAAAACCCCAGAAAGCTGCTTTATTGCCAACATCAATCGAGGATGTTAATGTGGAAGGGTTTGGTAGCTTAAGCGAAACCCATTGCCACCACTAAAAAACTTGCACAACATGTGTGTTCAACCAATACTCAGGAGCTGTCTCTATGATTTCCAGGGGGATTAAGAGGGCTCTTTGTGGTATTTAAAATTGTATTTAAAAATATGAAGACACTGCTTTAGATCTAGAGAACACTTAAAATGGTTGCATCATTTTAAGTTTTATCACCACATTTTTTGAAACAGTTGTATTATTTTAGATTTTATCTCTAATAGCTTTCAGGATCTTTTTCTTGAGGGATTTCTGGTGATGCAGATTCCTTGTGAAAATTGTTGGTCTCACTGTATTAGGAAAGGTTAAATTTTGATAAATATTTCCTATGCCTCAGACACTTCTCTGTTCATTTTTTGGGAGTCTTTTTTTTGTAGCTTATACTCAGAATCTAATAGAACTAACTTTTAAAATAGCAATGAAAATGCAAAAATAGAGGCTGAAACCAATATGGTTGAAATTCCAACTCCCACCACTGACAACGTGATTTTACAGCAAAGTTGTCATGGTTTTTGCAGTGGTATACCTCTCCCAGCCCTGGTTTAGTATGGATATGCCATGACTGCCAACTGCTTCATGCATGCATCTGCCACTGGGTCACCCCCACCCCTGAGGTATACCTTCTTGTACTAAAAATATGAATTAGTTTCTTGAATGTGTAGATTTTTGTGGATTGAAACATATCAACCAGCTTCCCTATCTGCTATTTTGTCTGTCTTATTTTCTCTCTTGGCTCAATCTGGAGTAAGGCAAGAGGCCTAAGTTCTCCTGGGGTTACTTTCTCTGCCATGGAAGGGAGGCCTGGCACACTATGCTTGGAGGTGGCATGTTATCTTGGCAGGATGTGTGACTGCCCCTTCCAGGGAAATGGTTATGGGTTTGTTCTCTACATCAGGGTTTAGAGAACGACTAGTCACACACCAGTTTGAAATAACTACAAGAAAGAGAGACAATACTTTTGGTGGCTTATAAGAAATTACCATTGTTGTTGTAGAACAGTGTCCTAGATGGACTTATCATGGTTTTAAGGCCTGGATTCAAGTGTCTGCCTTGTGTGGGGCTGCTCTCAGCATAGCGCTCAATGTTGCTCTATTAGCCATTATTCTCTCAAAGCATTTGGGGAGGTTCTGGAAGCTCATTGACACAGATTTTTTGAGTGAAGTGAGGAGAAATGGCAGCTAGTTTAGGTGACATGAAAGGATGCAGGGAAGGCCCCTGAAAAGGGCAGCTAGCAGTCCAGAATACAATATCCAAAAGGATTGTAAATCAGTCCTACTTCCCTGAGTCTGTTCCTCAGGTATGATCTGTGAAGTAGGGATTGGTAGTAGGCATTAATAGTAGCAATTAGATTGGTGATGACTTTGTGCTTCCAGGTGGATAGGACTCCAATTGGAGGTCCAGGTGAGAATCCTGGCACAAGCCAAGGAGTCAGACCAGAATCAATAGGCAGCGTTCAGGGCAAGTTCATCAGGAAAGAAGCATAACCTGAAGCAGGCACATGAGGGAGGAATCAAACCAAGAAGGATAACACAATAAGGTGATGAAGGAAAGCCTGACTCAGTGTGAGCATGGGTTCCCCTGGCCCATCTGTGGGACTCTGTCTATATCAGGGCTTTTGAACCCCAGAACTATGGACATTTGGGGCTGGATAATTCTTTGGTGTGAGAGATTGCCTTGTGCATCCCTCCCCTACGCCCACTGGGTGCTAGTAATGCTTCTCAGCTGTGACAACCACATGTTCCTCTAGACATTAACAGATATCCATGGGTGGGAAACATGTCCTAGTTGGAAAAAAAAATAGTTGAGAACCAAAGACTAATTCCTGTCTTTACTGGCTGGGGGGACCACTTTCTTGATTGGCATTGGCTCAGGAATGGGCCCAGGTGAATATACCAATTGAGAATATCAGGATCTGTAGACAAGCAGGGTGAGTGCTTAACCAAAATATCCAAAGGACTCAGTAGCAAAGTGGAAGAGATCATCAAGTGTCAGAAGAAAGAGACACTTGGAGTTGTACTTGGAGTTAAGAAGAGAGAGGAGAAACCAGGGTAACATTAGGTCTAAAAGTTTGAGCCAAGTTGAGAGTTTAAGGTAAAGGCTATGAATTCTCCCTTGGACTAGTCTGGAACAAGGTCTATTATTCAGAAGCTCTTGTCCTTAACTTCTGGTGCACTTTGAGATGGAAAATCTCAGGTGGATTTTAATGAAGTCCATGCTTGTCACTTTACTTAGATGACCCATTCTCTTCTGGGTTGACTGGATGGTTTCATTCTGAGAAACCTTCAGGATGCTACAGCTACAGCTTTACAATAATAGGAATGTTTTGAAGTGTCATGTGAACTCAACATAGGAAAGAATTTTCTAGGAAATTCAGGGTGCTTTACATGCTAAATATTGTCTAAATATCTCTTTTCCTGAGAGATGGTAGCTGACTCTGAAGTAGATATGAGTTAAAGTCAATGAGATCTGTCTCTCAGTTTCATTCCCAATAATGGTAGCCATCACTGGCCTTATTCATGGCTTTTTATCTAGAGTTTGTTCTCAAAGATGATCTCATGCAGTCTTCCTCAACAGATCTTCAACCCCTAGGAATTTCATCATTTCTAAGTTCAAGATTTCTACCATTTTCTGAGGCCAGTTTGATTCTTCACAGCACATCTTTTCTTTTAGAGAAGATGTGAAATATTCCATGCTCTAAGCAAAGAGGTCAAATTCAGAACCAAGAGTGCCTGCCTGGGTTCCATCCAGGAAGTAGTCTGGATCACTTATATCACTGAGTGTATTCTGAATTGCCAGAGCTCATATAAAGCCTACTCCCAAGAGTGCTAGAAGCCCTGGGGGTGGCCAAGTCAGAGTCCTGCATTCCAGGGGACAAGGCTGCCTCCCCATACCCACCACCACCATCTCACAGGAGCAAATATGTGGCAGGTGGCAGGAATTTAAGGCATGATTTTGTTTTTAAGTGAAAAGGTAAGTGTTTCTTATATAATTTAAAAGTACTAGGAACTTTAGGTAAGTGCATATGAATTGCAGGGAGCTTCGGATGGGTTTAACTTCATTTCTGCACTCTGAGAATAACCAGAGTAGCAACAGCTGACTTTTCTTAGCTGAGAGATTAAGAAGTTGGGCTTTCTTCCTTCTGTGTACTTTATGTTTATTTCTTTGATTCCTTGGCTTCTATGCTGTTTATTTAGAGGAAAGTATTCTTTCTATTTGGGTATGATTTGGAAATATTGGATAAGTTTTCTGATTCATTAGGTACTTTCTTCCTAATGGTTAATATTTGCACACATTATAAAATTCCATGTGAAGCGGTGATAAGGGTAGAACTTGGCTTTAATTCTGCAAATTTCTTATTTTAGCAATATTTAAGACTTCTTTATACTAAAGATATAAATAGAATTTATTTTATACATTTAAATGGATGTCTTTACTTTTATTTTTTTAATAGTTTTTTGATATTTGAAGAGCACTGTGTGAGTACATTTGTGTGTGTGTGTGTGTGTGTGTGTGTGTGTGTGTGTGTGTAAGAGAGAGGGGGAGAGAGGGAGAGAGTGAGTTAGCAAGAGCTTTGCTTTCAGCAACTCAAAAAGTTTAATATGGTTATTCAGGAATGATCTCAATTTTGTTTAGCACATATTTGCTCAGAATTTTATCTAGAAATTTAAGGCAATATTAACTCTTCTGTGATTCAAAGCCTTTTTAATTCTAGCAACCTCAGTCTGGCATATATTAACAAGAAAGGTGTAATATAGTCAGTACTCAACATTTAGACTCTAATTTCTACTCTGTTCTTACATATTATGCATTATTTCCAGTACACTGGCATTCTGCTTGGTGGCCTTTGAAACATGCAGGCAGGGAGTGAAATGGGGACAGATGTTGTGCCTTTCCATGTGCCTGAACACTGGAATTGACCAATAACACTCCAACTAAAATAATGCTCCACTCACCCAGGTTTCTTACTGTTTTTCATTTACCATTTAGCTGTGTGGCTGAATATGGTGAATAGAAGTCCAGTGGCTGGGTGGATTTGGGACCTGCTCTTGGTCCCCTCTAAGGATGTAGAAAATTTGGAGAGATTTAAAATTCATACGTTGGCTTAACAAAGATTGAAGATTCAAATAGTGATGATCGCTGGCTAAATCTCCATATTGAATTGAAGAGATTAAAGGGATTAAATAGAATATATAATCTATTGAATTCAAAGTCATACTAAAAGGGCAAGGAGCCTTATACAAAAGCTCAATTAATAGAGATGAAATCTCCCTCTTTTTTTTGGGGGGGGGGGCATTAGAGATTTAACTCAGGGAGGCTTTACTACTGGGCCACATCCTCATTCTTTTTTATTTTTGTTTTGAGAAAGGGTCTTGCTGAGTTACTTAGGGCCTCACCAAGTTACTGAGACTGGCTTTGAACTTGCGATCCTCCTGCCTCAGCTTCCCAAGTAACTGGAATTGCAGGTGTGTACCACCATGCCTGGCAAGGTGATCCTCTCTAATTGTATGTGAAGCTCTGCACGTTGACTTGACTGGGGACTTCAAGATGGTACAAATAAGATACTAGAAAGCACAGTCCCTCCTGTGGCCTTAGACTCCCTTTTTCTACCTTCAAACAGGATGAGCTCTCAGTCATCTCAACCAGATGGACCACACTGTAATAAAGACCCTCTTAGAGACCCATCATGATGTCTCTGCTTTGCTATTGGAAAGGTATTCTCTTCTGGATCCCTCTTGTTCTGATCCTTCTTCTCACCTCTTTGGAAATTAATATATGTCCTCCTGTCCAGACATAAATGGAGAAGTAAGAAAAGTCACTTTCCTCTATTTGAGAAACCACTCTTTATGCAGCAATGTTGATGCTGTGTTTTAACATGGTATTCTATTTAAAGTGTAACAGAAAAAATATGTAATCACTTATCATTAATGCTAAAGGCTTCTAAAAAACACAATAAGTTAATATCTGAGGCCTAACTGTAGTCAGGAAAGGAATTAATAGAGAGTATTGTATTTATACTACTATATATTTTTGAGTGGGAGTACCAGTGATTGAACTCAGGGGCATCCGACCACTGAGCCACATCTCCAGCCTTATTTTTTGTATTTGATTTAGAGATAGGGTCTAACTGAGTTGCTTAGCCCCTCACTTTTGTGGAGGCTGGCTTTGAACTGACAATCCTCCTTCCTCAGCCTCCCAAACTGCTGGGATTATGGGTGTGTGCTACCGTGCCCAGCTATTTTAAAAAAATTAAAAATATGTATTTAGCTAGCATATATAACTGTGACTGCCTTTTGGAAGAAAAAAGAAGTGGAAAGTAAATGTTCTTGTTATATTAATTTTTAAATTGATTTGTTTAATCAGGTAATATGAATGAGCTAAACCCTTTTGGGAATAACTCCATCAGGGGAATATGGAGGTAATAGTTTCATATTCATCTTTATGCTCAACTTCATCTTTACCTCCTATACCTAGCTTGGCTCCTAGAAGGAGCAGGCCTGTGCAGTATTGTTCAATAATGAAATGTGGAAAATCACATAAATAATTTCTTAAATGAATGTGCCTAATGCTGGTAGCTTGTGGGAGTACAATGGAAGAAACCTAGGAATATTTCCTGCTAAGTGAGAAAGGAGCATCCCAACCAGTTCCAGAGAGAAGGCCACAGGTGGAAGAAACTGCTATTAATGTTAGTGGGATAGCTGTCTTGGATTTTTCCCTAATTTTTTTTTCATGGGAAAGATCATCCATCTTTCATAACACTGTTTGAGTAATTTTAATAAAGTAGTCTTTGTGATGCAACCTAACTAAAATATAGCAACTTGAAAATATATTCACTTTTAGTGTTGCTAACCACATCATTGTTTTGGCAGTGGCTAATGTGCTAAATACAGTAATTACAGTCAGTTCTACCATAAGGCAACATATGTGTTCTTAGAGCATTATGAAAAGTGGCACATTAAAAACCATGGAGTCCATGGGGAAAATGGGATCAGAGGCATACTACACAAAAAAATCTGTCAGTGACACATAAGAAAGGGGTCTAATAAAAATGGTGGGACAATTTTACCTGTGTTAAATTGTCAAGAAATGCATTAATATCATGAAAAAGGAAATGGGTGTTCCCAGGGTTGCAGTTGATAAACCATTATGTATTAGTGGAAGGAGGTTATTTGAAGTCAGACCAGAAATCATGACCCTGGATGCAGGTGGGTGTGGCCGGTCACACAGTGAACTTCAGCCGCTGGTAGATGCATCAGGTATGTGTCTGTGAATTTTGGGTTTTCCTATATAATTCAGTTTATTACAGTTTTCTGGGCTCCACTGGCATTTTTCAGACAAAATTGTATGTGATAAACTTGACTTTGCATTATGCTGAAATTGTTCCTATATATCAGTTGCTCTGGGTTAAGTTGATGTTTTCAAAACAAGTATTTATAGAAGAACTGATTATACAAGGTAGCTACCAGTGATCATAGCTAGCACATTCTGAGACTTTTACATGCCAGGCCTAGTTACAAGCTTTGACACATATCGGCTAACTCAATAACTTCTATTAACAATCATACAATGTAGGTATTAATTATTCCTATTGGTTTGTAAATGAGGACACTAGGAAGCAAGAGGTGAAATAACTTGCCCAAGTTCATAGAGCTATGTGGGGAAGACTCTAGCTCCCATTCTTATCCATTCTGCCCTTCTCTTCTCTGTTAAAAGGAGTGTCTACCTTTGGGTGCTGAACTTCTAGTTCACAGAGCAGTAAAAACTATCTGATATTCTTGGCATATCATTTGCCATCTGACATCAATAGCAAAACACATCAAATCCTTCAAACCAGGAGGACATACATTCAATATGTCTTAAACAGCTGGAGAACCAAGGGACTACTAAGCATTGTCAGATGGATCTAATTCATTAACTCACCTGGTGCATTAGTCCTCTTGGCATCCTATGCAAGGTTTTCACCAGGTGAGAGTGGAAGGTGCTGGGCAGGGGAAGGGCAAATAAGTGCTCATAGAGAGGTACATACCTGGAGTTGGCCAGGGTGGATCTATATTTGGTAAGATTACACCTTGTTTTATTTCCATGCTTAAAAGTTACAGAATTGAAGCTTGTACCTCAGGACAGGAATTTTCCATTTACATTCCAACATTCCTTATCTCCTCAGCAAAACCACTGCATTGAGGTCATCTAATCCCCTTGTTTTTATATTTTTCCCTCTAGCTTGATACTCTCTCCTCTTCTTCTGATCATCTGATCACACTATAATGAGAGCTGTTTTGTTTTGTTTTCTCTCCTCCACTTGCTTTACTTTGTTTTTACTGGTGAAGGGTTGTGGTGGTAGAAAGTGATATGCAGAGAAGAGTGGAGAAGGAAAATTATGCTAGGCCTTGAAATAATGGTAAATAAAAGGTCTAATTTTATTCATTTTTACTATTAAAAATCTATCTTGCAACCAAAATGTAAATGTCAAATTAATTAAATATTATTAAAATTGCCTTTTAGTATCATAATTAGAGAATATTTTTCTTCCTCTCTCTCTCTTTTTGGTACCAAGGATTGAACCCAGAGATACTTTGCCACTGAGCCACATCCCCAGATCTTTCTTATTTTTAAATTTTTTATTTTGGGACACAGTCTTGCTAATTGCTTAGGTCCTTGCAAAGTTGCTCAGTCTGGCTTTGAATAAGAATAATTTCTTACTTTTTTTTTTTAATAACTCATATGTAACCAGGATTGATAACAATTACCTCTGGTTGCATGTTAGAATCAGTCCTTGGGAAAAGTTTTAAAATTACTTAAATTACTTAAAACACAATATCTCTCTCAAAAAAACAAAACAAACAAACAAAAAAACCTAATAAAACAGGACACTAAAATGAGTTGACCAAGGCAAGGCTTTCTGTCTCTATGACCATGCAAGGTCTGCACTGGATAGCAGTCTTTCATTCATGTTTACTGAGGACTCATCAAGTGCCAAGCATGGAGAAGGAATAATGTGGTGAGCAAACATAGACTCTGGAGCTAGAAGATGCAATGATCTGAAGGATACATAGGAATCAGCTGAGTGGAGGGAGGAGCAGCATCAGAGAATGCTATGGAAAGAGTAATCTAAATAAAGGTAGAAACCGGAGGTATGAGGGGAAGGAGACTTGGGAGGAGATTTTCAGAAGGAAGGTGTGGGATAGATGAAAGGCAGGCACTGCTCTCACCTCTCAGGAGAGATTCTTTCCTAATCTCGGGTCTATGCTCACTAGTCACCTGTGGGGAGACCCAGCAGGATGTTCTACCATCCGTGTTCCCTGAGACTCCCTGAAGACTCATCTGCCAGCAGCTGCTTTCTTTACTGACATCATCTCAGGACTTCCCCTTTCTCTCTCCCTCTCCCTCCTCTGATCCCCTTCCTCTACTCTACTGGTCCTCCTTCTATTTATTAGTCTTTTAATTGATGCATTATAGTTATACATAAAAATGGAATTCATTGTGATATATTCACACATATACATAGCAAGCTTTGGTCAATTTCATTCCACAATTCCTCCCCTTTCCCATCTCTCCTTCCTTCTCCTTAATTCCTTTCCTCTACTCTATTGCTGTCCCTTCTATTTTCACGTGATCTCTTTTTTAAAAATCATTTCTTTCTAGCTTTCATACGTGAGAGAAAACGTTTGATCCTTGACTTTCTGAGTCTGGCTTATTTCACTTAGCATGATATTCTCCAGTTCCATCCATTTACCAGAAAAATGGCATAATTTCATTCTTTATGGCTGAATGAAACTCCCTTGTGTCTACATACATTTTCTTTATTTATTCATCTGTTATTGGGCATGGGGTTGGTTCCATAACTTGGCTATTGTGAACTGTGCTGCGATAAACATTGAAGTGCCTGTATCACTATAGCATGATGATTTTAATTCTTTTGGATAAATATCAAGGAGTGGGATAGGTGGGTAATATGGTGGTTCCATTCCTAGTCTTTTGAGGAATCATCACACTGCTTTCCAGAGTGATGTTACTAATTTGCAGTCCCACCAACAATGTGTAAGTGACCCTTTCCCCGCCATGTTCTCATCAGCATTTATTGTTATTTGTCTTCCTGATGATTACTACTCTAACTGTAGTGATATGATATCCTAGTGTAGTTTTGACTTGCATTTTCCTGATTGTTAAGGATGATGAATATTTTTTCATATGTTTGTTAACTTGCACAATAATTCTAGGAGATGAGAAGGGCAGATAACTTTTCTCTAGTTCTGTAGAAAGAAAACAGATTCAAAATTTGGGCCCAGGTCTCAGGGTTAACTCATGGTAGAGTTAGGTCAGGCATGTAAACTTCTTGAGTCCTTATGGGAGCAGCTTGCACAGTGCCTAATGCACAGTAGGTGCTTAATAAATGTCCTCTGAAGTTGGATCATAGATAGGTGACTTTCTAATCCCTGAAGGCTGTCATCTTGCTCTGAGAGTGGAAGACTATCTTCTCTGGTGGTTTAATGTTCGTGATGGAACATGCGTATTCTCTCTTCATAGAGAAACAGAGATGAACCCTGATTTAAATGTCCTAGAAGCTGCCAAAATACCTGTGGAGAATTGCATAACATTGTCCCTCTAGGGCTTAGAAAAGAATGCATCAGACACTCAATTCTCAGACATAGTGCCCAGGAAAACAGGAAGGTTCACTTAGGCAGAAATCCATGTATGTGACCTTGGATAAATCACTGAACTTCTTTGGGAGCAATAGCTTGAAAGATAAATTTGAAACTCCAGACTTAGAACCATGTGATCCTTCTGTGGTTAGCCTTCTAAGACACCTAAATTTTATGTCTTCCCATACATATCACCAGATTCTCAATATCTTTAAGGGCCTTGAACTGCATTTCAAACTTGATGATTCCCTTGGTGTAATTTAAGATCAAAATTTACTTAATGTAATTTATAACTTAAATCTGGCTATGCCCAATTTTCTGCCTGTCATCATGCTTCAGAAAGGAGATGAACCAACCAAGTTTCATAAAGAAATCAGAGGTCATATTCAACTTCTTAACCATGTTTCTTTAAAAAATGTACAATAGAACTTTGTGTCAACATAAAATTCCAGTTATTTATGATGTGGCTAAAGAAAAGATAAGAAGTCCTAGAAATGGAATCTGTTATTGCTTGAATAATAGGAACTTAGGACCTTCTTGGGGGAAAAAATGGAGAACATAAAATGCTTTGATTTAGGGTTTGGCTGTGATGTCAAGGTCAGTCAATGAGCTCAGAAGACATCTGAGAAAAATAAAGGGATAAATAGAAACAGATGTTTGGAAAATCTTCTTGACTATTGCTAGTGAAACTGTATGGTTAGAAATTGAAATTTCAGTATTATACCCATCATCCAAATTAGGTTAGAGTAAAAGCCATTTAAATGCGTATTTGAAATCCTCATTGGAACTGTGGTCAACTATACTCTTTGATGAAGTATGTTTTGAACTGAAATCCTTGTTAAGATTATTACTCAAGGAGATTAGTTGTCAGGCAATTCCTATGAATGTAAGATCTCTATTCTAAATTAATATAAGAGAGAATTTTGATTGGAAAGGGAGAGGGAATAAAGATAGAAAATATTTTGGCTTCTGATTTGGTCAGTATTTATGTGCTCTGGAACATTTTGCTTTTAGATGTTGCTGGTGGCAGGACATAGAAAAGTCCTACTTTATATTGAAGTTACCAAAGACTAAATTTGAGTATCCTAATAGAGGATGTAAATCATCAGTAACTGAGTCAAAAAGGAATAAAAGCTGACAGCTTAGAGATGGGACCCTTGCAGGCACTCAGATTGGAAGGCTAGTCAAAAAGCTAAGCACAGATGGCTAAGAAGAGCTTTCAATTCCAATATAGGTTTCAGGGAATATTTTTTGTACCGGGGATTGAACTCAGGGGTACTGACCACTGAGCCACATCCCCTGCCCTATTTTGTGCTTTATGTAGAGACAGAGTCTCACCAAGTTGCTCAGGGCCTCGCCATAGCTGAAGCTGGCTTTGAATTCGTGATTCTCCTGTCTTGGCCTCCCAAAGTGCTGGGATTACAGGTGTGTGCCACTGTGCCTGGGTGGTTTCAGGGAATTTTAAAAAAGAAAATGATCGAGATTAGTGAGAAGGGTTTGAAAATATTACAGTCTGTTCCAAAAATTTCATATCTACTTTATTAATTATTTTTCAAAATTGCTACATTTCATAAAAAGAAAGTAGAGGAACCATGATTATTTCTATCTCCATATAAAGCCTTGACTAATTCAGTTGAGTTTCTGCTCTAATGCTAGTTTGAAGTGTTTTTCAAAAAGCTTCAAATAATAAGACTTTATTTATCTTATTTATACCATGACTCACTTAAAAGTGATACTGAAACAAAATTTTGATAAGGTTATTTTAAAATGAAAAAAGGAATAAAGTTACAGAATTCATAGAGATGGAGCCAGAATAAAAGATAAGACAGAAAATGTGAACTAGTGGGTCTATTCCAATCAAAGACAACAGAAAATGGTTGACATTCAAAACAGGGTTATTTGAGGAGCATTTATTTGCAAAGGGAATATTTACAAAGGTGAGATTACAGGAGAATCTTAAGGGATAATTTACTCTCTGATCTGAAAGGGTGAGATTGCAGGATCCATTGCTTTGAGTGAGCAGAAACCTCTATTGAGGGACACAACCTGCCTGAGGTGACCTTATGGGAATAGAACTGGGGAAATACACACCCACCCTGAGTTCACTCTCTTGCCTTCCTTCCACCTGTTGGGTCTCCCCATTAACCAAAGAGAACTGGAAATCAAAAAGAATGAGAGCCATTGTGTTATCCACACAGAACCCCCTGTCTCCAGCAGCAGAGAGAGGACAGAGAGAGGTGGGCAGTGGATCCAAAGAATAAACAGAACATGTCTGCAGGAGGGCCCATAAAATGCTAAATCAACATTGAAATCTTAACTAGAATCCAAAGCAGAAGCAGGGTAGGATCATATACAAAAGCCTGTCATCGGCAAGTGATAAAAAACAAAAATGTCATTTCCTCTGGAACTTTTCTAGTCAATTCCAATTTTAAGCAACATTCTGCAAATTTCTCTCAGTAGCTAAATATTGTATGAAATTGTAGAACATCAATTAAATTTAGAATGCATTTAGAAAAAATAATTTTGGTTCGAGGAATTTTCCCCATCTATTGTGAATAGATAATAAAATGATCTATAAAGGTGACCCTTACATTGTGACAATAAAATGCTTTATTTTTTTGTCAAGGAGGCTTATTTTTTCATTGACTATCATAAATGCAAGTTCAGTTCATGAAAAAATAGTTTTGGACCATTAAGACAGATATAAAAGAAAGGAGACCAAAACGTAAGTATTTATCACACCAAAATAATATGCTGATGTGTCAAGAAAATATTCCTGAGGCCTGAGTCTCATGATGGTGGAGGAGTCAACATTTTAAGCTGAGTACACACAGGCAGGCCTGTGAGTTATTCTTGCTCACAGAGATGGAATCTAAGCAGAAGCTACAAGCTAGTGTATACTGATGATGAGTCCTCTCTACAGGTGAAGAGAGGAGTCTATGGTGGAAACAATATTCCCTATATTTGTTCTGATATTTTAAAAATCAAATCTGACAACAACAACAAAAAAGCCAATAGTACAGAGATTTGCCTAGACCCCTTTCATAAATCTCTATTTTTTTGTCAATCTGATATTGGATGGAGGGGGGAAATGCAGAGCTAGACACATGGTTGTTAGTACCACTAACAAATGACTTTTGCATATTGTGTTACACTTTATAAACACTTTAATAGATGGAATTATGGAAACCTCAGAACAATGCTGTGAGGCACTTCCCTCTTTAGAGGTTAGAATTGTAAAACTCAAGAAGACTGAGAACATTCTCCAGATCACCGACTGGTAAGGATTAATGTGAGACTGATGGGTACAGGGGTGAGAATCAAGCGTGGGAACATAAACCAGTCTTCTAAATGTTTGTAAATCAAATCAAACATCTTGCTCTACCAATTTTTATTGAATGAATGCTTTTTGCATTCATGGTGAGCATATAATAAATATTTATTGCTGAATGAATGAGTGTTTGCATGATAGTTCTGTGCTCATTTAGTTTCTGAGAATGTGATTTCTACAGACTACACACACAAATTTAGAGGCTGTCCAGGAAAGTTGCACAGGAAAAGGAAGAGGTAGCCATGGCAGAGAGGGCAGCAGGAGCTCCGGGTGGTTCAGGCACCCAGGGGATGTTGAAGCCTGCCAGCTTGCAGGAACCAGTCAGTCAGGCATGAGTTATTCAAGTTAACTTCAGGTTTCACTGCCCAGGAGGCCTGGAGACTAAACACCTGCAATGATAGGCCCTAACAGCTGTAGGCAGGCATCATTCATCTGGTTCACACACTGCCCATGCTCACTGTGCCAAAGGCCACAGGACAGCCTGGCAGCCTTGGCATGCAGTTGCCTCTAGTGAGTCCTCTGTGTGAGGACAAATACATCTGCAAATACAGGAATAACCTGAGTCTCTGTTGGTTCTTTTTGGATTCTGTACACTAGACTCTTTGGACAGCTGTCAGTATGTGTCCTTCTTAGCTCAAGGCTGGTAGGAGCTGGGTGAATCCGTGGGGCATTCATAAGGTGTCATGCTGTGGTCATTCTCATTTATACTAGAATTAGGGAAGACCTGGCATATGAATCTGAGGAATTCTCTGGAGGGATTAATTCCCACATTAATCCTTACCAGTTGGTGATCTGGAGAATGTTCTCAGTCTTCTTGAGTTTTATAATTCTAACCTCTAAAGAGGGAAGTGCCTCACAGCATTGTTCTGAGGTTTCCATAATTCCATCTATTAAAGTGTTTTATGAAGTGTAACACAATATGCAAAAGAAGGTTGTACCTCTGTACACTCTTCCTCAGAATTTTGTAAAACAATTGGACTCAGTAAATAGGCCTGTGGCATGCCCGGCCAGGGAAACACCTTACTGAGACACCTTACTGCCCTTGCTAATGGGCTTGTGGGGGTCACTCAGGCTGTCAGATTCTCTTCTGGGAATCCTTCCCTTTTAAAACAGGGACATACCTTCAGTAATTGGGGTCTCAGAGAGGAGTTAAAGAAACAACTCTACCTTGATAATCCAACACACTGCCTCTAATGCTACCACTGTGGCTCCAGATATCCCTTTGTGACTTTTTGAGGGGATTTCTGCAGCCCCACAAGGATTTGCCTTGGTAATAAGATATTGGCTCCTTTACTGTGCTTAGCAAAGCCCCCTTGAGGAGCTAAAGCTCCAGAGAATTACTCAGATTCATACGCCAGGGCTTCCCTAATTCTAGTATAAATGAGAATGACCACAGCATGACAACTTATGAATGCCCCATGGATTCCACCTGGAGGCCCTGGGTCCCTGTGGGGCTGAGGAATACACTCTTGGCTCAGCGCAGGCCCAGGACAGAAGGTGTCACCACTAGCCCTGAGGTCAGGATTCCAGGAACTTCCCTGAGACCACCAGACACAGCCATCTTGATTCCATGACCAATGTGGGTTTTGTTTGCTTGGTGGAATGGACAAGGAATGTGGAGCTGCCAGATCTTGGTTTGCACTTGAGAGGAGTGGAGTTTTAGGCAAGCTTCTTAGTTTCTCTAAGCTTCCATTTCCCATTAATAGAAATTGGAGATGACAATACCTGATGCATCAGTGATTTAGTGCACTCTGATGGAGAGGGTGGGGACAAACGGAATCCCTAGGCATGTCTGACTATGGCATAAAGATAATCTCTTTGATCTCTGCAGCATCATTCTATTGTCAGGTACCCACAGCTTTAACCTGTGTGTTCTCTTTGAGCGTCACAGGACTCCCAGAGCAGAGTAAAGAGAAGCTCTGAAACCTCATCGTGTAAAAGTAAGAGTGCAGTACTGGCAAATTCAATGACTTTTCCCAACATTGTAACATCAGGTGGAACCAGGACTGATTGTTTTGCCTAACACTTTATCCAGGAGACTTGGCCAAATTGTATTTTATAAATATCCCTACAATATCTAAACAGCAGATATTCAGGTGAAACATAGGAAGAAGAGTTGTTCTGCCCTGAAATTATCCACAAAGGGGAAATTTTAGCATCTTCTCTGGAACTATGGGATTTAGGTAATACAAATCATGCAAGTGGGACTCCTATTGAAAAAATAACACACTCACCACCTCACTGTTAATCTAATTAAAATGATATAGTTAATTTTACTGTTATAATCATATGCTATGAATTATTATAATGGTATTATGTAATGTGATATTATGATATATAGGATAGTGACCTTATGAAATATTATAAAGCCATTAAAAATGAGACAGATCTATATAAATTGAGATAGGAGTATATTTCATGAGAATTATCCTCTGGAATAATTCTAGTTCAGTTTGGTGTACATTCTTACCAATCTTCTATAATATGTGAATCATACAAATTGTATAAATTAGTATTTCAAAATGCAATTACATTGTACATATTGCTCTGTATTTTTCAGTCAATAATGTCTCACAAATACCCTCCTATCTCAGTTTCTATAGATCTAATTTTTAATGACTTCATAGTATTTCATAATGTCATTATCTCATATAGCAAAATATCACATCACAAAATATCACATCACCATTATAATAATTCATAGCATATGATTCTAACAGTAAAATTAACTATATCATTTTAGTTAGATTAATAATGAGGCAGGAGTGTTATTATTCTGGAGAATAATTCTCCCTTTGAAAGGGAGAATAGTAAAGGGATTTAAATTTTTATACATATGTCTCATTTGCATTTTCACAATAAAATATGTTAATTTTTAAAAATTATAGAACAGCAAAAGTTGGAAAAAGTCATATCTATTATTTGTGTATAGATAAACATGTATTAAATGAGAACTTGGTGAGCTGTACAATAATTTCCTTACAAAATGTTACTATTATACTGTATATTTAATTCTATTTCACAATATGTAAAGTCTCTTGCATGTATCATTTCATTTTGATTTTATACCAAACTCTGAGTTGGAAGAGAAGAACACCATATAAAATAGGATTTGGATGCTCTAAAAAGGTAAATTACCTTTTGAAGGTCATATATTTAAGTGGTACTGGAGCAAAATTATTATTAGTTGGCTTTTTATTTATTCTTGTTTTCAAAGATATTTTAAGACCCCTATGTGCATGAATTCCCTGCCCTACTCACTCACATATACTTTAATTGGCAAACAGGATGTTAAAATGTACAAGTACAATGTAACTTAAAGCCTGAAAATGACATTCTTCCTCAGCAATGGATAATGCTTAGATGCAAATTGTTTTTGTTTACTCTCACAATATGCTTTTCTAATAATGAACCATAGTAGACTTTATTTACCGAACCAAAGTTCTAAGCTTTTCTGAAGAATGGACTGGTTTCAACTTGAGCTTTTCTTACTTATGTCAATCACTTAAAGAGCAGTCCATTATTAAATGGTTTTTAGTTCATCTTCACTTTCAAAAATAACTGAATGTCTGCACAATTCTTTATTTCTCTCTTCCACAGCAGACTCTTTTCCTTCATTTTTGTACAGAGAGAAAGGATTGAGCTGAAAGGATGGGCCTATCATCCCAAGAGACATGAGAAATTTATAAACTTATCCCTAAAGGAAAATTCTTTTGCCATAATGTCTCAATTAACTTAATGCTTGTGGTCTGGCTTTGCAAACAGAAACTTGAGTCCATGGATGTGCTTAAAGTTAAACACCAAGAAACTGCAAACAAGTGAACTGTAGGTGTTGGCTGTACACACACAGAGAGGAACTGGAGGGAGGACTCTGTCCATAGTTCTCCACTAGTGAAAGGCAATGCATGCAAATATGATTTTGGACCCTTACTACAGAAACATAAGTAGTCAGGGGAAGAAGTCCTCCAAAGCAAAGGAGTCGAAGACAGAGATGTCCTAAAGATGATATTTTACACATTTGCTCTTTCATCCTAGATAGATAACTAAATCGTTAGCTAGCAAGATAGATAGGCAGGCAGGCAGGCAGACAATCTGTAGACAATCTTCTACCTATGATACTCCCATAAAGATGTCTAAAGAAGTCTAAACAGACTTCTTGCCTTTCTGAGGCAGTTTTACAGCATGAAGATGGAATGGCAAACCAATATTTAAAAATTAATAACATTCTGATAAATGTTAATTAGAAAATAAATAGTTCTAACATGATTGATAACAATAGTGGAATGAAAGCAGGGACCCGTTTAGATAGGGAGGTCAGGTGAAACCTGAAAGGCAAAATGACAAGTCCCTGGCATCCCTCATTTCAAGCCCTCCCCTCTGGCCGACCTTCACACTTGTCTCTCTACAGGCTGGGAGTCAGCTACCAAGTGATACTATTTCTCTAGTGTCAAGTGACCAGCTCCTGCCCGGCATAGGCTGGACTTGTGCTGTGGGCTGTTGAGGAATGCCGTCTGCTGCTGAGGAGAGGCAGTGTTCCTGTGTCTTTATGTTCACCCTTCTCCTCTGCTTCAGTTCTGACCTCCTCACAAGGCAGCAAGAACTCCCTCTGTGGTGGCCATTGTGCAGTTGTGGGAATTTGGAGAGTGGCAGGCACCTGCTGGGCCTGTGATTTTGTCCAGAGGCCTTGTACTCAGAAAGAGAAAAATGGGCTTAGCAAGAAGGATATAGGTTCCTAACAAAAGAAGTCTTCATGACTGCCAAAAAAAAAAAAAAAAGATCACAAGAATCGAAGATGAATGGCAGAGTAGAGCTTTTTTTCCTAAATATTTTAGTGAGTGAACTCTCTGGAATTGTTTTGGTATATTCCTACCTTGGGGCAGAAGACAATCCCCAGCAGAATTCAGGTGTCCCTTCAAATACTAGGAAGCTACAACACAGAGTGCCTTTTTTTTTTTTTTTTTTCTTATTGTGTTCCAAAGCTCTCCCTGAAGATAGAAGCAACAATGAAGAGAAAAAAAAGGCATGTATTTTGAATTCCTTAAGATAGTTTTTCCTTGGATACTCTGCTTAATTGCATGAACTTTTCCAGATGTGAGTTTAACTCCATGGGAAATAACAAAGAATTTGTGAATTAAGGAAATTATCCTGCTTTTATGTTATTTTTTTCCTGCATGGTTATATATTATAAACATAATGTTGTGGTTAGTCATCAAAATTTGTTAAAAAATTCACTCTCACAATTGTTTTGCTTAATAAAAATCGAATTTCTTAAGGAAAAAGAAACCAGCTGTTTTATACTTATAACAAAATTGAGGATTACACATTTAAGGTCTCTGTGTTGAGTCATTTTAAATGAGGTAACCAGTTTTCTTAAGATAAAAGAGCATATCTCAAAAGTATTGTACGTAAAAAACAATATAAAATATATTATATATCTCAATTTTGACTATTATCTATTTTTCTCTGAGATCTGCCTGGTTTTATAGAAAAACAAATCTGCTTCAGACAAACTTCACTTACTTGAGCTTGATCTTTTTGTCCTGATGCAATGCTAAGCTTGTCAAATCTACTTTTTCCTGGCCTAAGTGATGACAATCCTTATGGTCCATTTAGATATAAGTAGTACTTAGAGCTCTTTGGTATGAAGAATCCACACAATTATTCTCAGCTGCTGGGCCCCATGTCCTGAGGCGTCCCTCCTCCTTTGCCGCAAGTCATATGATTCCCTTGGATTTTGTCTGGAAGGTTACATAACCATAGGGTCAGTAGCCTCTCTAGCAGTTCCTCTCCTAAATGAACACCCAAGTCTTGGGACAAAGTTCTAAAACTTTTGTCCCTCAGACAGAGGGTGAGTTTATTCTATGTCATCCCTGAAATACATGAACAATTGATCATTTTGAAGCTGATGACTTGTATCTCCCTCTTCCTTCAAACTAGATCCTAAGAAATGGCAGAAAGAAAAAAAAAAATTCTATCTACACATGTTGGACCAGGGACACTACTTAGCCAGAACTGTTATCATGGTTCTTCCTGGTGAGGGAGCCAAGGCCTGCAGAAATCAGGCCTGAGAGGCAGTAGCAAGAAACTCAAGGTGCAAAACAGCCTCAAAGTCTTCGAAAGTTTCTCTAGTGTATTTTCCAGGAGACATTTATCTGGATGTTATGCTTGTGCCTGTTGAAATAACGAATAGAAAAAGGAAGGCAGGAATGGCATCCTTGGTAAAAATAGATGAAGTAAATGCTAGTTGGATGTATAGATAAGATTCCTGTTATCCTAAGATTGTGCATTGGAGCTACCACATAGAATGATACTCATTTACCTGCATTTATATATTTCAATAACATTCTTGGTTCTCTAGCCCAGTGAAGATAAATAAGTTGGCATGTGGATCTATTTGGGAAAAACACAAATGTTTATGAGCCATGTTTTTGTGTTTAAAATAAAAACAAGTTTATTTAATCCTGTGAAAAATTAAGTCATTTATTTATATTACTAATGCAATAAATATAGAAATTGGGTGGGAATTTCTACATTCTACACTGCCTATTGACTGCCTACTGCCTTGTTGACTAAAACATTAACATTTCACAGCTTTGAGAAGGGAAATAAAGGCAGATTTTTCATTTTTCTGTCTTGCTGCTGCAAAAGGCACAGAAAGCCCAGTTGTACAGATTGCTTGTTACTCAATTGTGTTCTCTTGTTTTTGTGGATTACCCTTTGCCTCTCCTGCTAGAGAAAACTTGTAGTTTTAAGTATCCACTTTGCCTCTCAGAGCTCAGTTTTCTTCCTCAGAAAAAATTCTCAAGAGATCCTTCCATCTGTAGCATTTAGTGTATTCATAGTTTAAAAGGGAAATTAAACTCCTAATTACAATCATTAGGACAAGTTTTCTCAATTGAATTGAGTTAATGCTTCTTTGGACCCAAACAAGTCTCATCGACAAGCTTGGCCTGGAGACATTAACTGAGGGGAAGCCAGAGAAGAGAGACTGCCAGACCTGCCTGAAGCCAGAGCCTGGGTCTGAGAGCAAAACTACCCAACTTGAATAAAACCCACCAGACAGCCCGGAAGGTGAGCCGCCCCACCCAGCTCCCCTGACCTGCCTCCCTTCATCCCAGCCCAACCCACAACTTGTCTTAATATGGTACTGAGTTAATTAAGAAAAAAATATTTTAGATATCCAACTGTAGATAGACACTTTGATTCATATATCTACCAATAAGGTAACTACAATTATTTTTTATAGCATGGAAACGCATACAATAAGTAATGAAACGTATAAATGAAGTGGTAGGAAGAAGAAAGAGATCTTTTAACTTTGGAAATGAAGAGAGACAGTTCTTGAGGAGAAAGTAAAAGGAGATGGTAGTTCACATCTTGAGATTTGGCTGATGCCATTAGACCTGCTTGCTGTTGTTACTGGGACTTGGCTCTGTGCCAGGCAAATGTGTTCAAGGAGGCATCCAGGTCATTGCAGGCACTCTATGTATCTGAATCCTATGGCACATGTGAGGAGTGAAGGGCTATGCAGTTACAGAGGTAGATAAGGTTTGATTACAGGAAGCTGTGTTAGGCCAAAGGGTGGGCCTGTTTTGTAGGGTTAGACTTTCAAGATTAAATGTGTCTTAGGAATTGACACTGACTTAGATGGTGCTGGTTTGACTGAATAATTTGACTTACTGGGACATATCTCTTGCAGTAAGCAACCTATAGTCACAACTATACTGAGCAATAGTACAGGAAAGTGCTCAAGAGACTTGGATTAATTCTTTGCATCTGCACATCTATAAGCACAAATATAAGAACAAATGCAATGATGTGAAAAAATAAATAATGAATAGCAAGTTTTCCTCTCTATACCAGGACTATATACTTGAGTTCTGGCATTGATTATCTGCTAGGGATATTGGACCAAAGCATGGTTTTATGCAATTATGCCATTGACCTAGAAAAATAATTTTTCCTTCCTTTCTTTATAATTGTGGATGCATCCAGTAACCTTTTTATACTCACACAATGAATATAACTCAGAGAAGATCATTGAAGTGTGGGAAACTGAGAGTCAAGCCCTTGCTCCAACACGAATTGGAGAAACAAGAGTAAACATGGCTTGCGCCGGCCCAGTTGACAGAACCATGCTCAGATGCCCTTCAACAGGCCTTACTCCTGCCTCTGCTTGTTGCCGATTTCCAAAATACCTTGGATGAATCAGCTGACTTTTCACTATAGCTTCCAGCATGGGCTGGGCAATTCCTTTAAAAAGCCTAGGTCTGATTTCTTTGCATGCCAGTTCAATAAAGTGATATGTGAAAATGGGGGGACTTTGCTCCTCTGTCAAAATAAACATGTGTTATGAAGCAAATCCCTAGAGAAGAAATCGTCTTGACGATAGCACTGTTGTTGAAAGTAGTATTTCTCTAATTAAAGAGGGGCAGGTCTGTATCACCCCCTTACTCTCCTGTTCAGCTCTGTTCTTCTGAAAAACTGCTTATTGAAATGGCACTTGGCACAACTTCCCCAAATTGCTTACCCATTATCATTGACCAGCCTTATTTGTCAAGAGACTTACTAAATGGATTATTGGTGACAACAACCATAGAGGTGGAGAAAATGAATTCTTTCTTCTCTTGCAATAGGCATTTTGCAGTAGTCCAAATTGATAAGTAACCAAACTTGTTTTCAATTGATTTTTTTATCACTTCCTTAAGTGACAGACAGCACATTGCTCTTAGAGTAATGAAAATATGCAAATGTGAACTGTTTTGGATATGATAAAATTAGGAATTGGATTAGGCTGTGGACTGAGCCCTATTATTTTATGGTAAGCGAATCAGTAGGTCCCTGGATTAATTTATACTGTAGCTATTTACAAAGTGTCCTCAGACCCCTGGAAGGTCCAAGTTTCTTCTGGGTGGTTCGTGAAGTCCAAGTGCTTTTCATAATAATATTTACATATTATTTTTTGTCTCTGTTGAAAATTTCCACCAACTGTACCAAAACAATTGTGTGTGCCTGAAAAGAAATCAAGGCAGTAATACCAAACCACTCCTTAGTCATTGTATGCTTCACTATCACATGCTTGCAGTAAAAATTTTATGCTGTTTTATCTTAAAGATGTCATAAAGCAGGAAGGCATGATTGAGTTTACGGAATTTTGGTATCTGAGTAAGGCTTTTTAAAAACTGTTTTATATAGCAAAATGAGGAGGAGCATATATAACACCTCTGCTCTGTATTGAAGCATCATGGTTGTTTCAAAAAAAAAAAAAAAAGACAACAGCAACAAAAAACCTGCACATTTACTTGACTTGCAAGCTAAACTTGACCTTTTTTAATGGAGCGCCATTTTAACTGAAAGAATGACAAATTATAGTTACTCATATTTGAGTATTTTGAAGATATTTTCTGAAAATTAACAAAGTCAGCCTATCATTTCAAGAAGAAAACATCTAACATAATGTGTTACCAATGACAGAATTTATACTTTCAAGCAAAATTGATTTTTTAAATGTGATATGTCACCATGAGCTTGATAATTTCCCAGTATTTTAAACTGCTTTCTGATAATATAGTATAATGTAACCTATCAAAATTTGGAAGACTTGTACAACTCAGTGAACAAATATTTTCTAAATGAAAAATGTATGATGTTACACAATCTGGTAGGGGTACGAGCCCCATTCAAAGGGTAAAAGAGACTCCTGGGTTTAGTGTAACAGAGTGTCAAAGGTTATTCAGCAAACCACTGCCTGTCAAGTTGTGACAGTGTCATGATGATCTGAAATGTCATTAAATCCTCCTTCTTCTAACTGTATGTGGGTATAAGGCAGGATTTTACTCATGTTTTAACCCAAACAACATATCACAATAGAATAATACAGAAACAGGTATGGAAATCCTGCTGTCTCCTAATCAGATATTTTTTTGTTTTAGAGAATACAACTATTTTCATTAAATATGTTAATTATGTTGACATCTAATGTGTTTATTATTATTCTCTTAAAATAATGTCTATTTTTTTGAAATTTAACTTTTAGTTTCTAGTATGTTCAACATCCGCAGACATTACCCACATAAACTAAAGTTATTTGGATTCCTCAATAATCTTTCAGAGTATAAAGGGGCTCTGAGACTAAAATATTTGAGAAGCTCTATTTTAAGAACTGAGTAGAACTACAGTTACTATCATCTACTTATAGAAAAAAATAACTTGCCTTGAACTGAAATTAGAGGCATTCTAGATCACATTTTATGTAACCTTTTTTTTTTTTTAAGTTGGTCACATAATACCTGTTCACTGGGGCATGAATAGGAATCATTTGAAGATAATTATTGGAGGTAGGGAATTTTATAAAATCTGATAATCAAGATTACACTGATTGAAATAGACATTTAAATATTATTTTAGGTACTCTGAAATCTTTACTTCCTTTAGGTCTATAATGAATGATCAAATATAGCTTGGAAATAGAAATAGTTGCTAACTTTAAAGACTGAAGGTGCTCCTCATCTCCACGCTGACTCTGTGTTTCTGATTATGACTTTCCTCTGCTCAGACATTCAGATTCCTTCCAGCATTCCTTGATGCTTTTCTTCTCACCCTTATCCATCCCCCATCACTTACTCTCTACACCAACCATATATCTCCATATACACCCTTCCCTCACATGCCTTGGGACTTCTGAATCCCCTATCTCTGTTCCTGACATACTTCTACTCTTTCTTGTCTCATCCAATGCATTCTCACTTATTCTTCAAGATCCAGGGCAAACATGCCTCTAGTGAGGCATAAAAAAAATGGCTATTTTTTTTATTCATTGACTCACTCGAAAAATGAGAGATACAATGTCAGACATGATCTCTGCATTTATAAGTATATAAATATCACATGAATGAAAAATAGCACCATAGTGAGGAATGCCTGTGTCAGGAAGATTATGGATACTGTGAGAATTTGTAAGAAAAGGAATTTTCGGGGAGATCAGGGAAGGCTCGCATGAGGAAACGACACTTGATCTGATCACCATGTGATTATGGTGATAAGCAGGGAAGGAGGGGAGGAAGGTGTTCAAGGTGGGAAGCAGCTGTAGCAAAAAGGAACATCTGGAATATAGGAACAGGAAGAAAAGCACCATGCTTGGAGGGCAGGGAATGCAGCGAATGAGTGGGAAACACAGAACATTTGAACTTAGAAGACATAGAACCAAAGGAGGCAGGACCTTGTGAGCATGTTAGTGAGTCCTGTCTTTAATCTAAGAGATGTATGTAACTATTTAAACTGGAATGATGGTGGATTCTCAGATTTGTATTTTGAAAAGATCACTGGGGTTGCTGTAGGAGAATAGACTAGAAAGAGGCACAGTTGCTGCAGGGAAATCAGTCATGAGGTTGGTATGATAATCTACCAGCCTAACATTGGTTTCTTGGATCATGAAGATGAAGGGAAGTGGTGGTTTTAGGGATGTTTAGGTAGAGAAATCAAGAGACAGCACATGATGGATTAGATATGTGGGGTCAGGGAGGGGCAGGGGTCAAGATGTTACCTGGGATTCTAGCTTAAGCAACTTGTGTGAAGGGTCCATTCATTGAGCCAGGGAGCCTTTGAAAGAGAGTGAGGCATAGGAGGGAGCTCTTCACTCTCCCATTAAGAGGCATTGACTGTCATGACCCTAGCTTCATATCTGTATCATAACACTCTCATTTTATATATGAACTTGTCAATTTTAATGTTTTTTTTGTTTGGCGTTGCCCTTCCTACAATGGTAAAACCCACTGTTTTCTACAGAACACCACTTGTCAGAATGTAAAACCAATGGACCAGGTATAATTTCAGTCCACCCCTTTGTATTGTTCTTATATAGGTAAATTGGCCTTTGGTACTTATTGGCTTCCATATAGGACTTTGAATTTGGGGCAAGTGGAGAAAATGTGCATTTATAATTTATTTCGCTACAGAAGTGTTCATGGACATGGCCAGCTGAGATAGCAGTGGTGTCTACTAGCATGACTAGTGACAGTGGTTCTAGGACCAGTGTTCTCACCAGGCTGTTCCTGCAGCATGAACTTTGCTATAAATCCTGCTGCTCAGCCTCCCTTGATGCTTACTCATTTTCCAAAGCTTTCATGGCCTTCTGATTGAGGATAAATTGATGATGACAATAGCTAATATCTACTGAATGTATTATATTAGACAAGCACTGCTCCAATTAGTTCAGGTATATTCAATCTTTTAATCCTTACCAGGGATGCTTGCTATCTTGGCCTTCATTTGACAAATGAGAGTCTGAGTAGAGAGTAGTTATGTAATTAGCATACATATCCTACAGCTAGTAACTGATAAGGGCAGAATGGAGACCTCAGAGCCGGGCTCCAGACCAGCCTTCTCATTAAGGATGAATTCTGTGGCTTGTAACCAAGAATCCCTGACGTACATTTGGTTTTATGATCTATTTCCTCCACTAAAACCCTGAATATATTAAGATCATACATTGGGTATCATTTGCTGTTCCTGACACAATGTACGTGCAGTTGATATTCAGAGTATCCCAGGGTAGCAGCAGAAATGGGTCTTCATTTCCCCTCGTAGCACATTCCAGCTACCTTCCTCTGCTCAGCTGCTGCCTGGGGCAGAGACCTCAGCACTGTTCTCTTTAGGAAACACTGTCTCTGCTCTGTGGCACTGTTAACCCATGGCTGCAGGTGCCAAAGCAGGAATGAAAGCTCCTATTGTACAACTCTGTGCAAGGAATCGGTGTTGAGGTTTCTGTGGGGACAAGGGAATGCTCAAAGCCAGCTGACAACACAGCAGGACAGTGAAACTGTGTAGTTTCGATTCCCCAAGTGGGGGAGCCCATTTGTTCAGAGCAGCTGCAACAGTCAGGACACTGAGTCCTGTCCGCATTCCATGTGAACCAAGCGCCATGCACACAGAGCCAGCAAGGCAGCAGTGCCCGGAGGAAACATCACCCTTCCCTGGAGACCTGCTGCTGCACATGTCGCCTTTTAGTGCTGAGCTGGGAAGGTTAACAAGGCTGAGTTTGGCATGGAGGCAACATCTCAAGGATGGAGGGGCTGGGAATCGGGGTCTGGGCTTACTCTGCATCCTCCAGGTTACCTATGTGGGACAGTCTCTCTGAAGCTTCATTACCAGAGTTAGTTGTGTAGCTGCAGCTTCCCTGACATTCTCGGGTAACTTTTGCTCTAAAAGCCATTCAAATTATGTTGGGAGACAAATTGTCTCTGGCCTAAAATCTCTGTGAAGTCTGAAGGGTCCTCTTACTTTAACCTACAGATGAAGAGAAGTTCTGAGTTGTCTTTGCACTTTACTTCTCTTTCTAAAATTAAGATGGGGTGAGAGAGTGCATGTGCATCTGAGATTGTGGGTTCTTATTCCCAGCTCCACCGCCCTCACTTCTCCTAAAGGAGGCAACTTGCCTTACCATTCTAATGTATGTGGTGCTCTCTGCTGGCAGCTGCAATCTTCTTGTTCTTTGGAGCAGGATGTCTTTGTAATCCTGTTCAGGGCTCTTATTATGGGTCCCTATACCATAGAAAGCAGCTTCGAGGGGATTTGGTCAGCAGCCAGTGTCTAAACCTTTCCTCCCCCTGCAGCACATCTTTTGCCAACATTAGGATCAATTGCCCTGCCTGCAAAGATTCAGTCAAAATGAAAATGAACTGCTCCTTGACCTCTTCTCTCAGGAGCCTACTCCATGGAGTTTGCAATGCTCTCTCAACTGGGCCGAAGCTGCAGTTCATCTTCTACAGGCAGGAGGCAGCAGGCAAGTCAGTCTCATTCTTCTGTCTTTTAATTCTTAAAATTTTTTTTTTTTTCTAAATGGTGGTACAAAGGGAAACCATAACATCAGACAGTGGTAAGGTAATGTCTTGAAGGAAAGGTGAAAGGGTGTAGTGCCTTTCCTTCATCATTTCTATCAGCAAATACTCCCATTCTGTGTTAAAACTAGGGGAAAGCAATGTGTTTGTTATGAAAACACAACCCTAAGGAAATTCCCCTGGCTGTACCTTGCAGCTTGATAACTGGCACCTACTTGCTAGATAGAGAAATAGATGGCACTGCCACAGTCACCAGGATCAGAGATCAAAGCCATTTCCAAAGATGGGAACCTACACTATCATTTGTTTTTCACTGAGTGACTTTATTGATCTCATATTGCTCCCAGAATGGCTGTTCCTACTTCATTTCTATCTCAATAATGAGAAATGATAGAAAAGTGTAGGAAACCATAGTTACCTTTCTTCAAGCAAAGAAGAGAGAGCATTGGAAAGGCTGATTATGGGTTATGTCAAAAGAATATTTATTTGTGGGCTTAATAGATGAAAAAATGTTAAACATCTCTAATACATCAAAACTACTCTAAGATTTTATCTCACTCCAGTCAGAATGGCAGTTATCAAGAATATAAGCAACAGTAAGTGTTGGCAAGAATGTGGGGGAAAAGGTACACTCATATATTGCTGGTGGGACTGAAAATTGGTGCAACCAATCTGGAAAGCAGTATCGAGATTCCTTAGAAACCTTGGAATGGAACCACCATTTGACCCAGTTATCCACTCCTCTGTCTATACCCTAAAGACTTGTAAACAGCATACTACAGTGACGCAGCCACTCAATGTTTATAGCAGTTCAATTCACAATAGCTAAACTGTGGAACCAACTTAGATGCTCTTTAATAGATGAATAGATAAAGAACCTGTGGTATATATATACACAATGGAATATTACTCAGCATTAAAAGAGAATAAAATCATGGCATTTACAGGTAAATGGATGAAGTTGGAGAATATCATGCTAAGTGAAGTAAGCCAATTCCCCCAAAACAAAGGCCAAATGTTTTCTCTGATTAGTGGATGCTGATCCATTATGAGGGTGGAGGTGGGGAGCATGGGAAAAATGGAGGAACTTTGGATAGGGCAAAGGGGAAGGAGGGGAAGGGAGAGGGTGCCAGCGTAAGAAAGATGGTGGAATGAGATGGACATCACTACCCTAGGTACATGTATGAAGACATAAATAGTGTGACTCTACCTTGTTTACAACCATAAAAATGAAAAATTTGCTCCACATGTGTACTGTGACTTGAAATGCATTCTACTGTTTAAAGAAAAAAAACTCATGGGAAGGCTGGAGTTGTGGCTCAGTGGTAGAGCCTGGCACATATGAGGCACTGGCTTCAATCCTCAGCACCACATACAAATAAATAAATAAAATAAAAGTATTGTGTTCATCTACAACTAAAAAAATTTTGAACAAAACCTCATGGGAAAACCTCATAATAAATCTATTTATGCTATTCTGATGGGTGATTCTGAAGCACCCTCACAGATTTTGATATATTGGACATCAGTAGCCTGACCAGTAGAAATTTGGTCAATTTCTAAATAATATTTACTGAAGTTCTCAGTTGTGTTTCTTTTGTATTCAAGGCTGGTTTCAATATTTCTACATGGCTTTCATCCCTGAGGGCCACTCCCTGAACCAGAATGTCTAATTCTGGAGCTCAATCCCTTAGAGGTTAACAGTGTTACAAGCCCAACAGACCAAGGGGAATCTTGATTGTAAAGTGCCTATGCACTTTCATTCAGTGGGAATTCATTGGAGGTGGCCAATAGATCATTTTGTCTTTGACTAGAAATCATTGCCACGTTTGGCATTTATCCTTTGCTTGACCGAAATCCTACCTCATAGCAGTAAGTTGCTTTTATCAGTTGTGATAACCAGAAAAATTGTTCATACATACAAGTTAAAGAGCAGAGAGCTTAAGAAAAACAGTTCAGGTCATGTGAGTAAGAGGTGGACCTTGTGTAGAGGAGGGAGGTGCTGTGGGCTTTGGTCCCACCCCTGATCTGGGCTTCATGTGACTCCAACAAAGGCTTCTAGCTGGAAATCAGTGTGCTTGTTGGAAACAAGAAAGAACACAACAAGCTCCATCTATGTCTAATAAAACCCTCATTCCTGGCTTTGTTTTCTCCATAATCAAGACCAGTTTTGGCATTTGTTAAATGGCTGCAGACCTTCCTACTGAAGTGATAAAGAGGTGATTAGTTCATAAAGTCTGATGATTCATAAAGTATGGTTATGTATTAACAGTTCCTAAGCAATATTTCATTCTCATTAGAGTCCTTTGAATGGAGAATAAAGAATATGTTAGATCCTGAGACATTATTTAATCTGCCACAAAGAACTATAATTCAATTGGGAATAGACACTGAGTCCATGTCTTTTAACTTTATGTCTAAAATTATTTGTTCCCAAAACTACAGGTGATTTACTGAAGGAATCCATGCTTCCTGACAATTACTTTGCTTAAAAATATGCCCTGTGCTCCCATTTCAAATATTGCATCAGTGAAAAAGAAAGAAAACATTTCATTGAAAATTCCCTTGTGCTTTCTGCTCTATCAATATCATGATTAATTTTCTTCATGAAGAACAAGGTATCATCAAAATTTCAAAAATATTTTCCAAGTGTTTTTTTAATAATAGAAAGACTAATTTTTCTGAGGCTTTTATTTTGAATAATCCAAACTAACTTCCAAGTGCATTTTTAAGTATTTTGGGGAGTATTTTTCTCTGCTTTTCATTACATCTTTCCAATTTTTGCCAAGCTGATTTTGAAATTATAAGAAGATAATTTAGCCACTTTAAAATCAATTGATTTCTGGCAGTATTAGTTAGGCAGGCATAATTTGCAGTAGGTTAGGTTACAGAATATGTTTTAATGTGTTAATCACATGTGAACAAGGAACTTGTAACTAGAACAAGTATCCAGGAATCAATAAATGTTATAGATCTGTATATTGGTTTGATATAAGTCTGAGGATTCTCACTCAATCCTGTTTTTCTTTCTCATTATCTTCTCACTGTCTGGAGATGAATGATATCATTATTTACTGACTTTAAGACCTTTAAATAATAAAATGACAATGTTATGCTTTTGGTTTTGGGCATGAATACTTCAGTGATGGATGGCATTTTGGTAGTAATGAAAAACAGTAGTCCTATTAAAAGTCCTTTCTTATGGTAATTCAGATGTAACATAGACAGGGAGCTTTGAATCATCTATAAGTTTTAAATGATGTCTTCCCCCTAATTTATACTGATCAAGAGGGAAGTTAGATAAGGGCCATAAAAACACAGTTAAATAAGAGAAAATTAGTTCTGGTTTCCTGTGGCACAGTAGGGTAACTATTGGCTATATGATTTATGATATACTGCAAAATAGCTAGACATGCACAGAAGTTACTAACACACAGAAATAATTAAATATCTGAAGAGATAAAAGAGCTTCTTATCTTGTTTTGAGTGTTACACATCATGTAAATGCATCAAATTATTATATTGTACTCCATAACAATTATACAAATATTATGTCTTAGGTAAAAATGATATTAATTTTCATGTTAGCTTGAGGAATGCACATATGTAGATATACAAAGCAATTTTAATACATCTAACTTCCTGCTTAGGGTCAATGATTAGATTTATTTTTAGTCCAAACAATGTGGAAGTTGTAAGAGTAGGGGAAATGTGATATATCTCATATACATCCCAGCTCATGGACATCTGTACACATATGCATCAGGAGCAAATTTTATTTTACTTTGTCTTTTCCATATGCTGAATAATGGAAGAAGAAAAAAGAGAAACTGTAGCCCTGATTCCATCTGAATTTCAAGTTTTTGCAAATTAAAATGAATTTTATCCAATTATTTTTTCAGAATACTTAGGACAAAGCCAGTGGCCTTTGACAGTTCTGTTGATGGGAAGACAGCAAAGAAAAGAGAAGAAAACAGGAGTTATGAAATGATCTTTGAGGTCACTCAGGGAAGTTCACCTTTCCCCTTCTTTATTCTCTCAGCATGTTTCTAGTATGGCACCTCAAATAATGAGATGATGAGCTAGGCCCAGTGATTTCTTACCAAAGGATACTTCCTGGACTATATACTCCAACACAAAGAGGCAAAGGCAGTGCCCAGAGACTAAAGGCTCTGACTTTACTACTCACATTGTGATCTCTGCCATCCTTCTTTGACATTTTATTAATTTTCAATTTATCTTGATTACTAAAGGAATATTCCTAAAAGCAAAAAGAAAAAATAAATTAAAATTATGCACAGATAATTAACAACAGCAGCAAAAAAAAAAAAATTCTAGAATTTTTGAAAAGCAATTCAAGTCTGCTTTTAAAATGTCAGGATAGCAATGGGCATTTTCCTAATCTTCCAGAAATCACCTGAAAGCAATAGAGGAAGAAAACTCAGACATGTCTACTTTTTATTTTTTTAAAAATATTTTTAGTTGTAGGTGGACATAATACCTTTGTTATTTATTTATTTTTATGTAATGCTGAGGATCAAACTCAGTACCTCACACATGCTAGATTCAAGTAACAGACTTAAAACTCAGAACCACAAAATAGGAAGAAAGGCTGCCCTAAAGTTATAATAAGCAAGAGGGAAATGCAGGGAGGGGAATGTGCTTGTAGCTGCAGATCTCAAAGAAAGCTGGCAGAGCTCAATTCTACACCCAGTGGCACACTCTGAGGAGAAAAACAGCAGGCCCTCATTGCCCATAGTGGGAGTGGAGTACATGACTGGGAGCAGAAGCCTTCCTGGATTTTTTTGGGTAGAAAATCCAAATATATGAGACAATGTACAGAAAGAACACACATTTGCAGGAAGTAGTTTGTGAGACAGCAGGACAAGAAAAATCTTGCTGAATTATGAATAATTTTGCAGGGAGTTTCTTAGTTTGCTGAGAAAATTAACAAATAAAAATAAGTACTCTCACACACATCATGTTTTCAAGGAAAATAATTTTTGCATGGAATAGAACCATGTCCACATGTCCACACAGAAACTTGGAATAAATAGTCCAGCCAAAATTCACCTCAGTCCCATGTAAGAAATGGTTAAAAGGAGACCAACAAGGACCTCAGAATTAAAAATAAAGAAGGAGGTGAGAGTGAGAAGGAAATCAGAAAAAAATAAATGGCAGGAAAATAAAACTTACTAGAGAAAAGCTTATACTAAATAGATGAAAACTATACTGCCACAGAATTAGGAACATATGGATGTCTATTTCTAGCAGTATGGCTGATGTTATACTTTGTTTAACCCTGTCAATGGAAAAATCTAATTTAAACATGTATTTATGTATATTAATATATAATAAGCATGTATATTATAATATGTATATTATGGTATATGACATATTATTTATATATATGTAATTTAAATATATATGGCAATGAACTAACCACAATGTATCCAGTTCTCAGACATCAAAAGGTAAATGAAAATGGGAATTTAGAGAGATAAGTAGGTCAGTTAAGTTGGCTTCTACCCTAAGTGAATTTGTAAAACCCCTTCATTTTTCTCAGGTTCAAGATGCAGGAAAACAAACAAAAAACCTAAAACTGCCTTATGTAAGAGATCTCGTAGACTTCCTACCCTAAACGTGATACCTCAAACAGGTGCACATCAATGTAAAGGTGAACTAGTAAATACCTGCTGCTTGCCCATTGGGAATGGAATGATAATTAAAATGACCTTTCTGTAATGCTGAGAAAGCCAAACAACTGAAGAAACAATTGGACCCTTATCTCACCATTCTGTAAGAACCAACTAAAATAGATTAACTATTTAAACATAAAGGCTGAAACTGTAAAACTACTAGGAAAAAGCACAGGGGAAACTCCATGACATTGGACTGGGCAGGCAGTAATTTCTTGGATATGACCCCAAAGGCACAAAAGCACAAAAGCAAAAAGAGATAGATGGGACTGCACCAAACTAAAAAAGCTTTTATGCAATAAACAAACGACAGAGATAAGAGACAAAAATATTTGCAACCCATACACCTGATTTAGTATCCTAAATATATAAGAAACCCAAATATCTCAATAACAAGCAAACAAATACCTGGTTAAAAAACAAGCAAAAGAACTGAACGGATATATCTCAAAGGAAGACAGAAATGCCCAATAGATGTGAAAAAATGTCAATATCACTAATCTTTATGACAATACAAATTAAAATTCCGTTGAACTATCACCTCATACTTGTTAGAATGGCTACTATCAAAAAGACAAAAGATTAACAAATGTTGGTGAGGATGTGGAAAAAAGGACCCCTTATACATTTCAGATGGGAAAATAAATTATTACAATCATAGAATTACTTAAATGACTCCATAATCTCATCCACCCCCATGTACAAATCCAAAGCAATTGAAATCAGCATGATGAAGAGATGTCTTTACTCCCACGTTCATTGTAGCATTTGTCCTAATAGCTGTAGGTAGTAAATACAGAAACAGTCAATGAATAAATTTTAAAAAGTGGTATACACACAACCCCCCCCAAACACACTTGAATACCACTTAGCCTTAAAAAAATTTCTATCATTTGCAACAATGTGGATGAAATTCAGAGGACATTATGCTAAGTGAAATGTCAGACACATAAATACCAATACTGCACGATCTCATATACATGTGTGAAATTTAAAAATTTGAACTTATAGAAGTCGAGAGTAGAATGATAGTTACCAGATGTGGGGGAAGTGGGGGACAGATGGGTTAAGGGAAGGTGTTGATCAATGGGTACAAAGTTTCAGTCAGACAGGAGGAATAAATATTAGTGATCCACTGCACAGCATGGTGACTATAGTTAATAATGATGAATTGTGTATTTCAAAATTGCTGAGTGAATTTTAAATGTTCTCACCACAAATAAATTATATGGAAGGTGATCAATATGTTAATTAGCCTAATTTGATCATTCCACAATGCATACATATATTAAAGCATCATATGGTTTTGGTATCACTCCACAAATGCATAGTTATTATTTGTCAATTAAATTAAATTAGAAAATATTGTGTCTGGGTCTGCTATGTTAGTGTTCTCATTATCTAAACACATTGATACGTGTGTGTATGTGTGCACATGTGCATGCATATGTACATATATATGTATATACATATGAATTAAGGAATATGTTTCTAAATAAGCTATAGGTCAAAGAAAAACTAACAAGGAAAATTAGATCATAGACTGTATTTTGAACTGAATGTTAATCAAAAGGCATAATACCAAAATTTATAGAATGGTAATAAGTCAATACTTAAAGGGTAACATATAAATTTAACTTTTAAATTAAAAAGAAGAAATGTTTAAAATCATTAATCACATTGAGAAAATAAATGCAGAAAATCAAATTAAACTCAAAATTATTATAAGAAAAGATATAGTATGGATCAAGTGATATATCTATAAGACAGAAAATAGAAATATCTAGAGAAAACTAACAATGATTTCTTCACATGGTTATCAATATTTTAAACCCTTGACCTGATGAGCCTGAGATAGAATGGAGCCTGGCTAATGTAAGCCACAGGGTTGTACCACATCCTTTGTGATTTCCCTACATTTCCTTTCAGCTGAATAAACTGTCCCTTTATTAAATGCTCCTTAAATTCCATATATCTCTCTAGGATAAAAACTTAGGAGCTGAACTGATGGGATATATGATAAATACATGTGTAACTTTATAGGATATTTCTAAACTCTATTCCAAAGTTACTGTGCCATTTTGTAGTCACAGGAGCAATATGTGAATGTATCAGTTACTTCCCATTTCTATCAATATTTGGTATTGTTGGACTTTTTTATTGTGTGTATGTGTAGTGGTTATTCATTATTGTTATAATTTGCATTTCTCTCATGACTAAAGATGGTGATCCCATACTTATATATGTGTGTGTCTGCATATCTTTATCTGTTTATTTAATTTGTTTTTGTGTTTGTTTTTGGTACAGAGGATTGAACCCAGGAATGCTTTACCACTGAGTTACATCCCCAACCCTTTTTATTTTTTATTTTGAGACAGGGTCTCACTAAGTCGAGGCTAGCCCACCTCAGTCTCCCCATTCACTGGGAGTGTGTCACCATGACAGCTAACTCTACCTTTTATTTCCTACTAGAATGATAGATTTTCCCAACTTATTTCATGATCTTTATAACTTTCATGCTAATACTTGACAAAGGCCAGATGTGAAAGGAAAAGTAGAGGCCACCCTCTCATACATACACAGATCCAAAAAGTTTTAGCAGAACTTATTTGCAAACCCAGAAAAGTATTTAAAAAATTTCTGAAAACCAAAATTCCAGGCCAGCTTAATATTAGAATATTAATGAAATCTATCTTGTCAGCAGAAAAACAGTCTGCTAAAATTCAGTGTTTATTTTTGATTAAAAGAAGCTTTTATTCAAATGGGAAGGAAAGACAACTTCCTGTGAAGGGCATCTGAGAAACAAAAGCTACTTACACACCACACGTAGTGCTGCTGAAACACTAGAAATGAATCTTTAAAACGAGAAAAGGACAAGAGTATCTGATATTCCCTCTCCTATTCTTCATTTATAGTGTTCCTATAAAGGCAGAATAACTTAAGGAAAGAGAAGAGATATTAGAAAGAAATAAAACTTGTCAACTATAGTTAGTATAGTTATCTATATTGAAGAGTCAAAAGAAACTACAACTAAATCACTAGAAATGATGATTTAGTAAGGTTGGGCATGAAAAATGTAAGTATCCATTTCCTTTCACAACAATAATAAAATATTTTAAAATATAATTTTTAAAAGATTCACTTATGTTCATAGGAAAGTTAGGTCAGATTCATTCCACTGTCTTTCCCTATCCCATCCCTCCTCCCGTCCCTTCATTCCCCTTTGTCTACTCCATTGATTGTACTTCTATTCTTTTTTGGAGTCCCTTATTTTGGATTAGCTTCCTCATTTCAGAGAAAACATTCTACCTTTGATTTTGGGGGACTGGCTTATTTGACTTAATGTGATAGTCTCCAGTTCCATCTATTTATTGGCAAATGCCATAAAGTCATTCTTATATATGGATGAGTAATACTCTGTTGTGTATATATTCCACATTTACTTTAGTCATTCATCTGTTGAAGGGCACCTAGGCTGGTTCTATAGCTTGGCTATTGTGAATTGTGCTGTTATAAACACTGATGTGTCCTATGTACATATATGAATATACCACAGTGAATCTCATTATCATGTACATCCACAAGATATTAATTAAAAAAATGAAAATAAATAGCAGAAAGATCAATAGGTTAGAGAGAATGGAACAGGGATAGGGATAAGGGGAGGGGAAGCGGAAGTACTGGGGATTGAATTAGAATAAATTATATTCTTTTCTTTTATAATTATGTCAAAATTAATCCTATTGTCATGTATAACTAAAAAAGATTAAAAAGATAAAGATAAAAAGATCCATTTATAAAACAGTAGACACTGGAATTAACAGAATAAATCTAATAAAAGGCATAATGTATTTATGAGAAAAATCATAAAACTTTATTGTAAATATTAAAGAAGACTTAATAAATGGAAACATATATCATGTGTGCCCGTTAATTTCCACAATCAAAATCCCAATGAGTTTTGAAAACTGACTAAATTATATATGGAAGTTTAGAGGATCAACAGTAAGCAAAACACTCCTAAGAAATAACATACTGGAGTTTTATAATACCAATAAAACAACAATAAAACTATAATACTTAAAACAATTCCACACCATCCAATTGATAGAGAAATTGACCACTGTAATAAACAGTCTAGAAACAGATCCACATTTATGCATATGTCTGAACTTATGTTGTAGATCAGTTGCAAACTTTCAGAAAAGACTGTGGGAATCATTGGTTATGTATATCAAAAATTTTAATCTTATATGTAAATCATTTCCCTTTAAATACCTAAATATAAGAGGCAAAACTAGGAAACATTTAAAAAGCATAGGACAATATTTGTATGACTTGAGAGATGTGTGGAAACAATTCAAGAAAGAAAAAAAGAAAAAATAAGAGAGGGAGGGAAGAAAGGGAAAAAAGAAAACATAAAGAAAAAGATTGAAAAAATGCACTACCAAAAAATAAAATTGCTGAGCACGGTGGTGCATGCTTGTAATCCCAGCAGCTCCAGAGGCTGAGGCAAGAGGACTGTGAGTTCAAATCCACCCTCAGCAACTCAGCAAGGCCCTAAGCAACTCAGCAAGACCTTGTCTCAAAATAAAATATAGAAAGGGCTGGTGATGTTGCTCAGTGGTTAAGTGCCTCTGAGTTCATTTCCTGGTACTAAAACAAAACAAAAGAAAACCCCAAACCAAAAAACAAAAAAATGAACTTAGCAAACATGGTCATCAAATGACACCTCATCATAAAAAGGTATGCTGTAAACTTGGAAAATATATGTGCAATATATAGGAATGATAAAGAACAAAGATGCATGATATTTAAGAACCTCATAAAGACCTCATCAGAGTGAATATATTTGCCATTCATCAATGAATGTATCATTATTCCTTTCTTCTAGTCTAAAATAAGCACTGTAAGTACTTTGGCATATGTCCTCACAGTGTTTTATCTAATCTATTTGTGTGTGTTTGTATGCATGTGTATATATTGAGGATATACTATATGTACATTTTTAGATTTATGTTTTTTTCACTGAAAATAATATTGTGGGTGTATCTTCAAAACTTTAAGCATTCTGCCAAAAGATAATACTTAACGACAATATACTATTTTGTCTAGTCAATGTACATTTATTTATTTAATCATCCCTTTCACTTAGGAAATTGAGGTGTTTTGCTTGTTCTCATAACTAATTATTTCTTTAGGATCAATTCCTAGTATGGGAATACTAGAAAAAAATTTGATCATTTTGAAGGCCCTTGTCTCCTATTGCCAAATTGCTTCCCAGAAAAGTTACATTAACTTAGGCTTCCTTAAAAATTACATGAGAACGTGCATCTCAATATATCCCTTCACAAAATCTTAAGCATTTCTAAAATTTCTATTAAATATGGAAGCCAGGACTGCACAATGGAAAATGGAGGAGAAAAGAGGAGGCAGCTCTTTTGAAGGATCCTGTGGCTTCAGAACTTTTAGAATTAAAATCAGCTGCACCCTTGCTTCTCATGCCTTCTACCATCAAATATGATGACTAGCATTTTCTTGACATGTCTGAAATCAGAGTCACTCAGGAACCAGATATGCCATGAGTTTTGATGCTTTGCTTCAGTATTCTTTAGAAAAAATTTTCCTTGTCTGTCACTTGTTTTTATTTGGTGTTAAGTATTAATACCAAATTTACTTTCCCATAAGAAATAATGAATCTAAACATTGGCCCAATAATAATTGTTTCACCTTCTAATTGAATACTTGTGAGTGAAGAAAAGTAGCCTTAATTAGCGTGATACAAAATGAGTGGGGGAAGAGATAATTCATGTTGACATACAGGCACAGCATGCTAAGGTTGCATTAGAGTTGTATTTCTCAGTTTCTTTTTTTTGGTACTGGGCACTGAACTCAGGGGTACTTGCTCACTGAGCCACAACTCCAGCCTCATTTTGTGTTTTAGTTGGAGGCAAGGTCTCACTGAGTTGCTTAGCGCCTCGCCCTTGCTGAGGCTGGCTTTGAACTTGCAATTCTCCTGTCTCAGCCTCCCAAAGTGCTGGGATTACAGGAGTGCACCACTGTGCCTGGCTGTATTTCTCACTTTCTGGATACACTCAAAGTTGTTCACAGTGAGGAAAAGATTAGGGAATCATTTGCTATAGAGAAATGAAAGATCATTCCAGTTTGCCCCTCCCTCAAAGTTAAGTTTCATTGTTTCAGGAGGCCTCAAGAGGTTTATGTTGGATAAAAATCTAAGTTTACCTCTCAAAACTTGGAATCTGTAAACCATCGAAACTCACTCTCTAAATGCAGACAGGAAAATACCACTGGGCATCTGCCTGCTTGTCACCATGGAGATTTCCTGATGCACATCTGGTTACCGGCAGGCAGAGCTTTTCATCAAGAGCATGACCATCACTTCACCCTTCTCTAATCTCAATACTATTTCATGGCTGTGCTCCAGGAGCTTACAAATTCTGTTTGTGTACTTTTCCTTTTATTTCCCCTTTGGATATTAGACTTCAACATATATAAGAGCAGACACAATCATTCAGATCTGCATCATTCTTTCAGCTTTTAATTTTGCATATGAATTTGTGTTATGCATGTGTGGGGGGTATCAGCGAATTGTTTGCGGGAAAACAAAAGATTCTTCATTATCTGTATTTAAATGAATAGAAAATGTTCTCCATCCCTTGCCAATTCATAATATATTACAGGCAAATACCAGAATCCATTTCCTATGTCTTTTTGCCAAAGATACTTTCTATACTAAATTTGTTTTCTTTTGATTGTTGAAAACCATCATATAAGAATGTTCACTTACTTCCTCCTAGAGAAACACTTCAGTTGAAAATTTGGTAAGCACCTCAGCTATGTACACTGAGGATCTGACTCCAGAAAACAGACTTCATTCTATTGCTCTTTCTTTTTTGTAAAGTAAGCTTGAGTGCAGCCTAGAATGGATTGAATGAGTATTTTGGATTCTGGAAACCTGTATTAGATGCCAGATGCTGGAAGGGGAGTTCTGGGAAATGCTGATCGCCACCCGCTGGAGATTTTGAGTCCCTTGTATCTGTAAAACGTTGAGTTTGGGCATAATCTCTCTATTGCTGGCCTGGGAGTCTAGGGTGCCAGCTATCTGTTGTTAATAAACTGGAGGTAACCTCTGGGGACATATATCAGAGAATCTGGCTTATTTCCATGCCCATTACTGAACTGAAAATATGCTGCTAGCACCTATTTTTTTTAATTAAACCTATATGTGGATATAATTACATATGATAGATAGATGGATTGATTTGTAAAAATTGGACTCTACTATCACTGAAGTAGAATTTCATGCCATGGTATGCTGGTAAATGTTTAACAACTGGCTTGGGAGAGAGTGTGGAGAGTTGAAAAGACCTGGTTTGTGAAGTTTGCCAATTTCCCTGGTGTAAATGTAGACAGTCCCCAGCTTGTGATTGTGCAAAAACATACCCATACTATGATTCTGATTTTCACTTTCAATTAATCCTGCATTCAATTAATCACATGAGAAAGTCAATAGTTTATTAGAAAATATGCTTTGTTTTAGATAGTTTTGCCCAGCTGTAGGCTAATGTCAGAATCCTGAGCACATTTCAGGTAAGGTAGGCTGAACTATGACATTCAGTATTTAAGTATATAAAATGCCTTTTTAGTTTTTAATATTTTCAACTTATGATAGGTTCACTATAAGTCAAGAAGCATCTGCATTCTTCTCATGGCCAATTGAAAGTCATTGATGTAAGATCACTGAATGTAAAATTGGGAAGAAGCACACACTCAGCTCCTGCCAACTGGTACTAGTACTTCATTGATTCTATGTTTTACCTGGGTCATTTTTCAGTGCTGGGTATCATCAGTAACAGCTAGTTATATCTTTATTCATTAAAATGCAGTGATTGATTTTCCATTTGAATTTTGTTTACTTATTTTTTGCATCCAGCTGTAATATAATTTTTGTTTTTTAGTTTACCATTTTAAACATCTTATTTTTATAAACATTAAGAAAGGAATATACAATTTCACTTGTATCAGAAGCAAGTCTGTCCTGCTAACTATGGTCAATATTTTTAGAGATCTTAGGATGGAATCATCCCATTCCAGCTGCACTGAGATCTTCATTTAAAAAGGAATGTTTAGGATGTTAGGAGTCAGCTTTGTCTCTTTAGTTCAGGATTGCTTTGGCTATTCAAGGTCTTTTGTGGTTCCATGTGAATTTTGGGGTTGTTTTTTCTATTTCTGTGAAGAATGTCATTGGTAGTTTGATGGCAATTGCACTGAATCTATAGATTTCTTTGTTAGTATGGTCATTTTAACAATATTAACTCTTGCAATCTGTCAAAGTAGAAAGAACTGGAGGACATTTTGTTATGTGAAATAAGCCAGGCATAGAGAGACAAATATCACATTACCACTAATTTGTCAAAACTAAAAAATTAATCTCATAGAAGAAGAGAGAGAGTGAAAGGGTAGGAGGTAGGGGGAGGACAGAGAGAGGTTAGATAAGGGCACCCAGACACAAATCAGAACACTTACTTCTTCTGGTGTTCTATCCCTAGTAGGGTAACTACAGTCTACAATAATTTATGATATACTTCAAAATAACTAGAAAGGAAGAGCCACAACTAATGAATGCTCAATGTTTGAGGAAATGGAAATGCTAACTACCCTTATTTGATCATTGCACATTGTACACATGCATTGAATGATTTTGCTATGCCCTGTAAATGTGTATGAACACAATGAATTAATAAAAATAAATAAATGCATGCTTAAATAAAGGAACATTTAAGTGAAAACTTTAGCTCTTATTAAATGAAAATATTTCTTTGAGTATTTTTTAAACCTCCCTTTTTTTTTTACTCATAATCAAGTAGATTCTACCTAGGAGATAATACATAAAGTTATGAGAGAGATGAATATCTATCCAACATCTAAACTGAGGGTGGCCTTCCTTAGGTCTCTATGAAAATCACAAAATCTACAGGGAGAATGAGTACATAATTGATCTTGTTCAGTTAGATCATGCAGCTATTGCTCTATCAGAGAGCAATGGGCCTTAGGAGAGTGAAGCTGAGCCAGCAGGGTTGCAGCTATGACCTAATAACCTCAGTGCTGGTCTCAGGCACCAGCTGACCTCTGAGAAAGAGAGTTCGGCATTTTTTTTTTTTTTTTTTTTTTTTTAGTCTCAGCTCCATTGGCCAGTTTTTTCAGAGCTGTCTTCAAACTTGACTGGCTTTGTCCCAATCTTTTTTTATTTTCTTACTTGGGGAATTTCCCTTTTCCCCTCTATGCCCTAATAGGGAAACATCCTTTTCTCTTGCTCAACCTTCACTGAGTTTCTTCAGATAGTTTAACCAACTTTTCTTATCTTTCCTCATTGCATATCCTCTCTCTGGTTGGTTATTTCATGTGTGAGCAGAATAGATAAATGCCTCTGTTTATATGTTGTATGTGTCCATTCCTTTGCTGAAATTTCTGAGAAGTATCAAGAGTCTGATTCCTTGAATTGTACTCCTCTTAGTCTAAACCAGGACATCACCAGGGCTTGTAAGGAATCAGCTGATACTCAAGAAAGGGTAGCCAGGGCTAATACCACACTATGTGCTGTAGCAAGCACCTACAACCCCATGTGATCTCTACATAGAGAAAAATTCCCTTTCAGCCTGAATGTAGCATGAGAGCTCATGGTTCAGAAAGGCAAGGATGCCCAAAGGAATGAATTACGATTTTTTAAATATATTTTACTAGCTGCCAATATTTTCATCTTAATGTTGGTCTTATTTTTTCACCTAATGACTTCCAGGCCTGACCCGTGCCCTCAGCTGTGCTGAGCTGAGATTACTCACTGCATTTGACTTTATTTGTAGGATGTCAAAATCTTGTGCTTCAATCTCAAAGTCCCCAGAGTCCTATGAGCTGACTGCAAACTACAAAAAGTAAATAAAAGACAAAATTATAAGGCAACAAGTCAGATAAGTCTCTGGCCCCACCCTGAAGAGGACTTACTTCATCTCCAGTCAGTGGTCACATGTGGGAAAGAGAAAAGAGGCAATAATAAAAACTCATAAATTCTTCTTAGTGCTGAGAAGGGTCTTGATAGTTTTTCTCAGAAAACTGGTTCCTTGAAAGTGTGGGCTGACTGCTTTCCCTACTGCTTGTCTCCACTTAAGAGTTTGGGAGGAGTTCATGGTAAAATGACCTTCAAAATATAGCATCATGTCCAACCTAAGGGATGACTGAGCAAACTATGGAAATTAGGTATTCACTTAAACCTGAGTCAATCAGCTATAGCTTTGTTGAACACACTGACTTATGTTTCCCCAAAGAGCAAGAAAAGCTCATCCCAAAGACCTACAACCTCTGGCACTGGTCACTGCTTTCTATTTATTACACAATCGAAGGCCACACACCTGCCTACTGAAGTTGAATAGTCTGGCCACGGGCTCTGTTTTATCCAATATGGTTGAATAGACATCTCAACAAGCCTTTTAAACCAAAATGATGGGGAAAGCAATAAGAATTCAGACAATCTTGATGATCCAGGACCCTAGACAACCCTAGACAAAATGTACTTTTGTAGCAGTTGTCTTGTCTCCAATCTGATTTTTGGAATCTTCCTTTTCTTGTCTTAGAGAGTTTAAATGTGAGAATTCCTTGTCTAATATAAATTGATATATGAATCATTTTTTTTTTTCCTAGAACAAGTTTTCTTATACAAGATTTCAGAACAAGGGCTGGGGCTGTGGCTCAGTGGTGGAGCGCTTGCCTAGCATGTGTGAGGCACTGGGTTCGATCCTTGGCACCACATAAAAAAAATAAACAAACAAAATAAAGGCATGTTGTCCATCTACAACTACAAAAAATCTTTAAAAAAAAAAAAAAGATTTCAGAACAATTGTGAATTTAAATAGTAACTCTCTGCTATGTCTTACTATGAGAATGGAATGGTGCCTTTAAAGTAAGAACTTCCACTTCTTTTTCACTAATACTGGCAAGATTTTGTCCTGGATTCTTTAAGAATTGAAGGAAGGTATATGTAAATAAAATATTTTCAAAGACCATCAGTCTATCCTGAAGGGAAACTGGCCTAGGACTAATCACAAAGACACATCAAGGACAAAGGCAAAAGCAGATTTATTGTCAGGAAACTGACAGGCTGTCTCGCACGCAGAGAAGAACAGCAACTTTCTCTCAGGAGTTACTTTTTATAGGCAAAATTATGGCTGTGGGTTCGGGGCGGGATCAGCCCTTGCAATTGGCATAGCCACCATCACCTGAGTTTCTGGAAGGCACATTTCTATTTCTCAAGGACAGAGACAGGCAAGTTTTTACTTTTCAAGGACGGGCAAGTTATTTCCTCAGGATGAGGACTGTGTTCATAAAGTGGAGGTGGGGGAAAGGAAGATGGCTGTAGTTATGCCAACATATCCCAAGAAAAGAATGTGGTATGTGTGCATAATTTCCTTCTTTTTTTTTTTTTTTTTACGAGGGATTGAACTCAGGGGCACTTGGCCACTGACCCATATCCACAGCCCTATTTTGTATTTTATTTAGAGATAGGGTCTCACTGAGTTACTTAGCACCTTGCTTTTCCTGAGGCTGGCTTTGAACTCGCAATCCTCCTGCCTCAGCCTCCTGAGCTACTGAGATTATAGGCCTGTGCCACTTCGCAAGCCTCCTAATTTCCTTCTTAATTGTATTAATTATTGATAGATTTTTTTGGCTAAAGTTACTTGTAGAAATGCATTCACTTTGTCAACATGGACATTTACTTGGTTTGTGGACCTTACTGTATGTATTAGTCAGTTTTTCATTGCTGTGACCAAAATACCTTACAAGAGCAGCTTACAGGGGCTGGGATTATGGCTCAGTGGTAGAGCACTCGTTTCACCTGTGTGAGGCACTGAGTTTGATCTTCAGCACCACATAAATATAAATAAATAAAATAAAGGTATTGTATCCATCTACAACTAAAAAAAAATATTTAAAAGAAAAAAAAGAACAACTTAGAGGAGGATAAGTTTATTTGTGGCTCACATTTTTCAGAGGTTTCAGTCCATGGTCAGCTGATTCCATTGCTCTGGTTTTGAGGTGAGGCAGAACATCATGGTGGAAGGGTGTGGTGGAGGACAATTCTCAGCTCATGGCATCCCAGAAGAGAGAGAGAGGGCGCATGAAGATCTAGGAACAAAATGTAATCCCCAAGGGCACATACTTAGTGACCTGCTTAACCCAGCCATGCCCCACCTGTCTATAGTTACCACCCAGTAGTTCATTCAAATTATTAATCCATCAAATAGATTAACATACTAATTATGTTACAGCTCTTGTAATCTGATCATTTCACCTCTGAGCATTCCTGTATTACGTAATATGAGTTTTTTGAGGGATGCTTCATATCCAAACCAGAACATTGTAAATGATGAAATGGAGCAATGCAAATTAAAACTGTCTCAAGAAAGAACCTTAGAAAAGTTAGGGAGCCAGGTGTGGGGTGGCACATGCCTATAATCTTAGCCACTCAGGAGGCTGAGGCAGGAAAATTGCAAGTTCGAGACCAACCTCAGCAACTTAGCGAGGACCAAAGGACTTATCGAGATCCTGTCTCAAAATAAAACATTAGAAAAGGGCTATTTATGTGGCTCAGTGGCTAAGTGACCCAGTACCTGGTATGAAAAAGAAAAAGAAAAAGAAAAGAAAACTGAGGAAAAGCTGGCTTAGATCAGGAAAGGAAGAGGGTAATGGCGCTGGATATGTTGACCTGGTTGTGATCTTCAGAAAACAGGGAGGGAACTTTTCTCCTAAGGCTAAAGGAAATTAGCAATTAACAGAGGTGAAACTAAAAGGGATATGATTTTAAGCATGTATATAAGTCAAAGGCATGTATATAAGTCAACATGACTGTTCCTAGAAAAAAAATAACTTTTATTTAGTGTATGATAGAAAGAATAATGGCCTCCCAAAGATTCTAACATACTAACCCCAGAATCTGTGGCATGTTATCCTACATGATATGTGAGACTTTTGCAGATGTGATAAAATAAGTGTTTTGAGATGGGAATATTTTCCTGAGTTATTCAAGTGAACCCAAAGAAATCACAAGGGTCTCCATAAGAGGGAGGCAAGAAGGTGATGGAGAGAAAGGGAGATGTGAAAACCATAGCAGAAGTTGGGGTGATGTGGCCATAAGCCAAGGACTGTGAGCAACCTCTAGAGAATAAAAAAGGCAAGGAGAAAATTCCCCTTGGAGCTTCCAGAACACATCCCACCAATATCTTGATTCTAGTTCTTAAGACTCATCTCAACTTCTGACCTCCAGAACTATAAGGTGATAGATTCATGTTGTTTTATGCCATAATTTGTGATGATTTATTTTAGCATAAAGAGAAAATTACTACATAGACTTTAAAAACATGGTTGAGAGCATGAACTCCAAAGTTATGCAGAGATGAGTCTGAATCCTAAGTGAACCAATTCCTCACTGTGAGTTTTCAGTCCACACACATAGCCTCTGTACTCCTCAGGGTCTTCATTGGTAAAAAGCAGAGCAAAGTAAACAGCTACCTATGAAGGCTATTTGAGAGTAAATCAAGTCATTCATTTGACCCACAATGACCTCAATGCCTGTTAAATACAAACACAGACTCATCAGCATGAATATTGAGGATGTGGCAATAGATACATAATAATATATGTAATAGTAATGATGCTTCAAATCTGCATAGAAATTTATAACTGCAGAGAATTTTTACTTACACGAATCTCATGTACACCCTAGTTAAGCTGTGTGAAATAAGCCAAAGCCTTCAAAGGGACAAATGGAAAACAGACCAGAATGATTTGAAACAAGTATGATGAGCGTGCTTAGTGTAGGTGGAGGTTAAGTCACACCTGAGAAGTTTGGATGGGAGGTATTCAGTTCAGTTGAAAAACACCTACCTAATATAAAACATACATTATACATATACTCCATGGGCTGCACTGTATTGGGCCCTGATATGAAAGTTACAAGTGTTGTCAGAATGAAGCAAAGTGCATTAGGCAAGAGAATGGCGCTTATTTAGATGGCCTAGTATCCCACACATCATTAGTTAATGGGCTTCACTTTTAGCAGTCATTACCTCTGAAGTTTAAAATGTTGTCTCCTGTGGGATGGTTGGTTGCAGTTTCAGCAAAACTTTCTTCATGAATGTGCTCCTGCATTTTAGTATATTATGGTCCTGGAGAGTTAAGGTAGCTCAAATGAAGCTAACATGCTTTGACGTTGTCTGAAAATATATATTCAGGGTTCATAGTGTGCACTTTGATGCGAGATAGGCCAGGATTCAAGCCCAAGTTACTCTTTTACTACTATGTGAATGCCAAGAAAGTTGCTGAGCCTCAGCTTCCTCCTTGTGAGAGAGGGCCAGCAACAGTACCTATCCTCTCAGACTGATAGCTATAGGAAGTACTCAAATGTCATACATTGTAAAAATTTTCCAAGCCAGAACTTTAAGAAAGATGGCAATTTATTAAAATAACTAAAGCAGCAAATATTACGATGACATTTCTTTTTTTTTTTTTTAATATTTTTTTAGTTGTAGATGGACACAATGTCTTTATTTTATTGCTTTGTATGTGGTGCTGAGGATCGAACCCGGGGCCTCACGCATGCGAGGCAGGTGCTCTACCCCTGATCTACAATCCCAGCCCCACAATGACATTTCTTAAGAGGACTTATTAGGAGAGAGTTTTCTGTTTCTTTGCCCTGTTTCTAAAAAGCAATCTGAAAGCACATTTTCTCTCTCATATATTTCTCTAGTATCTATATTGGTTATTTTCTGATTTGGGAGAAAGAATTCGAGAAAACAAAAGACTTTTTCTTAACTCCTTTGATTTTGGGGGTAAAATAAAGAAAATGACAATAAGGATCTTGAACAGTTTGTTGTTATACTTTGTTTTGACTTGCGTCTATTAGAAATAACATCAAAATCTTGTTGGAAACAACCCTACCACCTTTTCTTAAGTTTTCATCTCCAGATTGAAATTAATTTATATCTATCTTCTGATTAGGACAACAAAATTTTTTCACTCTTGGTTCTCTGCTGAAACTTTATTGCTGAAATTCCTCTTCAAATTCGGAGACACAAATGAGCATGGGTTTCTTTGGCTTCCTCCTCCCCAACTAATGCTGCATGTTAGGTAAACATTTCCAGGCTGCCTCACACAGATTCCCGTATGTTTTCCTCCAGAAACTTGTTTTGAGTCTGAATACTTTCCATTTATGTCCACTCCACATTTCCTACCTCTTGGCCAATTTAGACCCCATGCCCTTGTGTTCTTTCCATTCCATGAGCTGGGTGACAGCTGACAGGAGGTGAGTAATGGATGGGCAGCTCACTTCAGACCAGACTTCTTGTAATGCTGTAACATTGAGAGGGACCAAGTTGCAAAAAAGAAAGCATTCTATCTTGTGAGATTCTTCTCCTTTCTCTGGACCCCTCCTGGGCAGTTAGGACCATTACCATGGGCCAAGTTGACAACACAGTGACTTGTCTATAAGCTGCTTCCTAAGATGAGTTCTCTCTGCTTTTCTTTCTTTCTTTCTTTCTTTCTTTCTTTCTTTCTTTCTTTCTTTCTTTCTTTCTTTCTTTCTTTCTTTCTTTCTTTCTTTCCTTCCTTCTTTCTCTTTCTTTCTTTCTTTCTTTCTCTTTCTTTGCCATAATGACATACAATTAATGAATAAAAATTATACATACTTACAGTGTACAAAGTGATAATTTTATATGTGTATACATTGTAAAATGATTAACACAATCAAATAACACCCATCACCTCATATAATCACTACCTAATTACTATTTTTCCCCTACGGTGACAAAAATTAAGGTCTCCTTTCTTAGCAAATTTGAAGTATACTATACTTATTAACTACAGTCCCCAGAGTTTACTCATCTTAACACTGAAAATTTGTACTTTTTGACTAACATCTGTTTCTCCAACACCTAGTCCCTGACAAACACTGTTCTACTCTCTGCTTTTGGGTTCAACATTTTTAGATTGTGCATGTAAGTGAGATCATGTGCTGTTTGTCTTTTTGTGGCTAAAATTTCATTTAGCATGATGTCCACCAGGTTTAATTGTGTTGCCACCAAATGACAGAATTTCCTTTTTTAAAGCTGAATAATATTGTATTGTGTGTGTATACCTTTTTTCCTTTATTCATTCATTCATTGGGAGGCACTGAGGTTATTGCTATATTTTGGCTTTTGTGACTAGTGCTACAATGAATATGAGAGTCCTAATACCTCTTTGGTATCTTTACTTCAATTCCTTTGAATACATATCCAGAAGTGAGATTGCTGGGTGATATGGTAGTTCAATTTTTAATTTTTCAGAAACTTTCATAATGCTTCCAGAATGTCTATAAACCTATTGCTAACAGAATATCTTTGAGAGACAAGACACTGCTCACTGCCCCACCACGTTGTGGGTAAATGGGCATGTGTGTATGTGCATGTGCATGTGTGATTTTAAGGATATAAAAAAAAAATAACTAGAGCCCTAATGGAAATTGAATAAATTCAGTTTGGAGATATATAGAGGAGTCAAAGATTCTTCATTCTCAGCTTCTTAATCTTCATAGTTTTGCTTCTAAAGAGTCTCCTCTACCAAATGTTCCACAGGGAGTTTTGAACATGAAGCTGTGTATTAACACTTCTGCTGAGTCTGTGCTCCATGTCTCAGCTAACACTCCTCCTCAGTCCTATGTGGATGGAAATGGGACTCAGTCTAATCCACCCAGAAGGCAAACCCTTGAGGGATTCACTCAAGAATTGTCCATGAGAAAATAGGAAAGTAGTTGATAGTTTTATGACAAAAATTAAATTAGCTACATTTCAATGGGTAATATTATGTTTTATTTTGAACTGAATAACCTTCAAAATAAATATCATCTCCAGCAAAATACAAGCATTTGTCTCTATTTAGGCCATATGACAGCATGATGACTCCATTAGAGACCCCTATGTTAGGACATTTCACAAAATTCTGCTGGCCAGAAAAAGAAAAGAAAAATTCTCGTGCACAATGTTGGCGAACAAAGTAATTATTTTCTGTAAATTATCTCCTTTAATACATAGAAATTTCAAATTATTGTTTCAAGTTATTGTTTAAGGAAAAATTATAGCAAAGTGAATCATCTTATATTCTTAAAAAAATTTGTGTTCTGAATTTTTTAAAAAATATCTGGAAGCCTGGTGCCTTTTCATATTTTAACCTGACTTTGACAGAGAAGACAAGAGAGAAAACCTTTACTATTATAAGACAAGTGGTGAAATTTTATGATGGGCTGTGACTCCTCAGGTCTGGCCAACCCTCAGATTCTGCTAGAGTTTACTGTGCAAAAAGTCAGATGACTCATGTTTTCTCCCATAGGAAAGCATTCAGTGCAAGGTACTGTCATTAAAGGAGCTATTTAATAGTAACTCCTTAGAGTTATATGTGCTTTATATTTTCACATTTCTTTTACAGGCTTGATCTCAATTTGTAGGATTCAAATCTTCTTGTTGTCTTGGCCCTGTTTATCTTTGGCCGGATTTCATTGGTTTTCTAAAAGCAGAGATTTCAGATTTGGATAATGTTGTCTGAGATTCCATTACATTTACTAAATCAGTTTAAGCAAGCAAGTTTTAAATGCTATATTGTCTGCTTATATTCATCATCATGTAGCTGGTACAGAACTATTCTGTAATGTTTAATGCATTTTTCTCCAGCTAATCCATAATCAAATTTTGTGGCACATTTAAAAATTGTCATTTTATCACATTTTATGTTCCCCTTAAATCTGCATATACCCTGTACCTACAAGGGTCAATAAATTGGGTAAATTGATTATATTCTCAGCTTTAAGCTTGAGATAGCCCTTGTTTCTGCTATAGCATAGATCCAGCGAGTCAAAGTCCCCCAGAGCTTAAAATATCATTAGCCATTAGAGCTGGGGAGATTACTCAAGTTTGAGATCTGAAGAATAAGCTTCCCCAAAGGAGGACACAGGGTCATTAGTTACAGTATCTGTTAATGGTCAAGTGAAGGTTTCAACTTGGATTTTCTTAACTTTCTTGGGAAAGCTAACCTGTTCAATTGTTATCTTGCAGTTATCAATTTCATTTTTTTCATTTATCTTTCAATTTACTCTCTACCATTTCCTAAAGATACCTATCAAACAAAAACAACAAGGCTACTAGAACCCTCTACTTAAGAGCCTGTCTGGAGTCACTATTTCTTCTTCAGAAGAATATATTGAAACTCACTGAAGATAGACACCAGAGATTATAATAAGGTTATTTTTCTAAATCATGCCTTTAATATTATTGTATGTATCTTCCTGAGAAAAGTGAAATTCTTAAATGTAACAGACAGATGGACCCAATGGGATATTAAATCTGTTCATTCAAAGATAGTTCTGAGTATACAGAAAAATCAGTCTGAAGCTTGGTCAAGATTCTCTCCTTTTCATACAAAGAATACTTGAAAGCTTTGGAAGTGAACACTACTTCTTGAAACAAATCTTGGCTATAAGAAAAAAAAGTTTTCAGTTTTCCTTTCAACAACAACAAAAAAGCCTTATAAATGGAAAATAGGATCAAATCACCCTTTATTTTCAATCTTCGCTGGCTTCCTGTTGCTTGCCAGAGAGAATTGAAACTCCTTATTATGACATATAAGATCCTTTATGATCTATGCCAGGCCCATCATGAGTACTATCTGATGCTGTTCCTCACCAAACACTTACAAAATAGTATTACTGCACCAAGCTTAGAGCTGAAAAAACAGAGGCTCAGAATGGTAGCCCAAGATGTTTCATCGGGCATAGCTGGGTATCTGTCCATCTGCACTTTGCTAACATCCCAACTTTCTTGCAGAAGTTAGTTTTAAAACTGTTCTAAATAAAGAGGAGTTATTTTCTCATTCCAATAGAAATTTGAAGGAAAAAATAGCTTGAGAATATGATGGTAAAGTCGGGCTAACTCATTGTTCTTGTTTTTTTCATTCCCAATGCCCCAAAGCATGGTAATCTCTGGAGAAAAATTTGTATCCCTAGAGAAAGTTTTCTTTTTTTTTTTAGCTCATAGTTACGTTGTGATTGACAATCATTCCCTGCAGCTGAAGAGATTTCATTAAAAAAAAAAAAAAAAAAATCCAAACCTCAAGCAGCAGTAACCAAAAGAACATCTTACTAATCCAGGAAAGAGTGGAGGTCTAGGCCTTGCGATGTATCCAGCAACCACTAGCCATATATGTCTGTTGAGCACTTGAAATATGGATATTCGCTACTGAAATGTGCTGTAAGGGAAAATGCGTACTGGGTTTCAAAAACTAATAATAAAAAAATCTCACTAGTTTTTTAATTGTTAGGTAAGAGCAAGAAGTTTTATTGTACAGTAGAATAACTATAAATAACAACAATGTACTGTACATTTCAAAAAGCTAAAAGAAAGTCTTTTCAAATTTTCCCCTTAAAGAAATGATAAGCATGCTTAATCTGATTTAAAAATGACATAATGCATACATTTCTCAAAATATAACATGGTACCCCATTAATATGTACTTTTTTAATGTCAATAAATAAAAGAAAAAATAATATTTTTATATTGCATGTAGAAATTTTAATATTTTGGATACATTAAGCGAACTAGAATATATTATTAAATCTAATTGTATCTAATTTTTATAGTCATACTATACAATTTAAGATTACATATGTGGCTTACTTTACATTTCTACTGAACAGTTCAACTTTAGGCAGAATGGCTTCTTTTCAGATTTCCATCCCGAGAGGCTTCAACTTCAGGGAAGTGTTGGAAGAGAGAAAAATCTTATAAAAATGCAGAACAAATTTGCATTTGTTTTTTATTCTGAGGCTTACTGGGGGACAACCTCTTTAGAACACATGTGGCCCAAGAACACAGTTGGATGTGGAGCTGCCAAGAGAACTGGCTGTGGCCTCTAAGAGCTGTGATTTCTTAAAGGAGAATAGACTGAGTGTCCTAGAGGAGTTTTGATCACATATTTCTGGGTGTTCAAGTCAAGGCAATATCCAGGGTGCACAGGGATACAGACAGCAAGAACAAGTGCTTTAAAGCAATAAATAATAATTTTCTGTGCTGGATCCTGGGTAAGGCAGGATCACTCATCATGCTGATGGTAGAAACCTGTAAACCCATCAGGTATGCCTTAGATGGTCTCCCTTCTGGACACTGCTTCTCTCTAGTACTCACCTCGTTATTGGAGAGCTTAATGTCTAGAAGCATCTGTCTAACACTAAACATGTAATTGTAGTCACTGCAAAGAAATGGCTCTAATATGATAGAAGTTAATTTTTCACTCAAAATTCAAAATGAGAGTTTTCAATCAGTGAGAGGTTCTTTTCCAGATGGTGATTGAAGATCTTGACTTTTTCCATCCTGTAACACCTCCCTCTTTAACATATGACCTACAAGTGCTCATCTTTGTCTGCTCCATCAGTTAAAATTTAGTTATCTACTTGTGAGACCTCAAAGAAGAGGACCATTGTCGTGGACATAAAGCAGTCTTTTACACAGTCCACTCTGCCCATACACCAAACAATCCCAGGGCTGGGAATGTAGCTTAGTGATAGAATATTTGCCCATCATGCATAAAGCCCTGGTTTCAGTCCAATTCCCAGCACTGACAAACAATAAAAAAACCCAAACTCATTCCCCAAGGCAGACAATACAAAGCTTTCTCTACCTGCTATGTTTGGATCAAAGTGCAGGATGTCCAGTGGTATGCAATATGCAGTTCCTTTTAGATATCTTGAACTTTAGTCTTAGGTACTCACCCCAAAATGGACTTACACACACACACGCACACACACACAGATAGATAGAGACAGAGACTTAACCAACAACCTGATTCCATTACTTGACATTGGGACAAATTATCATTGTGCATGGCTGCTTTTCCATTGGTAGAGCTAGAGTTTTGCTAATGATAGCCTCAACATAATGTTCACATCCTCTTTCCCACCCTGTCTTCAATACTCCAGTTTCCATGACACTTGACATATACTGGTTTCAACCTCCAGGTTATGGCCATCCCCTGAAGGATTTTTGGTTTTGTTTGTTTTCAAACAGTATTTTGTTCTTCAGGAAGTCTGTATCTGGACAGAGAAGCAAAACTGAGCAATCTTATGAAGTAGGGGATATTCTCTGTGTTCCCAAGTTTCCCTGCTGCCTCTATTCTTCACCTGAAATCCTTTGAGTGGCTCTAAAGCTGAGAGCCATTCCCAATGTCAGCACACCCATTTTTCTTCCACCTTCTCCCATCCATAATAAATGTGACAGAGCAAAATTACACAAAACAAAAACAAATATATTCAAAAGGCTGCTTTTAGCAGACGTGGACTCAAAAAGCATTTCCTGCTTTGGCTTCCTTCCAACACCCTTCTGAATCTTGCATGTCCCCATGCACTTTGACTGTGGCTTTCAGTACCCGAATGGCCGCCTAGGGCTGCTCCTTCACTCCCCTCCACTGCCCTAGCGTTTCCTTGGCCTCTGCTGAAGATACTTGGGAGACATCCTTCTTCCTGTCAAGAGTCCCACTACTCTACTGTCTAGTTCCATCTATGCCTTAGCAGTTTTTTGTTTTGCTCCTGGGGTTGTTGGTAGCAATCAAATCAGAGGCTACACTAGCTGAAGACTGTAAATGCCAGCCCAGGAAAGCAAGTGTGGACTGGGGTCTGGTGAGAGTGTGTGTGTGTGTGTGTGTGTGTGTGTGTGTGTGTGTGTGAGAGAGAGAGAGAGAGAGAGAGAGACAGATAACCAGAGACAGAGATGCTAATGAGAGAATGTGTGCAATGAAATGTGACTGAGAGAAAGAAATACAAAAGCGGTTATTATAAAGTTTGGGTGAAGAGATACATAAGCCAGAGGATACTTGAGAACTGAAGAAATGTGTGTGTGATACAGAAGAGGGGAGAGAAAGAGAAAAAGAAGCCATTAATGTGTCATTAAATTACTGTGAAAGAAAACAGAAAAAAATTTAAGAATGAGGTAGGGAAAGGAAAAAGTAGATTAAAACACACATATGTATGTAAAATTATGTAAACATATAATTTATATCTATATATGGGCATAAATACACACACATTCAGTGAAACTGACTCATGAAAAATAAATTGCCTCTTTCAAAGCTTAATAAGTTAGGGATTAATTCAGGAAGAGAACGCAATGCTCTATATGCACCCCTTCTTCCCCAGGGATAACTGTATCCCAAATTAAAAAACCTATATATAGAAAAGGCTAGCGCCCTTGGTAGATGAAGAAGGCTTGATTCATGAGTAACGATGGCCAGTGGCCATTCCAGGAAGCCCTACATCTGGACTTTAACCACAATCCTTTAAGGCTTAGATGCCATAGCCAAATACGGACCTCTCATTTCCTCTGGAGATAAGATCTTGCTGAGTTGCTAAGACTGGCCTTGAACTTGCGATCCTCCTGCCTCAGCCCACAGTGTAACTGGGATTACAGGTGTGAGCCACTGTGTTGGAGTGTTATAGGAAAAGAAAGGGGATATCTTTCTGGAGTTCCTGTAAATACTGTAAGTGTGATCCAGCCCACCTTCAAGTCAGGTCAGATTCAGAGGAAAGCATTTTCGCTTTGATAGGGTCCAGCTAGACCAGAGAGAAGGAAACAGGCACATAACACATGCAAGCTGTGCTGAAGGAACACTGCTTAGCTTCTTTTTTCTGTAGAAAAGTTCCAGGGTTTTGTGGTGAACACCTCTTGTCTCAGACGGGACTTTCTTCTGATATTAACCTCATTACTGTCCTGTTTACCCTTGATGACTCACCCCCGGGGGTGAACTGCATTCCCAGAGCTTAATCACTGATGGGAGAGTGGGCAGCTGTCATGTCATCCTTTCTTGCTCCTCCTGGGGCTTCCCTTCTGAAACAGCCTTTCCCAGTGTAGCGGGCCTGAGATAATTCACAGGCAAACAATTTACTTGAAGAACGAGTGCTTTGACCAGGTTCTGGTCTCACAAACGTTCCAGTTCTGGAGAGTGAGGAAAGCCTTCAGTAACAGCAACACGGACAACATAAACAGCTACCAGTGCTGTGTGTACTGTATTATTTTTAATGAACCAGTACCATCCATATCAAGCATTTTCCTGGAACTTTAGCACCTGATTTGGAAACATTTCTTATTCATTGACAATTTCTTATTCATTCATCCAAGGCAAATGGAAACTTTGATAATGTTTTTAAAGTCTTACCAAAAATGAATGTGGTGGCCCGCACCTGTAATCTGAGCAGTTTGGGAGGCTGAGGCAGGAGAATCACAAGTTCAAAGCCAGCCTCAGCAAAAGTGAGGTACTAAGCAACTCAGTGAGACCCTGTTGCTAAATAAAATACAAAATAGGGCTGGGGAAGTGGTTGGATGGTTAAGTGCCCCTGGGTTCAATCCCTGGAACCAGGAAAAAAAAAAAAGATGTGGACCTAGATTTGGCAGTCCTGTCCCACTTTTCTCAACGTCTAAAACAATGCAACCAAGGCAGATACAGAAGAGAGAAAGTGGAAAGTAGCTCTAAAAATAATAATAATAAAAAAAAACCCAATGGTATTCTGATTAATAGTGTACTGGAAAAATGTACCAAAAATCAGTAAAAGAAAATAGTCAATCAACTAACATTTTCAGCTCTGGTTAACAAGCAAAACTCTAGAAGAATGCAAATGTGTTAGAATAAATCCAAGTTTCTCTGGCAGAGGCTGTGTGTGTGTGTGTGTGTGTGTTCTCTACTAAGTTCTCAACAGAATAATTTCAGACCAACACACACAAACACAAAAATATAAAAAGCTAGAATAGATCCAGGATGCTGCCTAGAGCCTCCTTTGGATCGGAAGGGTTTTCTAAGGGCAAAGAACTGTGGAGTTGTCTAGCAAGGGCCTCACTAAGCAATCCGACATGCAGAACTTTTATATTTTTACCTTTAGCCCACAAGATACTATCAAATTAGTCAGAATACACACAAGTCGTTTGCTTAAATGAATAAACTCTGCTGTTGCCTTGTCTTCAATAAATTTTTAATATTTACACTAAAATCGAGTACGTGAGATCCAGATTATCTGACATATATCTGACAAACCCAGTGCTGATATTCCAGAGATGATAGTGCTGATAGTGTTTGTTTCTTTCTTCAATATTATACTAATACACTATTTGTAGAGGCCTTTTTGTCTGTATAAAAAAAATGTGAACATGGTCCTTTACAACCTAAGAGAGTAGAAGTATTCAAGTGAAGCATCCAGGTAGGTAACAGGAGATGCAGTAGGCATTGAGAAAACAGTGAGGTATGCACGGCTTGTAACATGGGTGAATGTTGTTTGGATAAGTAGGACTTGAATTGGACCCAAGGGTTTAGTAGTTAGAGAGCAGGGAGAAAGTGTGTTCTTAAAAGGGAAAATTACATAGGTAAGTAAGAAAATGGGTCCTACAGATTCAAGACCAATGAGAATCCATGTCAAGTTAAAGTGTGGAATTCAAATCTGGGGTTAGTTCTCTCATACTTGAATTCCAGATGCTCTGCCTAACTAGATAATATGAATTGGGAAGGTGATTCACCTCTCTGTGTTTCAGTACTGCCACCTATGAAATGGACATCATAATTGTACCCATCTCCTAGGAGTCCAGTGAATATTAAATATGATATTTTGCAAAAATCCCATGGCTTGCATACAAGGGCTTACTCTATTATGACTATATTTTTGCTAATTATGAGACACTATTTTGGAGAATCTTAAATGCTGTCTTAAAAAACAAACTTAGATTTTAACCTATAGGAAATAGCATGACCATTTTGAATAGAGAAATAAGATGTAAGATTTTTAGGTAGACAGTATTGAAAGCGGGTGCACATTGAGATGGAGAAAACTCTTAGGAAGAAGGAAAATCAACTCAGTATGAGGCAAAGAGAGCCTGGTTTGCACAGTTTTCAAAGGAAAACTGTGTGGACTTAGGGGCTGCTGGATACTATAGATAAAAAGAAAGAAATGTCTTTCTGCTTCCCAAATTCCAAAAAACAGAGTATCATGAATTAGATGAAAAAGGGAGTTGGTTTGGGGGTAGAAAAAGTATAAATGAGTTTTGTTCTGGATAGTAGAATTGAAAATAGAATAGAACATTCTATATGGTTCAGAGTTCAACCAGAGGAGAAGAACCAGTGGGCAGGCTGGCTATCTAATTTATCTATCTATCTATCTATCTATCTATCACATGTAAATATACTAATGCACACATAAGTATCATACATACAAATGGATAAAATACATATGGTTTACTTATATGAAGTTAGTTCCCATAATTGTGGAGCCTGGTTGAACAAGCCAAAAATCCACAAAGCAGACAGAAGGAAAGGAAGATCACAGGCAGGAAGGAACCCAATGAGCTACAGCTGAAGCTTGAGGTCCACAAGAGATAGAGAAGATCTTTAGAAAAGGCCTGGTCCCTTTCTTAATGGTTTCCATCTGACCAAATGAGGCACCCCAGGATAATCTCCATTTTTATTGGTTCTTTTTAATTATATATAACAATAGAATTCATTTTGACATAAATATAAAAGCATGGGATATAATTCATTCTAATTCAGCTCCCAGTACTCCCCCTTTCTCTCCTCTTTTCCCTCTTCCCATTCCTTTCCTTTCCCTCTTCCCTGTTCCCATTCCTTTCCCTCTACTCTACTGATCTATCTATTTAGTTTTTTCTTTTTTTAATTAACATCTTGTGAATGTACATTGAGGCTTCTGTTCCATCTGTAAAATTCCTTTGCAGCAAAATATAGATTATAGTTTGAGTAACTGGGAGAAGTGTGTGTGTGCACGTGTGTGTGCACGTGTGTGTGCACGCACAGGCTCCAAAAGGGCATGTGCCTTGAAGCCTGCCCTAATCAGAACCACACCAGCAAGGAAAGTCTGGGGAATGTGGCACAGCCCCGCCAAGTTGACATGTCACAGAGCCATCTCACATTCCAATGGAGATGACCCATGTTCATATGTTCTGAGAAAAATGGACAAATGGACTGAAAATGAGTGAAACAAGCAGACAAGACAGATAAGGATTTGAGTCACTAAGAGAGAGGTGAGAGCTAGGATGTGAAACAGGACTTATTCATCAGGAAAGAAAAAATCAACTTTGGTGAAACAACCACAATTAGGCCACATCAGGAGGAAGATGAATGGTGAAGGAGCACTATAGCTAGTAGGGTAGGGAGAGAAACATTAGAGCCATTAGAGGCTACGGACACCCAGGGCAAGAGCACAGACATGGGCAAATCTTCTTTCAGCTTAGAGCATCTAATGGATCCCCTCTGTGCTTCGAAAATAAATTGTACACAGTGGAACTGGTATTCAAGTTTCCTGTCTCACCAGCCCCTCTTCTGTACTCATGACCCCTCTGCACTAATCCTAGTGGACTACTAGCTATTGCTCCCCACAACTTTCGTGCTGGATATCTTCTCTTGGAATGCCCCTCCCATTCATTTTTTACCTAGGAATCACCTACTTATTATCTATAATCCAATTCAAATACCAAATTCTGTTTTGCCTTTTCCAACCCCCATCCCCCATACTATTCAGAAATAAGAAACTTGTGTATTCTTTTATTCTAGCACTTATACTATATATTGTATAAGTATATAACTATATATAGTATAAGTATAGCATGAATAGTATAACAAGAGCTCTAATATTGATGTATATTAGATTTAATGACTCCTTTATACACTTTTAAAATCTCACAAAGGCAGAACTGTGTCACATTTAAATTGGATCCCAAGCCTATAGCACAATGCTTGGCAAAATAGCTAACATTTATTGCATGTGATTTAGTGCATCATTGGTTGAATGTGTCAACAGTGGCTCTCTGGAAACGATGCATTCCTCCCTCATTTGTTTTCTAACCTAGAGGCCTGAGGAATGGAACCATTGGTTAGGTTTGGACAAGCAAGTCATCACTTATTCATTTGGTCATTCATTTATGTGTTTAAAAAATGCATACTTACCTTATTGAGATATTAAAAAATACTGAAAAAGGTATTGGGGAGATCTGGCTTCACACTGCCCCTTGGTTGTCACCTTAGCAGTGGAGAAAGACTACATGTTTACATATGGATAAAATCCTCAAGATGCTATCCAGGTTCTTATAACATGTCTATGAATAAAAAATGTGGGAAAAGCGTGGATATCATTCAGGAAAGGGAATTCACATAATCCAAGAACATGGACGTAAACATATGGTCTTGTCATCTCTGGGTTTTGAAGCAAATTACAAACTACATTCATAGCAGTCTCTAAAAAGGTAGAGACAATTCTGATTTGACAGCTTCTTCTCATTTTTATGACCAAAATTCAGACAGTATGAACAAGATTGGTATTGATGGCCAAATTCCCAAAGAGACCCCTTAAAGGCTGCCACAATATGAAGACATTTTTAAATTGAGTATTGTCCTGTGTCACCCCTCCTTTCCTGTGGCATGTTTGTGTGCCTAGTTATTATTTTTTCCTAGCGACTGTTGTTTACCCACAATTCTGTAATTTTTCTTCATTAATGGATTGCTAAGACCCTGATATCATGCCCTTATGTTGTCCCTATCCAAATACTGTCAAAATGGGCAGAGGAGAACCAGGAGATCTAGTGCCAAACATACTCTTCCCTGATTGCAGTGAGGCAGTCCTACCTCCTCCCCGCAATTCATTTACCTTCCTATTGTGGTTATTCCTTTCCTTACCTGATGGTCTCTTGGCCAAGGAAACAAGTGACTGTGTGACAGGACATACCTTAAGACTTTAAAAAAACTCTTACTGTGTCTGTCCCCTGGTAGAGATGTTCCTTCTCTGGGAAACAAGAGCTCTAATATTGATCCAATCTCAATATTGGTACACAACTTTATTTGTTATTCTTATATTCATATTTTTTATTCATATATAATATGTTTATATGTGTATATATATATATTTGGTTCAAGGCTAGTTTTAAATTGAAGGCTAATAAGAAGAGGAAATTGAAGTTTCAACAAAGTAATCTTAAAATCTAGACAATGAGTAGATTGTCTAGGGGGTAGATCATTCAGCAACAAGCACCCAGAGATCTAGTTTCAAACCCTGATTCTCTCACTATCAGTGTGTCAGTGGACAAGTTATTCAACCTTGGTTTAGTGCACCTGTTGCACAGAGTCAATACTATCCACTTGACAGGAATTTTATGAGGACTAAGTTAGAATTGCCTGAAGTGTCTATACCAGGTTGACATTCAGAACAACAATGTTGAGCCCTCCCAGGCTGCTTTCTAAGATGAAACAGGGGTTTCTCAGGAGGAAAAGGATATGCTTACCATTCGGCTTCATCTATGTACTCTTCCTCTCTTAATTACAATCCACAGTGACCTCTGGAAAAGATAACCTAGGAAACCACAAAACAAATATAGGAGTGTTTAAATTTTCTCAGTAACAAAAATAGCCAGAGTGACTGGTCTTTCTCAAGACTCCTTGATGCATGACTAAGAGAATTTTGAAATGTCTTTTAAGTTTTCCTACTAGGGATACTGGTATTTCCCCACCATCCCACTTCCATCATCCAAAGACTTGTGCCATTTCTCAGAGGAAATAGCTCCTAGGCAGCTATCTTTGGAAATGAACTAATCTCTTTGGAATGCTGAAATCTGATATGCATAAATTTTAGTACTGCGTCGTGTGACGACAGGGAATACTAGATGCATAGACATTTGCACACTTCATAAGAGGCTACGTGTTGAAAGTAAAAGTACAAGTGAGAGTGAGAAAGTAAGAACCCAGAGTAAGTTATAGAAAGGGAAGGCTGCAGGTGGTGAAGGGTTTTCTGTGTTCATGGATAAAGTGGGTAATGTGAACTGGAGGTCCCAGGTGGCTAAGGGTTCTGATCTTGAGTTTATAGCCCAACTCTACTTTTCACTATCTATGTGTGCTTGGCACACATCTGGAAGTTTCTAAGCCTTTATTTTGTCTTCCATAAGATGTGAATAACATAGTACTGGCTTCATAGGGTTACTGAAATAAATAAATGTGATAATAAATATTAAGTGCTCTGTATAATATCAAGCACAAAGAAGCACTCTTTATGTGGGAGGTGTTATTTTTAAATAGGTCTTTCTTTTGTCTTCCAAAATCCATCCCTGAACTGTGCTAGATTCTTGTCTGAAGTGTCCCACTGTTGACACACATGCTGGATGTTTATTGATTTCTTTAATATTGATTTCTACCCTTTTGTTTACCTACTTGAATCTGGAAGGCTTACAATGAACTAACACACAAGTAGGTCTGGATATGACATAGTTCTACCAATGAAATAGAGACAGTCCAGAGGAGGTCAATCTCCTGCTGTTGTGGGGACTAGTAGAAAAGTCAGGAGAGGAAGAACATTTTGGAGGCGGGACTCCACATTCCAGGCCAGGTGACTGATCAAGCTGTGGCACTGGTGACAGTGAGGCTGTATCAGAGCTCTTTCAAGACCTCTCAGAATTGCAGCATGCTGATGTTATCTTGGAGCAAAGTAGCCTCTCCTCTCCCAGCCCTTCTGAGGAGTCTGCATGTACCTGTTAATCTTTCTGTATGAAATCTCTTCTCCTTAAGTATCTGGAGCCATTTTCAGTTATTTTGCCCTGAATCCTGAATAACACAACACCTACCTGAACTCTTTCAGTGTTCTTTAGCTCACTGCTGTGGAAGCTGGAGACATAGGATAAAATGATTATGTAGTACCTATCCACCACTATGTGTGGGCTAATGATGGACATTGCAATAGAAAACAAAACAAAGAAAAATAACCTCCAAGACAAAAATCAAACAATAAACACGCAATCCAATCCCTTCCTTCACAACATTTTGCAGAGATAAAGTACCAGACATGTTAAAAATACTTTTGATTAAAAGACATTTGTGTTTGGACCAAACACATAGGTTCCTTATTAGCCTATGGAAATCATAAAAAAAAATTGAGGCTGCAATGGACCACTTTTAGGATTATGATTCAGTCCAAGTTTGGAGATGAGGGTGCCTATCAGCCAGAGTCATTGTCAGAATATTTCAGATTGTCATACTCTTTTGTTTAGAAAATCTGTATTCTTAAAGGTTTCATTTATTCATATTTATTCAATAATGGTTTGCTGAATGCTTACTAAGATAAATAAGTCCTTTTTTTTCTTTTTCTTTTTGGTGCTGGGGATTGAACCTAGGGCCTCATGCATGCTAAACATGTGTTCTGTCACGGAAGTGCACTCCTAGCTCATCAGTTGATCTTATTCTAGCAATTAATTGATAACAGAATATTGGTTAGTGGTAAGAATCTGCAGACAAATCTGCAGCCATCTCTGATGGCTGACTAAAGATCTGAATGAAGAGAGACTGCAGACTACTGGTCATTGGGAGTAAAGTTCTCCAGGCAAAGGGAACAGTAAGAGGTGAACCTCTGCATTAGGGCACTGCTTGACTGCAAGGGCAGATCAGCAGGAAGGTTGGGATGTGTAATGACTAAGGATACAACAGCAGGAGATGAGGCTAGAGAGGAGGATGGAGACTTGTAAGGACCTTCAATTGTAAGAGTGATAGGAACCAGGAGATGGAATGATATCTGACTTATTTTTGGCAGCTGAGTGGAGGAAGACTTTGGGAAGCCAGAGTGGAAGAAGACGACATCCTAAGGGATTATTGTGATAAATCCTCTATCAGTCCACAAATAGGCTTTGAAAGAGAAATTTGAGTGCATGTGGTTTATTGTGAAGTGTGTTTGGGAACAATACACCACACGTAAGAGTAAAGGAGGCAGGACTGGGCAGAAGGAGATTTTAACTGAGGTTCAGATGCTACAAAGGCCTCAGTTGATCCCACTGGAAGTTCTACAGCTGGATTAGATATTCTGACATGTCTGAAACTGAAGCAAAGTAGGGTCAGGCCATGGCAACTCCTCATCAAACAATCATTCAATGTTAACAACTGCCCCTGGGAAGAGGTACAACCTTGAGTGAGACATGTACTTTTGATGAAGGGCAATTCCTGAGAAGGGACTAAGTTGTGAGCCATCAACAAGCAACATTTCTAGCATCTGGGGGAATGAGTGCTTCAAACAAACAGGAGCCATTTGGGTGTTTATAACAATGTACCCCTTGTGCTATCTGCTTTCACTTGCTCTCTTCAGCCCATCTGGGACAGCTCTTCCAGGATTCTGACTAGTCTTTTTTTCTCCAGAAAATAGTAGTCTCATGCCTACAACTATAACTCATCTTCTTTACTACTCATTTTAGATTCTCCATGCTTGGCTAGCTTTTCCGCATGTATCAGCAACTTATGTGATAGGGTGACCCAAATCCTCATTCCTAAGGGATTTAACTGGTCACCATGCCCTTCTGCTGTCCTTGCCCATTTACTGTCAAGCTGGGAGAGAGGAGAACTAAAAGATATATTCTACCCTGACTACCATGGCAGAACAGCCCTACCTCGTTGGGTGGGGATCCTTTTCCTTGCTTGCTGGTCTCTTGGTCAAGAGGCCCAAGGTGAGTGGGTAGAAGTTCATTCCTTAAGGTTTAATGGAACTGTTATGTCCACTGCTGGAAGAGTTCCTCTTCTAGGAAATATGATCTCCAGACCCACAAACCTAGAAATATTGTAAGGAAAATCACAAATTTCCCAAGTGGGTCACTGGAAGTGGAGGTAAACAGTTACTCTTACTTCTACCATGCGGTTCCCAGATCCACACATTCTCTTTTTCAGTAATACAGTTCCATATAACGGCTATGGATTTAGTTTACATACTTTATCTTCATCTCCAAGCTGGCCCAGAGTTGCACCTGCACAAGTGGTTCACAGTTCCATCAAGCCAAAAGTCTCTGTGTACTGTGGGTATTGTGACATGTGATAGCTCTGATATATCACATGTTACTGCTGAACCACTGAGGCTGTAGTCTCTAATCTGATCCTGTGTTATGTTGGATCCTGGGTTGGGTGGATTAAACTCCCTCTACACCTTTGAATAATGTTTTGCTTGAATTCCTGCATAAAAGGCAAAGCTCTATCTGGAATCTGAACTAATTTCCATTAAGGAATCATACCCCTTTCAGGATGAAAGTTATTCAATGTGAACTCCCCAACATGTGGGTGATTTGTCTCATTGAGGGCTACTATCATACTTGGGACTCAAGTTCGGTCTTTATTGCTGGAATGTTGAAAACTTCATGGCCATAATAGCTAAATTATCCTTGCTGGGTGATATCCCATACTCTTGAGCCCAAGCATAGCCTTCATTCTTGTGACCATTTCATTCCACAAATACATCCATTGCACCAGCTGTACAGTGGAAAATACCAGGATGGTTCATGTCCTCCAGCCCATACTTCACCTGAAGCAATGTGTAATGTGTACTTTGGTCCTCAAGAAAGCTATCTGGACAGTACATAATAGCTGGGTAAGAGACACTAGTGCTTGGATGGAGTGCACATTGAGTAGAAGAGAAAAAGAGAGGAGTGGAGGGTGACTAGGTTTTCCACCTAAGCACCACAATTAACAGTGAAACCACCTGTGAGATGGCAAGACCGGGGGAAGTACAAGCTAATAAATGGGTAAAAGGATCTTGAGAACTTGGTTTAGGATCTATGTTTGAGATGCCTATTACCCAACCAAAGGAAGGCCTTGGGTCAGCAGTTGGATGAATCATTTTGGATATCAGAGGGAAGACTGGGGCTGGACATATGAAATGCTACTTCCTCCATGTACAGTCCAAACCTCAACGATTAAAATGGTAATGTAAGAATATGATATGGTTCACCTGGCAATCTCCTTCGAAATGGCCCACTGTTTTCATTTTGAAGAATAAAGTACAAACCCTCAAGGTGACAACACAAACAGAAGACAAAATCCTAGCTAATTTTGCTAAAGTGGTTTAATTGAGCAAGTTAGATTAGAAAACTGCAAAGAACCTTTACTAAGCCAGTGTTTGACGTTCTCTTTTCTCTTTGAATTTAAGACTAGAACAACCTTATTTAAGCCCCTCTTGCTTTAGCCAAATACTTCTACCTAATAATAACTTCTGTTTACTAAGCATTTACTATGTGTTAGGTCTATGCTTAGCAGTTTATACAAGTCTCTCTTAATTTTGACATAATCCTGTAAAGTAGGTTGATAATACTTATTTTACTCATGGGAGAAGTAAGACATAGAAAGGTCAGAAGTGTAGTAAGTAGCAGTTCTGGGGTTTAATCCAATTAAGCCCAACACTAAAGCACATTTTATGATCATTTTGCCATTTTTCCTCAGGGACATAGCTTACTGTCAATGACTTCATGGACATTTTTCTTCTTCCAGCCTAAAAGAATTGAGACTGGTTGACTTTATTTTAAGACTCTGCAGAGCTCTTTGTCAGCGTAATATAGTTTAACAATGATAAACAGAGAGCATCACAAAATTGTTTGGCTTTTCAAAATCTGTGTCGGTTAACTTGACCAAAACAAGCGAACTTCTCTTTACCAGAAAACATGTTCACTTGGCACGAAATGACCTCCTGTAGCCAATGACTGAGTTATTATCTCCACCAGAGAAGAAGGAAAGATTTTGCTCCCCCCCTTGGTTCATAGTGAGTTGGCCTGCAGTGTGACCTCAGAGGCCCTAATGCAGCACACAAAGGTTACCTACAGTATTTACTAAATGACTCATGAGGACAAGAATGTGGGCAAAAAGCCTCTCAAACAGTGACATTCTGCAGCTGTGCTCTTGTCTCTACCACCACAGTCAAGAGAGGGGAAGGGAGGTGGGTCTCACTGGACTAAAGTAGGGACTCACATCATCCATACTCTCTGAAGCCTTCATGTGACTGAAGTACACTCTTTTCCACTCTAATCATTTTCTGGAATTATCCCTCTACATGAAATAAGCCTTCCAGATTTAGAAGTTTTGATATCTTACTCTCTTAGGAATCTTGGTAGTTCCCAGAACTATGCATATCCAAATGACTAGGAATAGTATAAATAATAAAATTCCATGGCTCTAACACAGGAATTGCTAATTTAATGAGCCTGGGGGAAAATAAACCTGAAAATGTACACAATGTATACTTTTTAAAGGTAAACTTTTAAAAAATATGTAATACATACACAAAATGACATGTGTATAGTTCAAATAATTATCACCAAGTGCACATACATACCAGAAGAGGTGTCTCACGTGTGAGTTAATGAAAGTGAGATTTTGTCTGTCATCCAGAAGGTCTCCTCTAAAGCAAAGAGAGAGGGAACTTAAAAACCAAGGTCTGATGTCAAGGTCTGTTAAGGATGGATGGGGTGGATGGGTGAATGGGACAGAGTTAGTGCTGAGTAAGCAAGGTCACATTGCCATGTCAAAGTTAAATCTGGGAGGCAGAGCTGAGCAGTTTCTAAGTTTCAGATTCATAAGCTTAAAGGATATAGGCCTAGTGAGTGGAACAGAACCCCAGAAATAGAAGACACTTGGCCTTAAGTCCTGAGCTATACTGGGGGTGTCTCTCCCATACCAGAATTCATCATGGTTAGCTCCCCTTACTCTCCTTACCTGCTTTAATGAAGTAATTTTAGACCTGTTGCTAATCTGTATTCTGACCTTTTAGAAATTTGTTCTATTTGGGAAAAATCTTTGGCTACAATTTGGTGAACCAGACTTTGCTCTACCTTGGGAATGAAAACAAAACAAAACAAAACAAAACAAAAACCAGAAAACTAATTTTCTCTCCCAGTTTGACTAATTATATTTTTCATTTCATTCCTAGTTTGATATTACTTCGGAGCTACTGAAACCTCAGCTTCATTAGCTCAGACTTGCATAGTTGAAAATCTCACCTGTGGTCTTAGACAAATTACTTAATTTTCCTATATTTCAGTTCCTTCACTTATCAATTAGAAATAATGATAACCATTTATCAGCATCATCATGAGGATTAAATGAATTAATATAGATGAAGTTGCTTGCTAGATACTATGTTGCTGTACTATCTGATTTAATAGCATATGCAACATATTTTGACTTCTTTACAACTAAAACGTATGTAAATATATGGTGAAAGTATTAGATTTTAAGAAATATATGCCCTCAATTCAAAATTTCTTAAATATCACTCACATATACTTTGGATAATTTAACTTGCACCACTTATTTACTGTTTGCCCAATAGAACTACAAGAATTATCCAGGGATGATTACTTAAGACCTATAGACCTGAAAGAAGGTTGTCAGAACCTAACAGAAATGATTCAAGGAAAATCATTCTGAACTACAAATGACAAGGGGACATGCCTTAATAGCAGTAAAGAAGAGCAGCTGCATCCTCGTTCTTCTTCAGATAACCAGTTAGCCCTCTCCTCCTTTTGTTAAATAAAGTGGGACTCAAGTCCTAGAGAACTCTAAGGCTGATTTCACAGACATCAAGGAGGCCCACGACAAAGCCACAACTGCTCCCCCTGATGGCTGTGCCTAGAATTCCATTATATGCCTTTGAAAATCCCATTCAGTTAAAATTTCTTTCTTAAGAATATTAATACTGTGTCAGTCTTTGATTAACTTTTACATTTTCTGAAATTACTCTTGGTAAGAGATAGGTAAATCTTTAGATAGGATCTCAAGATGAAGTCAAAGAGATTCTAGAAGGCTAGGAAAAAATATATAAAGGTCAACTTTGCTGATGTCATGATTCTATGCACATCCAACACTGGTTACCTCTATGCAGTGACAATACTCACATGCTCACCCTAATATTTGGAATGGACAAAAGATAATTTTCTTGGCTGGAAGAGTAACTGTTTGTCAAACTGAAGAATTGTTTGATCCTCTTTCATGACCTGTCATACCATCTGGTGAGTAACAATGAGCTCATCCTACTTCACTGGTTCCAACATCTGATGTTTAAAAAATGGTCATAAAAGCCTTAATTGATTCTAGTTAACTTGGATTTGACTATAAACCATATGAAAGGTTCCATTTCAAAAGGAAATTCTTTTAGGAGAGTGCTACACAAATGACTGCCCAAGTTGAGACAACACTGACTTTGTAGTCAGTTAAATGGTTGTTTTTGCAATGGTGGCCACAGCAAAATCATTCACAGCTCTCAGAAGCCATCAACAGAGCTCACTCTTGGCAGCCCAAAGCATATTCTGCTCCAGAGAATTACTTTGTAATTATTAAAAACATGATATGGAAGGAACAAATGTTGTTGGCTCCAACCAAGTGTATAATTGATTGAAAAGTTCAGTTCCAGTATAACTGTAAAGAAGCTGCGTCTGTGGGACTGTAGCTGGGAATATGTGAGTGGGTGGGGGGTTGATTTTCTCCACTTTGTGGGATTTGGGAGTTAGATTACACGTCTCATCTTTGGAAATTAAGAGCTGTGGATATTCAAGGATAATAAAGGAAAGGCACTTCCAGGAACGCAAGGGTATGAAGGCTAATAGTATCAATATGGCCTGTTGCCCCGAGGATTGGCAGCGGAGGCCACATGATATAAGATGTTAAAATAGCAGATGAACATGTACTAGATGGAAAAATCTTATCCTGATGGCCGGTTCTACTATCCTGACTGAGGGGAAAAAAATTGGCTCTTTTTCATGGGAGTGTTCACAAGATAGAAAATCAAATAGGCTCTGTGAAGTGGGTGGGAGGATGAGGAAGAGCAGCAGTCAAACCAAAGTGGCCAAAGTAGCAAAGGGTCATGTGAGGAAGTGGAAGAGCTGAATGTTCTGAAAAAGAGTCTTGGAGGAATTGTTCTCCACAACTTCACGGTTGAATCTGGAGACAGAGAATTTGCAGAAATGGTCAGACGGAAGTTCTCAGGCTCCTCAACTGTCGGTATACTTCAGAGTGCCAATCCCAGGGTGTTACCCTGTCATTCTTGTGTTTTATCTCAAAATGGCAAGAGAACCTGGGAAATATTTGAGGCCACATTATTTTGCCATTTAAATTGTAAGTCTAAAATATAGTTTAGCCATTACAGTAGCATATGTATTTCAGGGCAAAAACAAGTCACCACACTGGTGACTTTATTGTTTAGAGTTATTGTGAATATGAATGTGCTTTGCTCTTAGTTATGAGAATTTGGAGCCCTGGTCTGGTCTGCAGGTTTCCACTGCTCTGCCATCTTTCTGGTATTTTCACAGAGCTATTTCATGCTCCTAGACATCTTCCTTGGATTTAATGTGGGGCTTGCCCTGGGACAAAGGCAGAATCATATTCATTCTTGCTTCGCTTCTGCTGTTCCACTTCTTGAGCTGGCCTCAATGCTTCTGTCCCTCTTCAGAATGAGCGGCTTACTCTGCTTGGGTCATTTCCTTCTGACAAGTAGCCATGGACTGACTAAGCAAGGGTCTGCTGTTAGGAGCATAAAGGGCACCTGTAGCCTAATAAGTTTCTCCACTACTCATCACGTAGGTCTCTTTTTCAGAGTTCTTGGGGCTCCTATATCTGCCCTTCAATTTGTGTGACATTGGGCAAGTTACTTAACCCCTCTGTTCCTTGTATTCTTCATCTTGTGATTACTATGAGAATTAAATGAGTTAACACATGTAAGAACTTGGAATAGATATTATTACACAGTAAGTACTCAATAAACATTACCTCCTATTAACCTTATCCCTTCTGTTTCATTGCCTAGCAAGAAGTCCTTATTTTATATTAAGTATCTTTCTTATTTCCTGTCTTACACTTTATTTGCCACATGTATTTTATTGTATGTTGCTTTCCTTATTGTTCCTGGTAGAACATCTCAAAGCAGCAGCTGGACTTCATGAACTTTGGGGAAAATAATTGAATCTTTTACTCTCTATATACCTGCCTAACCATGCTAGACATTCAAAAGGCATGCAAAAACACTTGCTAACTGAATGAACCATCAGTAAAAAGATTCCTTCTTCATTATAACTTATGTTGAAATGCACTCAGCAGCATGGCCTCATAAGTTATGGCTACCTCCATGTCTTTAATAATCTTTTCTAATTATTCTTTCCTCCATCCTCTGAATATCTCTACCCATTACCTGGGCTCTGGATCAAGGAAAACAGCATTTGATTCCATTTGGTGTCTTCCTCACTGGTAGCCTGTTGAAAGCCATAGACTGCCTTTCTAAACTGGCAGGGCTTTCCTTTCATGGGCCAATCTAATTGGGCCATCCATGTAGACACCACTTACCTTTCCAAATGTATATTCCCACATGCTTCTACCCTACCTCAAGCACTTTTGGGGGCCCTACTAATAATGACATACATGCAACCTTCATAAACACTTATTTGTGAATACAAAAGTGTTAGAGGCAGATGGATAATGAATCTGAGAGCTTGAGGAATTTGACTAGAATTACAGGATAAATAAGAAGGCAGGCTCAGGACCCATGTAGGAACTAGAACTCTAAGCTGAGTTCCTTTCTTCCATGGTAGGTCTCCTACAATTGAAAATCTGAGGTTGTAATAATAAAGGAAGAATGCAGCATCAACTACCTGCAAAATGAAACTAAGCTACTGCTCTTTAATGAGCTCTGTCAAGAAATCAGTTTTGCTGCCAATTTGCCAGATACTCCTTTTTACTGGGACTGAAAAATACTTATTTAGGATTGTTATAAAGTAGTTCCTCAAATGGCATGTCAAAAAGTACAATGTCTGAAACAGGACTGAGAGGAGGATGTCTCTGTCTTCTCTAAGGTCCAGAGGCAGGAGAATTATTCTTGAGAAGGGGCTTCCTTCCTCATCAGTGGAGGCAGGATAAGCATGGATGACTTGTTGTCCTTTTTTGGTCACAGATAGCTAGGCATCCCTGTCTTAGAGAATAGAGTGATTCCTCTGCCATGAACATCCATAGCTGTAGCACATGCAGGGCACGGTAGATGAACAAAAACCACACTCATATTTGCAGGTGGCGCCAGGGATCCAGAGTAGGTTGCTTTGCTGGACAAGGTTTATGTGGCCCTTGCCTCATGCCCTTGTTTCTACAATTGCCTAGCATTGCCCACAGTGGCTCCTGAGCTGTTCCTACAGCTGTGGTGCCAAGCAATCACTGCTGTCTCCATCCTGGAACATGTCGAGATGTCCCACATAGGACACAAGCTGACAAAGAGACCCTGATACTGCTCATTCACCAAACTGCTCCTGTGGGCTTTGGTTTTTTTGGTCATTTCCTGAAGAACTCAGAGATGCTGCCTGAAAGTGCCCAGGATCCTTGAAGCAGACTTTGACTTTGATGACCCAAGATGTGATAGACTTCTCTTTTCTGCATCCTGGGCAGCCTGTTTTCATAAGATCCTTCCACTGGAGTTAGTTCTTTCAATTGAGAGCAATTGGTCATGCTTGTTATCAAGCAGTGATCACCTTGCTTACATACTCCCTTGCCTTCACTCTTCTTTCTTTTGTGCTGTACTTCTTCATTTCTGTGATCCTTTAAAGCGTGGCAAGTACATGAGTTCATGCTTCAGGCTCTGTTGCTAGGAATCTCATCTAAGCCCAGAGGTATGAGATGAGTTCAGATATTGAAATATAGTTGTTCAACCCCATTCATTCCAATCCATTCTGGTTTCTACTCCTACCATACCACTAGTGAGTCTCATATAACAAAATCTTCTTCACCTTCTTTGACTTTTAAACAGGCAACATGAACCACGTAAACATGAATAGTGAGCCTCTTGATCCTTTTTAAAGCATCCAACCTCTGGCTCCTGAGTCACCAAGTTTCCGTGTTTTTTCCTGTCCTCTGACCCTTCCCTCTCAGGCTTCTTCACTGTCCCTTCCCCATCCCTCTACTCAGCCAGAGTGTCCTAGGATTTGATTCATCTCTCTTCCTAGGTAAATTCATTCACTATTCTGGCTTTAGATACTCTCTCTGTGCTGATGACTCAGTGTTTTTTGTTGCTTTTCCTTTGAGTTCTCCTAGCCTATTTTCTATCCTCACTTACATATCTAAAAATTAACACATCTGAAACCGAGCATGTCTTGTTGCCCAAACTGCTCACCTTCTGGCCTTTTCTCATTTCAGTAGGGACCTTTATTCACCAGTTGCTCAGGACAAAGCCCAGGAGTGATCGTGTTGACTCCTCACACAATCCATCAATCATAGAATTTATCGTCTAAAATAGATTTCAAATTTGTCCTCTCCAATCTCACACCCTAACCCCAGCCACCCCCATGTCTCATATAGATTTCTACTACAGCCACCAAGCAGGACTTCTTGTATCTAACTGTGCTCTCTCTCCAGTTCTATCTTCACTCAACCATCAGGCATTCTTTATAAAAATAAACCATGCCACTCCTCAGTAAAACCCTTTGACAACTTAGCATTGCATTTAGAATAGGAAATTAAAATAATTAATGTGGCCTACTTGAACAGCATGATCTGTCCCTCACTCAGTTCTCCCACCTCACTCTATCTATGCTATTTCTCCCAATACTGCAGCCACACAGATTTGCTATCTTTTTCTCAAACATCTGTGCTATTTTAATTAGTGCATATTAATTATACAGATTAGTGGGTTTCACTGTGATGTATTCATATATGCATATACCATAGTTTGATTATTTCCACCCCCATTACCCACATCCCCTTCTCTTCTCCTCTTTCTCTTCACTAATTGTTTTCCTTTTACATTCATGTCATCTTCTTTTTTCTAGATTCTGTATATGAGAGAAAACATGTGCTACTTCAGGAACTTTGGATATGTTGTTCCTGCTCCCTAAAGTAGCATTTCCATTGCCTTTGCCTATTAATTATTACTTATCCTTCAATCCTCAGCTGAAATGTTATTTCCTCAGAGAAATCTTCCTTACTTTTCCCCAATATAATTTAGATGGCTATTGTATTTGTGCAAGTTTTGTTTGTGCTTTATTAATACCTACATATTTTCTTAGCCACTAGTGGTTTTTTTTTTTTGTTATTTTTTTGGTTTTTTTTTTTGTTTTTTTTTAACCAGGGATTGAACTCAGGGGCACTCTAGCACTGATCCACACCCCCAGCCCTATTTTGTATTTTATTTAGAGACAGGGTCTCACTGAGTTGCTTAGTGCCTCCCCGTTGCTGAGGCTGGCTTTGAACTTGCAATTCTCCTGTCTCAGCCTCCCAAAGTGCTGGGATTACAGGTATCCATTGGTTTAACCGGGCCCTCCATAGTTATAGCAAATAACTTCTTAGTTATGTCAAATCAGTTAACTGTATTAACTCCACCAAAATTTCTGGCCTCCACAAATAAGTAAGTAAATAATCATTCCCAATTCCTTTAATTATTACTCAAATATTTTTAGAGCACCTTCAGAATTCCAGTCTTGATTTTCTGGTCACTGAAATTTTTTTAGAAGGCATCAAAACTGGTGTTATTCAAAGCTGATCAAAACAGTAGGGCTTCATGAGAAGAAGAGAAGGGAAGGAAACCTATCCCAAGACACTGCTTTTTAATATACACATTTCCTTTAATTGGCGGCATTATTGAATTGGGAAACTTATGTGTGGACCTACAAGGTTGGCACTGGGAGAGGAGATCCAGTGGGTAACTTCCTGTTCTGGATTTTTGTTTTGGATTTGGGATAGTAGCTTCAATGATTGCTGTCTGCAATTAAACTCTTCACACAGAAAATTCCATGTGAATCTGGCCCTTCAAAGGCAGTAAGCTTCATAGTTCAATCTTAAGACCATATAGCCTTCAAAATCAGAGCAAGAAGCCGGGCACAGTGCGCATGCCTATAATCCCAGCGGCCCAGAGCTGGAGGCAGGAGGATTTTGAGTTCAAAGCCAGCTTCAGCAACGGTGAAGCACTAAGCAACTCCGTGAAAATCTGTCTCTAAATAAAATACAAAATAGGGCTGGGGATGTGGCTGAGTGGTTGAGTGCCCCTGAGTTTAAACCCTGGTACCCCACCCCCCAAAAAAATAAATCAAAGTAAGAAACTTATATGAAGTAGGGAGAAATTAGGGCACTATAAGATTCTAATACACTTAAAGATACACTTAAAATTCCCACTGTGATGGGGAAAACTTTCTTCTGTAGTAAGAGGATAAAAATAATGTTCCTAATGTGCTGGAGGACAGACAGATATTGAGTAATTCTTCCCTATATTTGGAGAGGCTGGCAGGAGGACATGAGATAGGAGACATGGAATGCCATGAACTTGAAACCACTGCTTGTGATACTCCCTGCTTAGATACTGGCCAGTCAGGAAAACTCTGCATTATCTGCCATATTTAGAATCTGATCTCTGAGCTCTAAGCCCAGGAGAAGATGTGGGTAAACATAGCTGATGGAAAGGAGTTTTGCTCTCAGCATGAACTGCTTCCTTGACAAGGAGTCAGCAGGTCTGGTTTTTATTTAACTGCCTCCTGCTTTCATAGCATATTAGAAATAAAATTACACCGACAACCAATGTAGAAGCAATGTATCTTATAATCAGTGAGACTTGTCAGTCTGCTGTTTTGCTTTTGAACAAAGATCTTTAACAGTCACAATATAGGTTGCAACTGGCAAAAGAGGAAAGGACCCTCTTACTAAAGTGGATGGTGAAGCACAAATATAGGGGAGAGAGATCTAAAATCTCCAATCCACAGTATGTTTCCTGACAGTCTTGTGAAAAATGCCTACTAAATTTCTTAGGATAAGTGGTCGGTCCTTCTCCATGATCCCTGCTGATGTTCTTAGACCATTGCCAATAGCATAGAAGTATTCTATTCTATCTTCATACTGATCTGTTAAAAAACTCTTCATGCGGAGACCAAAGTTGTTTACTTGGAGCTCACAATATGTGTCCAGAAAAGGTCACCAAGGTCAGATTTCATCTGACCATTGTTTCATTAGTCAGCCTGTCAATTACTGAACGTGTTCAACATGCTCCATAGGTGGCTATATGTTTGACACTAGAGCCAGACTACCAATAAATGAGACTATGGGGAGTTACAAAATTGTTGTCATGTACCACTCCCAGAGTCTATGAAGGATTTAATTTGGTGATATTCAAGAAAACACATGGAATCCTGCCTGGGATACACTAGGTAGTCAATAAGAATTAACTTATTTTACTGATAAACATTTCTAACTTCCTCATGTTTTCTTTACAATATGATACACAATTTTGATCATACTTATCTCCTCCATATGCTCAAATTTTGGTTCTTGTCCTCATAGTGAAATTAGGTATCAGTATTTGAGGTAGGGTAGACTCATATTGAGATACTTGATAGTCACCTGCCCAGAACTTTCTAACACCTTTTCCTGAAACTGTGGACAGGGCATTATGAAAATAGGTTTTGAATCTCCAAACACTATAGACATAAGGCTGTTACTATCTGGTTTCCATTGGCTGCCGGCCCCTGATGAAAGGCCAATTTTGATATAGCCAGAGAATCCAAATCTTCAGTAAAGATATTAAACTCGTGAAAGGTTATATGGGTTGGGTGCTTGGTGAGAATCATAAAAGAGTCTAATCTTCATGCCTGAAATCATGTAGAGAAGAATTGAAACCACATGCAAAAAGAGTGCAAGTGCACAGAGCAGACAGAAGTATGAAGAAGTGGCCCTGAGACAGCACAGAGACAAGGGAAGCGCTGTGGACAGTTTGTTTCGAGTTTAGTGACATCTCCAAGCTGACATTTCCAACCTCCAACTTATGCCCTGCTTCAGTGCACTTTGTCTTAGCTCTTCCTCGTTCTCTTGTATTAGCAAAGGAACTGTGACATGTTTATCCATTGTGGTAACTCAGGCCTGCTCTTCCCTGGCTTGCTCCCTTTGAAAGATTTCCTTTTCTTTTTCTCTGCCTCTCCTATGTGTGCTTTGGCTTTCCTCTCTGTCTCACAGAAAATCACACCTGAGGGATCTGTAGTAAAATGTTACTTCATGAAAAATGAACCCAAAGTTTTTATAACAGTTCCATAGAATATTGAGTTGGGTACAAGAGGCATCACAGCTTATTTCCCAGACAGGCTCATCTGAGCTCTTCATTTTCTCTGTGTTCAAACGTTCTCAAAGACCAGGAGCTCAGAACTTCAGCTGTTCCATCATTCTGTCATTGGGCAACTCTAGTAGTTTCAAAAGAATATGTCTAATTATTAACAGGAATCAGCTTCCCTGTATTTCTGTATGTTGGGACTGATGTTTCTATTTGGATATACACAGAAATAGCCTGTTTTTACTTGCACACAGCAGAGAAAAATGTGTGAAGATAGCCCTAAAGTAACAATCCCCTCTTCCTCTTATCTTTTCCACTCCTGATTTAGAAAAGAGGTTTAGTTGAAAAGAAGAATTGGGAGTTTCACTTACATAGAACACTTACCAGATTCTCCTCCACCCTTGGCCTGAACCACTCAGAAATCATAGCCACACCCAGAAACATAAAGCTTCCTGGCTTGATCTTGCTATTAGGTTGAAAACTTGCGTTAGTCAGCTTTCCATCAAATACATGAGAAAAGCAACTTAAAGGAGGAATGATTTATTTTGGCTCACTGTTTCAGAGACTTTTTGTCAGTGGTTGGCTCCAAGGCAGAAACATCATGGTGGAAGGGTGTGTCAGAGGAAAGCTGCTCACTTCATGCAGCCAGGAAGTAGAGAGAGAGACAGACAGAGACAGAAAAGTGTGTGTGAGGGAGATAAGATATATACTGCCAGTGCACACCCCCAGTGACCTACTTCCTCTAAGGAGGCCCCACCTCCTATGGTTTTCACCTTCCAATAGTCCATTCAATTATGAACTCATCAGTGGATTGATCCATTGATGAGATCAGAGCCCTCATGGTCCATTCACATTCAAAAATCCCTACTCTTGGACACAGCTGTGTAGGGGACTATAGCTTCAACACATGAAACTCTGGGGAAACATTCCAGAATAAAACCATAATAAGACTGCATGACTCCCTGCAATGACTTTGCTTTCCACTTTGGGCTTTCAGCACTTGGCAATCATTCTTTCTGTTCAAAACAGTTGGGTTCCATTCTGTTCTTCTTACAGATATCATGAAGCTCTGGAGTGGGAACTTCCTTCTTCAGTACCAGGATAGAGAAAGGAATTTAAAGCCTGGCCATTGATCTGGCAAAGCACTGTTGAACCATGAGCTCTTTCCTTTTGGGGACTATAGGGACAATATACACAAGGAAGGACAATTTCATCTGTATTGGCCTTGCACTGGCCTTTAGGACAGGCACATAAATAAAATACGGCCTTTGTCCTCTTAGTTCATAAAACACTGGGCCATCAATCCCTACATAATCCTTCATGAGAATAACAGTGGTATTAAAAAAAAAGGGCTGGATTTGGAAGCAGAAAACTATTAATGATACCACTAATAAGTTATCCCACCTTTCTTGGTCTCCTTTTCCTTATTGATAAAATAAGGAAGAAGGCACAGACTGAAAGTTCTGTGGGGATATTGAAATGAGAAGGTTTTGTGATTCTAAGGTTTAAGGAATGTCTGAAAGATAAGGTAAATTGGAAGAAAAGCTCCAGGACTGAAGTAGTTAAGTAGTAATTCCACATTAAAAAGCATTTGCTGAATATTTAACATTAAGTAGGTATTAGCTGTTAATCTTTAACCAGGCTGGTTTCAATATTTGACATTTAAATTAAATAATCATACCACATTTAATAATAAAGTCACTGTATGTTAAACAAATACTACTCTGTTATTAAAACCATATGTTACTCCAACCACATTGTGAAGGATTCACATGTTTTCAATAACCATCTGATCTTTATTTCATGTGGAGCACAATGGTTGTACTGTACCATGAAAAGTAGAAAAGCTATTTATGTCAGCCCCCTAAGATTATTTTTAAATAAGTGTACTGAGTTTGACTTTCCTACTGATCCATTTACCTAATGATCTCTCTAGCCATTGTTGAGGTGCTGTCAGTAAAGGAGCTGACTTGTAACAGTCTGTCATCCTGAGTTCTTATCATGAGGTACTGCTTTGCCCAAGTTGAACAGTACCTCTAATGCCAATCAATCCTTCACTTTACCCAGATGATGCCAGCCCATTTTATTGAACTGATTGGCAGGAATACAAATATTTCCATTTTTAAAAATTAAAACATTGTTTTCCATGGAATATTCCCATTTCCATTCTTCTCTCACTACAACAACTTGGCAGTCACCAAATGGAATGTTGGAGTGCTGGCATTGGTTAATTGTATACCATTTTCTAAAGTATTAGTAATGTGCATTATTAGTATAAGTATACTGGCAACATTTTTGCTGCTCTTGTTTACGATAATCCAGGTAGGCCTTAAATGTGATCACGAGAGCTCTCAGAAAAGGGAAACAAGAAGGGCAATGAAGAAAAGGTAAAGCCTGGCATGGTGGCGTGAGCCTGTAACCCCAGCACTTTGAGAGGCTGAGACAGGAGGATCACGAGTTCAAAGCCAGCCTCAGCAACGATGAGGTGCTAAGCAACTCAGTGAGACCCTATCTCTACATAAAACACAAAATAGGGCTAGGGGTGTGGCTCAGTGGTCAAGTACCCCTGAGTTCAATTCCAGTAACAAAACAAAACAAAAAAAAGGTGGCATGACCACTGGAGCAGAGGCTGGCATGATGCAGCCAGCAGCCAAGCAAGGTCATTAGTCGGGAACATAAGGAATGGATTCTCTCCTAGAGCCTTGAAAAAGAACTGGCCCAGCTGATGTATTGATTTTAGCCTCTTAAAACTCCTTTCCAACTTCTAGTCTCCAGAACTATAAAAGAATAATTTTTTTGTTGTTTAAAGCCGTTTCGTTTTGGTAATTTGTTACAGAAGTAATAGAACATTAAAAAATGTAATAAGTTTATTTTGGCTCTATTTTAAAAGTTCTTATCTTTTAGAGTCATAGTGTAATTTTAATAGAGAAAGAAAACAATGTCTTAGATTTGCTGTGAAATAATTCAGTCTATCTGGGGGAAAAGAGTGTGGGTGTCGATGAAACAAGATTGGAGATGTTGATCCTTTTGAAGCTGGATAATGGGTATGTGGGCATTTACTATCTCTTTGTCTGTATTAGACTATTTCTAAAATTAAAATTGAAATAGAGGAGCCATGAAGATAAGATTTTTTTCACATAGTAGTTCTGCCTAGTGCTGAATTGTCTGGCACACTCCTTTTTTTTTTTCTTGTCTTCCTCCTTCCCCATTTTCAAGGAAGAGAAGGAGAGTTCTGATGACCTGGAAGAGCTGGTGGAAGGAGCAGGGGATGAAATTTCTAAGAGAGAGCTGGCTTGATTTGGTTAAAATGCCAGCCTAAAAGTCCATAGCGCTGATGGGTCTTTCACCTCAGTGGTTCCTCTTTTTTCACACAGAACTACATGACCAAGGAACAACATAGAGTGGAACCACATCTATTATCCATCTAATATCACATCTGTTATGCATGGTAGATTTACTTAATGCAGCATTTTCCAAATTATATGACATACTAGGAAAAATTATCTCCATTTACTTGACTTAATAATAATTTTGAGGTGTATCATCAAGAAATGTCACATCTATCTGTATCCTTTTCCTTAGCAAAGTTTAATAGAATAGTTCTCATAATAGCTATGCTTCAGAATTAGTTGTTGATTTTCTTTAGCATGATTTCCAAGACCATATCCTAGACCCAGATCAGAAGTTCTGAAACAACAGGAAATCGATTCTAAGTAAGGAAGTGGCAGGATCATATTTTGTTTTAGAAAGAATAATTCATTCTGAGTTTTTAATTGGTACATTATAGTTATATGTAAAAGTGGAATTCATTGTGATAATTTCACACATGAACATGACATAGTTTGGCTAATTTCATTCAAGAAGACAATTTTGATTGACAGTGTGAAAGATGAACCAAATGAAGAGAAACAATAGAGAATCCAGTTGGGGTATTTTATAGTAATGCAAGTGAGACTTGATATGCTACTGCAATAAGTGCTTGTGATTGGAGATGGAAAAGAGAAGGTGGATTTGAGAGATTTCTAAAATGGAAATAGTAGATTTGGGTAACTTAAGTGATATGAGGAAATGAGTAGCAGAAAATGTGTAAACAAGAATAATTCTTGGTTTTCTGTGAAAACAAGTACAAATTCAGAGATGGCTCTTCTCCACCTTTCCACTATCTTTATCCTTCCAATGATACAAAAGAATATTCTTTCAATAAGATGATCATTCTTTCTTTCCCAAGAAGGAAGAGAGTGGGACATAATTTCCACAGTCTTATGCAATTTGAGTGTAAAGAAGGAAAAAACAAGTGGAGAAATTTCCAAGAAGAAATTCCCCTCCATCAGCTGATTGGGGTCCTTTATCCCCTTAATTCGATCATAGCGTTGATACCAAATATGTACCAATATCTTCATACTCATATCTGCCTGCTCACTATCACACCTTCATAGGCCCTGAGGCTCTGGCTAACCTGGAGGATCACCAGCAGCTCTGAACTTTCTGTACACAAACATAACTTTGGCCTTGGTTCCTGCCACTGGGAACCATACCATTCCCCAGGAAGAAAATCTGAGACTCTTCATTTTCCTACATAAATCACTATTCTGTACATAAAATTTTTAGAATAAAAACATGTATGTTTCATTCCTACATAGGTCATAGCTAAAGAATGTCTCCAAACAGGGAGGTACTACTCACAACCTAATTAACCAAAGTTCTGCATATTATATCACTGTCAAATATAATACTAAAGTTTTCAAAAGCTTATTGAATTCAAAACATCCTGTCAAGAAAAGATGCAGAAACTTAAATTCATAAGCACATGTGCATTAGGTGAGGATCTTAGCAGATGCCCAACTTTTGTCAGCGTTTCATGGAAAGAAAGGCTCTCATGAAAGTGTATGATGGTACTTGAGCTAACAGCTGCCTCTTCTGCCCAGTGTTGACAGAACTTGTATAAGCAGTTTTGATAAAACTTAGTCTTAACATAGACTTCTTAACTTAGGGGAAAATATACCACCGCTGTCATTCTCTATGGCAAAATTGGTGGGAAGCCTGCGATATGGTGGCCACTCAAATAACTGGGTGGATTCCTGGAGAATGAATGAAAGATTATAGGACCATGTCTTGAACCATTCTTTTCCATAGAGGAGAACAGCACAGTGTAACAGTTTGTTCCCATTAGCTGTCAGTCTATTCCACAGTCAATTGTCAGGATGTGTGTTGACCAGCCTTGTTAAATACAACCATGTGTTTTTTCCATGTGTGTTAGGAGTGGAAAAGCAGAGTAGGTAACAATACCTGCCAAATTGTTTACTACCTTCTCTGCTATGAGGTATGGTCTAAAACCTTCCTGGATGACTTTTCCTCACTTTGAAGGACAAATTTTTCTTAAAACCTTCGTCTCAGGACCCTTTTAACAATAGAATCTTTAGTGGACACCGTGATTCCAATTTTGTTTAAAACCCCAGAAGCTTATTCAATGATGTCCCTCAGGCTCTTCAGACAAAGCCTCAGAAAACTTCTTGTAGGGGTGATTTTTGCTGTAAAGTTTAGCCTGACTCTCTGTTTGTCACCCAAGGCTTCGTGGTGCATTTGGACTGTCACTGAGGAAATTATAGTGGACCCTCTCTAGCATTTCATATTGATATCTACAGAAATTCTTTGCCTTTGCCATCCTGCTTTGTTGCTGTACAGTTTCTTCTACAGTCAGTGATGGTCTTGCCATTTTTGAGGGATGAGCCCTTTCGTCCATTGTAATCCTCAAAGTGCTGTGAGTGTAGCACCATGATTGGTATTATATAGCCATAAGCACCTGTGTACTAGGTGACTGCTTTTGATTATTCCTGAATCCAACAGTTAATACTGTTGTGACTTCCATTGATATAACAGAATTTATCAGGCCCCAAAATGTAAAAATGACACTACTTTTGAGACATCATCTGTTGATTATTATGATCCAATTAAGTCGTTCTGTATTTCTGGCTTACTTCTTTCCTCTTACTAAATCTTTTGGATTTATTCATTAGCAAAATATTCATATCCCTTATCTTGAATCAGAATATGAATGAGTCCCCAATTGTTTTGAATCAGAATTCAAAACAATAGAAATATCTGGAGTTTTGGTCACTTAACATTGGTCAGTCTTGAAAGTCTGATACTTAAAGAAAATTACAGCTCATACTGCACAATAATACTGAATTTTAAGCAATATTTAATCGTGCTTTGTTGTTGTATGGCTAATTAGTCCATTGCATTTTTGCTGTATGTGCTCACACCTAATAATAATTCCAGCCACATAACCTTTGATCTCTATAATGTTAATGATAGTCAAAATTCTTTGACTAATCACCACATGTTAGGCATTGGGCCAAGCAACTGAAATTTATTATCTTCCTTAATCCTCACTATAACCCTGTTATATCTAACAGATGAAAATATCTTGGAGAAGCTAAGCAATTTAACTCAGTTTACACCATTAGGCTCCAGTGTGTTTGAGTCAAAGCTGGCCACTACCATGTTTTCCCGCCTTATCACGTTAGGGTGAACCACATGATCCCTGACTGCAGTGGAGTGCAGTTTTGGAAGGACAGGCTAGGCACGTGCTATGGCCTTGTTGGGTTACTGGGACTGAGCACCAGGTGGCCCAGTAGGTTATTGCCAACCCAACATCATCTATTTATTTCAGACTCATCTGAGCTACAATGCAACTAGGCACCAAGAAATTTGCTAATATTTGTAACGTACATGTTCATGAAGCTAGAATTAAATACAGGCAGTTAATATAGATAGATTAGATAGATGATCCAGGTTGGATGGAGAAAGGAAGTTGGAGAGGGATTGAAATATTAATGCTTTCAGAGCCCTTCCTCCACCCATATTAAGATAACCTGCCCCTGCTCCAACCTGTTGCTAAGGTAACCTGCTCCAGGAATTGTCCTTCTCTACAGGGAGTTGTAAAATTTGTTAATTAATGTGTCCTGGGCTGCTCCACTTGGCCCTTCCCCCTGTCCATCTGCTTCTCACCTTTTGGCCATCCCACTTGGGCCATCTCCTGGGCCTAGGAAGTACAGAGATAAGGGGGAAGAAAGCAGGAGAACAAAGAAAATCTAGGATGTATAAAAGAGTCAGAACACCCTCATATTGAGAGGTGGCCAGCACTTCACCAGGGTAATTCTTCCTGCTCAGGAGGGGATGAGCCACCTGAGAAAATTAAAGTCTGAAATAGTTAGTGAAGAAATAAGGGACAAAATTAGAATTAGTTTTAAAATCAGAGCTCCTGATAAATTCTTCCAGTCCTGGTAGAAGCTGGAACAGAACAGTTAAAAAAATGGCTCTGATTCTTTAAAGGAGAGCATAAAAGGCAGGGGTAAGGTTTCAGTGGGTGGAGTCCTGCTTCATGGTGTCTTGCAGTCAACAAACTGATTGGCATCTTGACAAACCACACCCATCTCTGAGAGTCTGTGTTGCCATGTGGCTGTAGCAGGTCACTCCATCTCCAGAGCTGTGGTGGGACCTCTGGCAAAGCTGGGTGGGAGTTCACATGTATTTGGGCTATCTCACCAGCAGGAGTGCTGCTGTGAGTTCCTAGTACCAGACTTTCCCACTCAATGGCTTCCATGCAGACCCAGTCCATGCACAGTTCACGGATGGCTCTCAACACCCTCATTTCTTAGGATACAAGGATACCCGCTATGGCTCTCTTCTCCCTCCCAGAAAAAGTCTGTATTACCCTTTTTTAGATAACCCAAGCTTTACATGCTTGCCTCAGTGTGCTTCTCCAATGTTATACTTCAACATGTGAGGAAGCAGAACTTGTCACCAACAACTGGCAGTATCATTTACATTTAATATTCTCAATAGCTCAATTCCCACTTTAAAGAAGAGAAATTGAGACTCTAAATAGTAAAATGATTTGTCCATGATGGGAACTAGTAAATGGTGGAGACAAGCTGTGAATTCCAAGTGCAGTACTTGTCTCAGTTCTCCACGCTCCTTCCTAGGATGCATGTACCCACTTTTACACCCATCTGAAACCTAATGTGAACACTGCAAGAATTAGTGCTGTGAATTTTACTGATCTCTCTGCATATTCGACATTTTGTGAATTTTCTTGATGATATTTTAAAGAAAGTTAATGTTTTCTTCTTTCCTTTTGATAATAAAGTGCTCCCATAGGATAGTATTTTCAAAATTTCCAGTGTCCTGAAGCCTTAACAGTTGAAGAAACCATTTTTAGCATCAGAGTTTTGGGAGAAGGAACCCCATCTACCATTTACCCTCCACGTACTTACTGACTGGATCTGGATCCCATGTGCAGAGAATAGCAGTCTTTGTTGCCACTTTAATAGGATGTCCTATAGAATTGTGTTAGGCTTCCAGTCTGTCTCATGCTTTGGATATTTGTGAGTCAATGTGATTTGTTTTCTGTTGAACAGCCTGTTCACAGGGATCAGGGATGGAGGAAACAACAACTCACCCTCCCTTCAGTGGTCTGACCAGTTTAACATAAGTAGGAGCCCAGAGAGATTTCTCACTTTCCATTTCCCACTATCAAAGTAGGCAATGGATCCCGGGGTGTGTTTGAAAATGGCAGCTGTCTGGTGCCTCCCAGGCAGCTGAGTGGGAACTATGAAAGGAAATCTGGCCTGGAGAAACCCACAAGTGTCCCGTTTCATTCTGAATTCGGGTTGACCTCTTGAAGGTCATGCACAAAAGCTGAATCAGTGACCCACAATTTGATTTCTTCAAGTTTGGATATTCAGACTTTGAAAAGACTTTGCATTCTGTGCTCTCTGCTTCTCCCTTAGCTTCTTCAGGCCGTCCATCCCCTTTTATCCACACAACAACCAATCCCTTGAGCTGTAAGAATAGCCTCAGATTCAGAAGCCTGAGGGTACCCAGCTGAACACATCTTCCTTGGGGATTATTGTTCCCTATCTGATTAATATCTCCAGGCAGTTAAAACCATTTCTTATTGCTAGATATGTCTTTAATTATTGCCAGATTTACGCTTAAATGGCAGCTTGAGTGTTTAATCTCTTCAGTGATAATATTAAGGTGAATATGCAGGGCAAGGGAGAATGTTCCTGAAAGAATCACCAGCAATACAAATATTTTCTCCTTTATGAATGTGTATAAGACTCAGGGAACACAAAAAGAAAAGAAAGCAATAGCAAACTGTGGCAGGGGGAGATAGACTCAGCTCACCTTATCCTGAATCACTTCAGAAGGCAATGCTAAAAACCAGAAGTAAATGCAAACGCTACCTACCTCTGATCAGTGGTTTCTCTGCTGCATCTGGCATCCTTCTTCTCCAGACCTGCACTGTCTTTCCACCTTATTTCTTACCAAGAATATTTTGCCTGTGTATTCTTTTTTTTGGTACTAGGGATTGAACTCCGGGGCGCTGGACCATTGAGCCACATCCCCACCCCTATTTTGTGTTTTACGTAGAGACAGGGTCTCACTGAGTTGTTTAGGGCCTTGTCCTTGCTGAGGCTGACTTTGAACTTGCAGTTCTCCTGCCTCTACCTCCCAAAGTACTGGGATTACGTGCCTATGTATTCTTTTACATTTTTATCTCACTTGCTTTTTTCAACCTGATGTTATATGTAGCATTGTGCTAGTTATTTTGATAATTTAATAATTTCTAATAACAATATTTTATTGTTTTGGAAATAAATGAAAATACACATTACATGTATATATTATTTGTATATTTACATAATATAGAGTAGAATCACAAATTAATAACATGGTATGTTCATTACCATTAGTGGGTCTTTTCTTTGTCTGAATTATATAAATGCCCTTGTTTTCCACCTGTCTACAATTCAGAATACCTAGGGGGATTTCAAATATATAGTTCCATGTCCTAGACCTATTAAATCAGAGTGTACATACATAAAGTCAGTAGTGGTAGAAATGACCAGTGACTCTTAATTAGCAGTGGTTAGAGAAGAATCACTGCTTTATGCTTCTTTATCTACCCTTATCATTTATTTATCCATTAAATCACACATGAATTCATGCATTCAAAGATGCAGAGAAAAAGTAAACACGTTAACTCTTCTTAAAAAGCTCATCACTTTATGATTCTGCAAAGTCTTCACAACACAGAGCGAATTGATGCCTGTTGACCCTATAAGAAAAATTCCTAGGCTCATACCCTTAAAGGTATTTTGCTGTAGTTTATGAACATGGTAGGCAATACCCAAGGGGAATATGCACTCTGGATTTTGAATGGCCCCAAGTGCTTACTTCATTTATAATGTGAGCAATCCTCTTGAATTAGTTCTGTATTTCTCATTAAAGGAGGAAATATCCATTAAATGAACAAATGGTTAAGTATAAAAAATAATTGAGACTATAATCTTGCCTAAGTCTTCAATTATGTCTTAAGGAGATATTTTAAGTGTACTATTAGTGCATACTCTTTCATGAGAAAACAAAGGTTCTCCTGCTGCAAATAGTTTAAAAACCATTAATCTTCACTTTTCATACATTTTGTTTTAGGGTTATAAATGTGAGTGGGCACCTCAGATGAGGATGCATTTAAACATTTGAACTAAATGCCGACCCATCATCAGAAAAGGAATGAGCCACAGTCACAGTGCCAAGAAATAAGAAGAATATTAAAACTGATGGATTTTACTAGTTCTTCACCTGAGATGTTTCTTGACAATCATTGAAAATTCTTACACCAATTACCTGGGGAAAAATTAATGCCATTAATGGTATTAATGCCATTAATACCATTAAGAAGATAACTTAAAGGAGCTATTTTTAATAGTCCTGAAATATGCTATGCTCTTTTATATTATTGTTCTTTGTAAAATAATTTTTAAATACCCCAGAATACTGTCTAGAACATGCTGTTGTGTGAATGCTGTTGAGTGACCCTGACCTCAGGAGTCAACCCATCCTATGTTCAACTGTCTGCTTTCCTTATTACCAAAGGGTCACATTCCTCAGTCCTCTCTACCACCTCAATCTCCCTATGCATAAAATTGGCATCATGATAATACCTGACTCAAAGGTTGTCATAAGGATAATGTAGTAAATGCAATAAAACAGTTAACATCCTGTCTGGCACATCACAAGTGCTCAATACATTTCAACTATAATATTGTTATTACTATTATTATTAATGTTATTGTTATTATTATATGTGCCTTGATCAAGAAAATTTGATAGCAACATGGTAGTTTGTGTACATTTGGATGTCCTTATAGAAGTTACTCTTTGTCTACCTTTTTCATAGCTAGTACCTATAGGAATAGCTGTGGTTCTCTACAATGCATGCTATTTAATCCATTTGAAGAGGATCTTGAAATAGATACTTAAGGTTATCTTCATGGTGTTAAGCATCTAGCAACATAGACATTATCGAAACCTCAATATCTGCCACTCAAAATACCTAAAAGACACATCTACTCAACCTTTGAGACCAGGGAAATATTTGCTACCCAAAGAGATACTGAAGAAATGTCTTAAGGCATAGGTGTATTTTGTTTCACCTCTATTCTTGATCATTCTTTGCCTCTATGATGTCTTGCAAAACCTATTTATGTTCTAAATGACAGCAGCAATTCCTGTTTCCTCCCCCCTAAAATCAGCATATAGTTTCTTTTACCACTGCCTTATTGCCTGAGATAGCTAGAAGAGTAATTAAAATATAGTCTTTTATAACAGCCTCTAACTCTTCAGAAATACCTTTTCCATCCTCTTAAAGATTCACAAGTTGCTTCTTTTGAATTAAAGAACTTGAAAAAACAGTAGATATAATAAGGACTCTCTGACTCTCCTTTTTTTCAATGTAGAGGTTTTTTACCTCCCTGATTAAGTTTAATGCTAGGTATTTTTTTAAAGTAACTATGAATGGAATTGTTTTCTCAGTAGGATCATTATTTGTGTGCAGAAAAGTTATTGATTTTTTGTATTTTGATTTTGTATCCTGCTGCTTTGCTAAATTTGCTTATTGGATCAAAACATCTTCTGGTACAGTCTGTGGGTCTTCTAAGAATAGATCCTATCATTTGAAGATAGGGATCTTCCTTTCCTATTTATATCCTTTTTCTTCCTTCTTTTGCCTAATTGTTCTGGCAAAAATTTCAATACATTGAAGTTTGTGTTAACTCAATGCTCTTCTAATTGTGAAATTTGACTGTAATTATTATGTAATATCCCATTTATTTTTTTACTACATAGAGCTATTTGAAATAATTGTCTCTATTTAAATACATCTGGTCAAATAAATTAAATTCTAATAATTATGACTTGGGGAAAACTGTAAAATAAGTATTTCTAATTAACATCTCCCTGTATGTTTTGCACTCTTCAGACCCTTTGTACAATTAATACTTTCTAAAACTGGAATCAATATTACTTGGGGGAGATCTTAAAAATACAGATTCCCATGTATAGCCTCATGCTAATAACTCTGAGCCTTTGGGTGGGGATTAAAAATGTTTATTTTTACTTGTTTGCAGACAGGATTCTTACGGAACTATCCAAATGCCAATCTGAAAGCTTTAGGAATTAGTGAGTGGACTCTGAAGGAGATGTGTTGAAATGCTAGAAATAAAAATCAGAGCCTAGTGAGGTGGTGCACAGCTGTAATCCCAGCAGCTTGAGAGGGTGAGGCCGGAAAACTGGACTTCAAAGACAGCCTCAGCAACTTAGCAAGGCCCTAAGCAACTCAGTGAGACCCTGTCTCTAAATAAAATATAAAAATAGGGCTGGGATATGGCTCAGTGGTTAACCACCCTTGGATTCAATTCCTGGTTAAAAAAAAAAAATCAAAATGACTTCTCTGTGCATATAACATCTACCCATCCCCCAACACACACACACACACACACACACACACACACACACACACACACCATGCAATATACATAAATACTTGAAATACTTGTGATGTCTATGTGTGCCTGAATGGACAGGAACTGAACTAAACTGAAATACTCACTTCTGATCATCTCCATTTATAGAAATAGCTGTGTATAAATATCCTGTCCTAAATGCATTTGACCTGCCAAAGCTCTGTTTACTTTTCCAGTTGAAGTCCTCAAAAGGCTCTGTGCTTGGGCGGGTTTGCTTTGCTTTCAGTATTTCTGGACTTTGGGCTATATTAGAGACCTTCTGTCCTGGGGACACTTCCAGGGTCTGGCTCCTCCAACAGAGTTTCAATCACCCTCTGTTGCTTACCTCCTATCTCTTTTCTTAGGACCATTCCAGAATCCTGAACTGAAAAGTGCCCACTCGGCTTACGCACACAGCTCCTGTTTGTTTGCAGACCTCCCTATTGGCGTGGACACAGGGAATAGAGGGAACGTGTGTGTTTAGTCTTTCTAACCAACCAAATTACCTGGTTCTTTTTCCGAGGGTAGATTTAAAAAAAACAAATAGACTACTGACTTCAATTTAATAATTTGATTTGGTGTATACAGGGAAGAAAGGTAAACAGGAGAGTAAGAAACCCCAGTGAATGTGGATATCCTCCTGCTTTGGTTTTTCCTTGTCCAAAAGCCAAGCTACCTTTCTCTTTATTGTCTTTCCCTCCATTCCAAACTTCACTGAGTTAATTTTGTCTCCAGGGTCTTTGTTCACTCTAGCAAAGAAAAGGATTAGAACAAATATCACTAATAATATTTAATTCCAAATCACTTCTGTTTCAAGCATTTCAGTAGAAGCTTAGTTTGTCCCAGGTTATTAAGAAAGGAATGCTGTGGAGGACAGTCAGCGAGCCATATTTTCCAGGCAAAGCACTGTTCCAGGTCAAGTAGGCTGCTGTCCTCAAGCCAGTGGGCAGGCAGGGGGCAGGCAGCCTGGAGCCCAGAAATCAACGCTGTGAACAGAGGTCTACAGGTGCCCTGCTAACCATTTGAGCGAAACAGGGCTTTTTCTCTTTTGGTCCGGTTGAAAGTGGACTATTAGAGGGGACTCTCCAGTCTTGCCATATCACTGTGGGCATATCTGACATCTGTTCTCATCTCCTGATTTCTCATTTTAGACTTATAAAAACGTATTTTTGGACATACAGTCAATTTTAGATCTCCTAACAATAAAAGTTTTTTTTTGCATTCAATATTTATATATTCTTTACAAAAACTTGCACTCTAAGTTGTAGTTGCTAGGGAAGCACCAGCCATTATGTTATAATTTGTTAAAGGACCAGCGCTCAGATGTAAGTTCCACTTTTTACTCTTATGCTCTCCTAACCTCTGTTCTTCACAGCAGTTTAACATCAGAACAAAAACAGGTCTGTGGTACATGATGATTGCTCTAAATCAAAGTTGTTTTTAAATGTTTCTAAACTTCCTACTGAGAAGAGAAATATTTAGTTGTACATATGAGCCATGTATTGCATGTCAACTGAAAGCAACTCACATCAATGGGAAAAAACTCACATCTCTGACATTCCAAAGTTACTTTAAACAATTAGCTCTGTCAAATCAGTATGTGTGTGTACAGTCAGAGTTATTCCACCTCAAGGTGTGTGTTCTACATGTGAACCTGACTTCACACTGCGTGGTTTCTCTCTCCCAGTTACCTATGGGAAGAACTTCCCCATGTCTCAGTCAGCTAGTGTTTGAGTTGTTCGGCACTCCTTTCCACTGGGCTTGTCAACAATCCATAGGACAGGCACTGTCCCCTCTGAGGGTCTTATGTGGAAGCACATGCAGCACTTTCTCCTCTTTGACCCAGTCCTGGAAGTGGCTCACACTCATTAGCTACCGGCATGTCCTCCCACCGGACTCATAATGCACCAGGCCCAGCCATGGACAAGCTTTAATTGCAGACCAACCATCTGTTTAATATAACCCACATCTGCCAGCAGCTTCTTGGCAGTCTCAGGAATGGTTTTTCTGAAGGAAAATGAGAATTGCTCATCAGAGGGCAGCAGGGGAAAAAAAAAAAGATTTTCTTGAGGCTTTCCCACTTTGACACCCTCAGGTCTTCTAAGGCCAATGCCATACTTGGAAAATAACATTGGTGTTACTAGACTTCACAATTCAAAGACGGTTCAATGTTGCCTGGAAATTTAAGTCAATCTGGTGTGATTATTCAGGCATTTATTTTTCACACTAGCTCAGTCTTCAAAGACAATAGGCTAAACAAATGACCTAAAGGATAAGAACGTGTGGGCTTGATTTCCCATGCAGTGATCTGGTCAAAATTCCATAGTCTGAATCAGCATCTTGTTATAAAAGGTTCTCATACTGTAAAATACCTAGTTCAGAAGATTGTTAAGGTGAACAAAAACACAGAAGTGTGTGACAGTGAGGGTGGGCTGTCGTCATTTCTTAATGACATTTGGCAAGTTGATTTTTCTCTTCTCCTAGAATTTTTTTAGGGGATCTGCAGGGAACACCAGCCTGGGCTATATGTGTAGTGCTGCTCATCCTCTGGACGTGATGAAATCTGATTAGACCAGGGTGAGTACCTAAGCTGGCAGCCCCAGGCTGGTCGATACCTTATAATCTGGTTGAAACACAAGATGTACAGCCCTAATCAACTGCTGTCCAAATTAGGATTTACTTTGTTTCTTTTATTCTGAGATACACAATTCCCTGATTGATTTTACAAACTTGAAGTCCACATATCACATGAGCTATATATGTATTTAGTATGATTGTATTTATTCTCCATATATTAGGTCTTATCAAAATGATAGTACACTAAATAATCAATAACATCTTTGCACCACAGTGGGTACTGAAGCCCACAAGAACTTTCTTAGGATAGTTAGGACCATAATGGAGAGAATAAGCTAAAAATGTAAGCAAGAAGTTATGAGTAAACAGAGGAACCTAGCCAGTACAGAAAGGAGAGCCAAGTGAATAAGCAGAGAGACACCACAAGGGCCTGAGAAGGACAGGGAGAGTAATATCAGTTCTCTAGGGTTCTCACAACCAGCTCTTGGCATTGAGACTCCTTCAGTGCATTTTTAAATAACCCAACGAGAACATGGAGAAGATTTTTGTTTTTTTTGTTTTTTTTCCTTCTTAACAAGATTCTGAGACTCAGTCTTAAAATATTTCAGGAACCTTTAAGATGGACAGTTTCTTCTGCCTAGCTTAGCTTCTCATTGCAAACAGTAACTGAAAGCTGGTGGTTCTTTGAGTATTTTTATTGATATGAGAACATAATTTAGAAGTTCACACCTAGATGCAGTGCTAGTGGTGATAGCGGTGGATAGGAAAAATCAACTCTCTTCACTACAGTTGGCCAATGGGAGGTTAGAGGACAGACTTTAAGTTGGTGGTAACATACATGATGACTGAATCTTTTGACCCAAATGAGTTCTGTGATTGATAATTCCTTTCCTATGATGGAGTTCCATGGCTGATTCCATGAGCTAATTCAAGTTGAATCACACACTGATGTTTGTGAATTTTTATAGACAATGACCTAAATTGTCTTTCCCCAATTATTATATTGAGCACCATACCTATTGCTTCAGAACACTTACCACAATTTGCTTTCATTCTATTTGTCTACTTGAATATTGTCTCTGTCATTAAAAGATTTGTTTTGTTCACAAAACATTTTCAGCATCAAATAGCACATAGTAGGCATTTAATATACATTTGTGAGATATGGAAATGATGGGAAAGATATAATTAGCTGATTTATTGAACATTCAGACTTAGTAGGAAGAAAGCAGAAAGCAATTTTATGGATTAATCTGTATAAAATGTTTTGAATATAATGTCAACTAAGTATAATGACTATTAATAGATCTTTTTGTTGTTGTTGTTGTTGTTTTGTTTTGTTTTGTTTTGGTACTGCAGATTGAATTCAGGGGCACTCAACCACTGAGCCACATCCCCAGCCCTATTTTGTGTTTTATGTAGAGACAGGGCCTCACTGAGTTGCTTAGCGCCTCGCCGTTGCTGAGGTTGGCTTTGAACTCGAGATTCTCCTGTCTCAGCCTCCCTAAATGCTGGGATTACAAGCGTGAGCCATGGCGCCTGGCCTATTAATAGATCTTACTGCCTATTTCAAACACTGTCTTAACAGGTCGTACTTACCCCAGATCAGAGAAGTTCCTTAGATTTTTCTGGTCTCCCTTGTTTTAGTAGATAGCCAAGGCTGACCTTCTCATTGAGCATATTCATGGATTTTACAGAGACCCCACTTCATCACTGGAGCTCTCTAGCCTGCAATTCTCTTGATGTGAAAAACATCTCCTCCATAGGACACATACAACCCGCTCTTCAATCCTGGTTCCTGACCATTCCTCCTCTGCTGTGGTCACTTTACCATCCAGGCAAACTTCTTGGGTGCTTCGTTGATGTGGCCACGTTTTGCTCCCTTTCTCAGAATTGACATGTGGCACATAGCATCAAACGAGGAGGGCAGGTTATTGCATGGCAACCATTTCTCCTACTACCATGCAAATGTAGCCCCAGGCCCAGATTATCTTTTTTAGATTTGCCCATGTTGCAGTTGGGTGCAGTGACTAATGTTCTCACACTCCAAAGGATACATGTCAAGCTCTCACACAGTCTCTTCGAGCTTCTCTTCAGCTAATAGAGATGAGAGAAGAACCCTTCTCTTCATCACCACCGAGGGGGACAGATATCACAGAATGTCATAAATCCTCTCATAGCCACCTTCTCCACCCATCTCTTCAAACTCTCTCATGGAGCTACAAGGTGGGTGATGGATTAATGTTGGCAGAACTAATTTTGTCCTCTTCTAGTTTGTTCTGTGGAGATGGTATAGCACCTCATCTTATGACATGGGGGTTTATCATCCTTGACTTTCATATCTGAAACCAAGAATTCTATTTTAACATCCTGTTACATAAGTACAGGTGAAAGAGACTACTACTGTAAAGTCTTAGCACACAGCAATTAGCAAACTATCCAAATTAGTGACTATATCAAAGGGTTACTTGATAAAATCTAAATTATTCTCTATTTCACATTCCAACCCTAGGAGTGGTCATTTAAGAGGGTAGAAATCTAAAGGATTGTATAATTTGAAGATTTATTTACAATTTAAATTAGTAAATGTCAATTAAATTTAAAGGAGGCAAGTTACACTCCTGGTTTGTAAATAATGGCTGATGGAAATATGAAAAGTCAAACCAAAATTATCATGAGCACAAATTAGCAAATTAATTAATTTATTAATAATGGCAGTTCATATTATGTCATTTTTCATTCTTGGACCAGACATGAATAATTCTTCTAAAAACCTTTTATAAGGGTTAGAGAAGAGAGGAAAGAGAGAGTATGTAGAGAGAGTATGTGCCAGAGAGAGAAAGAATGCTAACTTGGTAGTTCTTTCCCCTTGTAGATGAATCAATGAAATGTGACTTTTTATATTCAAGTCTCTCTGGGTTTAATGAACACCGAGGAGTGTGTGTGTGTGTGTGTGTGTGTGTGTGTGTGTGCATGTGTATGAAAGAGAAAGAGAAAGAATAAGAATGCTAACTTGATAGTATTTTCTTGATAGTATTTCCTCCTTATTAATGTATAAATTGAATATGTGGCTCTTTATTTTATTTTTTATTTATTTTTATTTTTTGGTACTGGGGATTGAACTCAGGGGCACTTGACCACTGAGCCACATCCCCAGCCCTATTTTGTGTTTTATGTAGAGACAGGGTCTCACTGAGTCGCTTAGCGCCTCCCCGTTGCTGAGGCTGGCTTTGAACTCGCAATTCTCCTGTCTCAACCTCCCTAAGTGCTGGGAGGCTTGCGCCACCACACCCAGGCTGAATACGTGGCTCTTTATACTCAAGTGTCCCTGGGTTTTATCAACACTGACCAAATTTGAATAGAAGATGAGTTGACCCTGACTTAACACAAAGAATACAAAGGGTTTTGTGGCATGTCTGATTAAGAATTTGGGTTTGAATTGGTTTAGGTTGTTTTTGGCTACAGTGGTTACAAGGTTTGTGCACAGATACCTCTGAGGCCAGTGAGAGAGTATGAGGGAGATATTCTAGTACGTCACTGAGGGCTGTGACTACTGTTTAGAAACCCAGACAAAGCTAGAGCTGAAGGGAGTGCAGAGCTCTGTTGGAGCTTTGTGCAATGGGAAAGAGTCCCAAGGATAGTTTGCATTCTTCTCAAGTGTGGTGATGGTACACAGAGGGAGAGCTCAGGGCATGGAGCCATTGCGTAGGTGAGGTGGCCGATTATGAGCCCAGGCTAGCAGATGTGAAGCATCTGCTTAAATATATCTAAGACACTTGTGGCAAAGCAAGGTGATTTCTTGGGTAATAATGTGAAGGGGAGTTTATTTGTGCCCACAGGCTGCTGGACAAAGAGGCATTCAGGTTGCGTGAAGTTCTGGATCCACAACCTGGAGGATCAGATCCCACCCAACAAGGTGTCTTGATCCCCTGCTTAAAAATCTGTTGCCTCATTCTAATCTTAGCAAAGTCACATTTGAAGAAAAATCAAATCAGGTCTTTTTCAACCTATTTTTCATTCTTGAAAATCCCAAACAAAGCTGTTATCTAATAACAAATATTTCTACTTTAGTAGAAGACACAAAAGTCAGAGAAGTCCTATAAATAACAGTAAAATGACAGCATCTCCACACCTTTCCTGAGAGGCCAACATAGAAGAAATTCCCTATTATGGGAGCCAGGGGGAAGAAGTAAGGTCAGGCAGAAGTCCAGGGTTGTCTCTGAAAGAAGTAAAATGAGCTTTAGTAAGTTCCCAGCATAGAGGTGCTGAACGCCACAAAACTGAGTCATGCATTGGTACATCATCAAAGATAAACTGTTACCAAATGAATCGAAATTCTTCAGCCACTGAGGTAAAAGAGCATTTTCTGAGCTAACATCAGTCTAGGCAAGGTTTTGAGTTTTTTCTTGGATGGATTCCATCCTCATCTACTTGCTTTAGGTGGCAGACTATACAACTGTCGGCCGAGACTGGCCCATAGAAGGGAGCTGCTGGAATAGGTTCATCTGCTAGGGGAAGAGTTTCCTTCTCCCACTTTTACTGGTATAAGAGGCAAATGCTAGGCAATGGAGAATGTTACTGCTCCCTTTCCTCCATGCCTGCTTCCTGACACAGGGTTAGGCCAGCAGATGCCATGGGCATTGGTTAATCATCAGTCTGATCAGAGTCCTGCCTAACAGGTGTGTTCAGCTCGTCTGCTGCCAGCCTTTTCAAAAACACTCTTTGAAAAAGAAAATACAGGCGACTAGGGTGGCTGAAGAAGAATAGCAAGTTCAAGGCCAGCCTCAGCAATTTAGCAACACCTTCAGCAACTTAAACCCTATCTCAAAATATAAAATAAAAAGGGCTCTCAGTGTTAGAGTGTGCCTGGGTTCAATCCCCAGTACCAATATTTTTTAAATTAAAAAATTAAAATTAAAAAATACACCACAGATTTATTGTGGTATAATTCCTATACTAAACAATTTATTCAATGTTTTCAAGTATATTCACAGAGGTGTTCAACCATCACCACAATCCATTTTAGAACACTTTCATCATCCCAGAAAGAAATCCAATACCCACTAGCAGTCACTTGCCATTTCTTCTGAACCCCTTCAGTCCCTGGCAGCCACCATCTGATTTCTGTCCTTATGGACTTGCCTATTCTGAACATGATAAAATGGAATTATACAATATGTGGTCTTTTGTGACTTGCTTTTTGCACAAGTGTAATGTATTCAAGGTTTCTTTAGGTTGTAGCATGTGTCAGTACTCTGCTTTTATTGCTGAATAATTCCACTGTGTGGCTATATCACATTTTAAAAAATCTATTCACAAAGGGATAGATGCTTGGGTTGTTTCCACTCTGGATATTGTGAACAATTCTGCTATGAGCTTTTGTGTAGCAGTTTTTATGTAGGCATATGCTTTCACTTGTCTTGACTATACACCTAGCAGTAGGATTGCTAGATGAGATGGGAACACTGTATTGAATCCTTTGAAGAACTGCCAAACTGTTTCCCAGAACAGCTGCACCAACTTGCATTTGTATCAGCATGAATGAGAGTTATAATTTCTTCACTTCATCACTCACACTTGTTATTAGTTGTCTTTTTTGTTATAGTCATCCTACTGGGTATGAAGCATCTCATCACAATGAGTTTCTATTTGTATTTCCCTGGTGCCTATTGATGTTAGGCAGCATTTCTTGTACTTACTGGTCATTTGTATACCGATGGGAAAATGTGAATTCATTCTTTTCAAAGAAGTTCTTAAGTTTACAAAAAAAAAAAAAATGTTTGTGATGGTCTCAGACCTTGTGCCTGGCTGTGATAGGACAGCATCATGCAGCAGGTGCTAAGAGCAAGATTCGTGAGTACTAAGGGCTGATGGGAAGGCTGAAATGAGAGGAATGGAAGGATGTCCTCAATAAAACACCAGAGCCTAAGGAATAGCTTCTTGGACACTGTGATGGTCAGTTTTAGGTGTCAAAGTGGCTAAGCTATAGTTTCCATACAAAAGTCCCCCATCCTGATTCGTGGGTTGAAATCCTCATCCTCAAGGTGATAGTATGAGCTGGTTCATAAAGAATAGGATTATTGCTCTTTTAAAAGAGATACCCTTTACTTCTTCTCTGAAAAGAGCCCTCATTAGACACCTAATCTTCCAGCTCCTTGACCTTGAACTTCCCAACCTGAAGAACTATGAGAAATAAATAAATTTCTAGTTTATAAGCCACCCAGTCTATGGTATTCTGTTACAGTAGCCTGAACAGATGGACTCACCCTGGTAATTGAATTGAACACTACCCTCTCATCCTAGGTGTGTCTGTGAAGGTGTTTGTAAGTGTGATTAGTATGGCTAAAAAGGACATCTCTGATGTCTGCAAGAGGTATGGGCACTTTAAAAAAGAATTCAGAGACCCCAAAATCTTCAAGTCATCTATATACTAATACTACAAAATGGAATTGCAGGTCTTCTCAAGGAGGTTATTTACTTGGAACAGTTTATCTATTACTTAAATGACTGGACCATGTGGTGTAGGACTGCATAGATAGAAACTTATTCCCTGACCCATGAAAGCTGTTGTAAAAAGACCCCAATAATATCTTCTTGTTTCCTGAGGAGTGAAACTCTTGATAGTAACCATTGAAAGTGGTCTGTTTTACTTTCATTTATTTATGACAGAATCTCAGTGCAGGAAGGAATTGCAGAGGTCGTCAAGTATAACTACCAATTTCTTTTAACAAAATAATATGAAAATACAAGACAGGTCTTAGATTATTCCTTTCAGGTTGTTGCTTAACCCAAGTACACTCAGCAGGTACCTTCTGAGATTACTTGTTCTCTACTCTGCCAAAGGCAACTCCGGTTTCTAGAAATTCTTTGAGTATTGAAATAAAATCTTCAACTATGTTAAACTCATAGTTCTGAACTTGAAATCATGACCTTTGAAAGTGTAATTATCTGTGTACAGCATTCAGTATTATGGATATTAACAAACAGTTACATAAGTCCACAAAATTTTAAGAGTTAAAATTTTGCTCCTCATCATTCTCCTATTAAGGAGGTGTGTTAGAACAGCACTCACTTGAATTGAGGCTGCTGAAGAAGTGGGGCATTGTGGTGGGTGTGTTGAAACTCTGAGGTCTGCCTAAGAAGCAGCAGGAGGCACAAAAGCCGGGGCTTCTGGCTGGGTGCCAAACAAGGCACTCCTTGATCATTTCATATCTTCAAAGTCTTGTTCCACTTATCTTGGATTTGGCAAAGTATGGCTTGCCCTTAAATTTTCATCCCGCATGACTTTGAAAGGAAACTTCTTTCTCTTTGTTGGGGGGAGATGTTTCTGATCCCCTTACACTTACCTCATCAAAGTGTGTTTTTACTCTGCCTATTTGATGTCTGAGAGGCCTCATTAGGAGCTTATTTTATGAGTCCTGTTAAAAAGAGTTTCTTTCCTGTAGGGACAAGTAACATTCTGTAGCATGAAAACCCCTAAGGGTCTCTCAAGGATCTAGACAAATTTGTATTTCTAGTCTCAGAGGCTCCAAATCCAGGCAAAAATCTTCCCTGATTTGTTCTCCAAAGTTCTGGGGAAATCAGTGGGTGCCTGGGCTCTGGGCTCTAGGCTTGCCCACTTTATAGGCTCTGTCTTTCATGAGATCGGGGACTCTGCTGTTTGCAGCATTTATAACCTGTACTTTTGGTAATCTTGAATTCTCTGCCACCATTTAAAGGGTTCTAAAAAAAGACTGCATTCTAACAGGTTATTGGATCAACTCAGTAAGTTCCTGGCAGGTCTGGCTCTTTTAGAAGGGAGAGAAGTTGAAAAACCAAACTCCTTGAAGTAGTCATGCCATTCCATTTATAAAATGGGAAAGATGAGGACTAGCCAACTTCCCAGGATCTAGGATCAAAGTGGTCAGCAATGCCATGGATTTCTTTTTATTCTGCTTTTTTAGACCTGTTCCTAGATCCTTCATGTGGCCTAGATCCTAACAGGGTCTGACTCACCTGGAACAGCCTCTGCATCTTATTCACCTTTTGCATTTTCTCTTTCTCTCTCTCTCCTTCCTCTCTCTCTCTCTCTCTCTCTCTTTTTGCTTTAGGATCTTTCCTGTGGGGTCTCCTCACGTTATGCATAGCTCCACTCCCTAAAATATTTATTCCTGTGTATACATGTATAGACACATGTGTAGATGTATTTATGGATGTACTTGTGTTTATATCTCTGTCTATATCTCTATTAGTCACTTGGTGTTACCACTTTAGAGGAAAGAAAATAAACACCCACAAAAATAATCCTTCAATGTTTGAAAGGAAAAAAACTAAACCAGTTTATCTTTCCACCTGACTCACTCAATGTCCCACATATTTACTTCATTTTCTGGCAAAGCATGAAATTGTCCTATGCTGGAATATTTTGTTCTGAGTGGGTCAAAATTCTCTCTGTGGATAAAATTTCCAAATTTTACTCTACAACTTCCAGGCTATGATCATTTTATGAATAACCCAAGTAATATTTGTTATCTCCAACCAACAAAAATGATTTCATCTACATTAGGGTACAACATAATCTACTCATGTTTTTCAAGTCTTCTCCCAATTTCTCTTTCCCAGTTTCATTTCTGTCTCATACTACAAAATGTTCCCAAGAGTGAAAATATGAAAATATGATTTTGCTTTGTGGCTCCACTTGGAGCTTACAAATTTATAGGAACTTTTTGTGTTCATTTATTCCAGAAAGAAAAAAATAATGTTAATAGGTCAAGGGCCCTCCTTCACATCTCCACTCCTCTCCCATTCATATCTTCCCAATGTATCCACATCCTTTTATGATGCTATAAAGTAACGTGGTGCTGTCATTGTAGGAGATACTTATGGGAGGTACTAAGCAATTGCTCTTATGAATCAGTTTAATAGTCATTTATTAAATGCCCCTCAAGTGTTCAAAGAAGAAAAATAAAGAGAAACCAAAGCTTACATCTTGAATTATAAAGATTACATCTTGAATTATAGAGCTAATTTTCTATGCTTCCTCTTAGAAGAAGTCTAAGATCCTGTTTTTCAGCAGCATGTATTATGTTCAGACTTTTAATGAAAAAAAAAAAACAATAACGACCACCCAGTATTTGTGGTCTCATCTGTCGTGACTGATACCTTCACTAATATGGAATCTCCTCACCCATTCTCAGGGGTTAGAAAACGTAAGAACTCAAGGTATTGGCAGCAACCTGGACTTTGCTTGCTAGTGACTGTTTCCACGCCTAATCCAGTGAAAAGGAATTCTCTACATGAAAGTAAAAGACTCTAGCATAGCATTCATCTTATAATGAGTCCTGCTTTGATGTTTTTCTTATATTATGGGGATTTATACAAGTTGATGTTTTTATAAAACTAAGGAAAATATCTCTAAATCTCCTTTCCATAAGAGATTTGAGAGTGTAACCATGAGAAGTCCAAATATTTCCTTAGCCTTTGGTTTCTCTGGCTTTGAGTTCAGAGATGTTCAAGATAAGTTTTTGTATTTGTAAAATGGGATTAATGATGGATGCATTGAACAACATAGATGGTTAGATAGTTAGGCATCCTAGATTATTCTAAATGTGTGATGTAGGCAATGGTTGTATGGAAGGATGAGCTGAGTGTTGATGTGATAGTGGATGAAATGTTTCAAGGAGGAGATGGTACTTGAGAATCCCTGCAGACTGGTGAGTGGTAACACTGACATATTAAAGAGGAACATTCCAAACACATAAAATAGCAATCACCCATTGAAACAGAAGTGTTGAACTTTACTTACAGCACAGTGTTTTACCAGGGGCAAAACTATTGGTAGGAAACATTTTCTATCTGGGTGGTTGAAATTAAGTCTTTATCCCTACTACTTCCTTTGGAGCATATCAAATATTTCTCCAAATTTCCATCAGACAAAAAGTCTGTTAGATGTTTCTTTTGAGGCCAACTGGATTGATTTGCAGCTGGTGCGTATTAGAAAATCAAGATGACTTACAAAGTTGGCTAAACAACCAGACTAAATTTTTGTAGATCTTAATATTTATAATAAAGATGAAAAGTCCTGACTTTCTCTTTATATAGGTAATCTACATTTTGTCCTAAAAAACATGGAAGGCTCAACTGTTTTCCAGGCAGAAACAAACAACATCAACAACAAAAAGATTGAAAGGGAAATAAAGAAACATACTTTTGATTTACTCCTCAGCCTTGAAAGTTATGTTCATCTGGTATTCCTGGGCTCATTCATGACAATTTTTATAATGTATTCATTGGGAAAATCAACTTGTTCAATCCTATCAACCTCTCTTGTAATTTACATGCCGTCATTTGATTCTAACATAATAAAATGGAAATGCTACAATAACTATTTTCTTTTTTGCTCACATCTTAAATCCTTAGAAACTTACTGCAACTTTATTTGGGCAAAAGGACTCTGCATTAAGACTAATTATGATTAAATCACAGGTTCTTTGAGAACAATTCAAGACAATTTTCTGTTTTTCAACAATGCCCATCTTTCAAGGGCATGCAATAAGCCATCCAAAAGAGCCCTTTTGACAAGTTTGCTCTCCAATGTTATTTTTTTTCTAGAGGAGAAGCAACAGCAAATAACTGCATGTTTTGTTAGTTTCATCCAAGGGAATTGAAATTTTGCTCCTCTTAAGGCTTAGTTTAGAAATAAAGTATGAAATTGGATGCTCAAACCTGCATTAGTGCTATTTAGGGACCTGAGTTAAACCACAAGAGGAAATTCCCAAGCACCTTTCTCAACAGATGCTAATTGGTTTTCATTTTCTATGGTTCATGGAGGAAGCAATTTAACATGCCAGACAGTAACCTGAATGCCCCATAAACCTGCATGTTTCATTTGAAACAATGAGCTAAAATTCTGGCCTTTTTAGAACATTGTCCAGTGACTGGAAAATTCACGCCCCCCACCCCCTGCTATTTTTCAGATGTCTTCCATAACTAGAAACCCTCCAGGGGCAACACTTTAATTCATGGACTCAAACTTTAATAGCCATGTCACTCACTCAGAGCTACCAGTGTCAAGGTAAAGAAACAATCTGCTAATTGCAGTTTCAGTCTATCAGTTTATGGAATCCTAATGCCTCATTTATTTTTGCAATTTATTCTTACCTTGAATATCATAGAATAATTATTTATTTAAGCCCTGCTGTTTCTTTAAGGAACACCTCAAGTCTCATCTCAGTATTTATCCTTATCATAGCATCCTCTGATAATAGCTGCTTCATAGAAACTTAGTATATTTTAAAATATATTACAAAAAGACCTCATGAAAATGGAAGGAAGACTAGTAGATTTAAGGAAGGGTGGGCAAAGAAAAAAGGGGAGGCAAAGGAGAGGTAGTAAGGAATAAAATTGATCAAATTATGTTATGTTCATGTATAAAGATGTCATAATGAATCCCACTGCTTTGTATAATCATAATGTACCAATAAAAAATGAAAAAAATCCATTGGTACACATATGCTAGGTATATTAGTTAAATCTTTCAGCATATATGATTTATTTCTCATTTCTTGTCTCCTTTGAAAGATAAGAAATAATGTAAAGGGGGTTTAAAAATTAGTTTGTTTTGAACATTCATTGACTATAAATTGACAACTCCTCTATCTCGTGGATAGTATGGCCTGGTGATATTGTAGGATGCAAACACCCAATAGTGAGGAAGTGAAATAAGGGCATCTATAGGGAAATGTGGTAACCCAGGAAACCTCTGGGAGACATTGAGAATCTTTTTAAAGAAATAGGAATGAGATCATTAATATTGGAAGGAAGAAGGTCATTTCGAAAGATAGAACAGAATGGGGATAGAGCCATGGAGATATCAGAAGGCATGATACATATTCAGAGTCTGGGAGGTTGCTTAGTGTGGCCAAAGTCCAGGTTGGAAGATGGGGGAAATATTGGGACATGAAGATGCCTAAGCCATTCTAAGTAGCTTGAATCCTTTTGGCCGTTGAGAACCCACAAAGTAGTCTAAGTAAGGAATGATGCTATCAGAGTTGGATCTTAGAAATACTGTAATAACTGTAATATTATAAGATGATTTAGAGAACAGTTAGACTGACACAAAACTACCCAAAACAAATAAGACAAAATTGATAAGTGGTAGAGCTGGAAAAATAGTTGATTCAGGGGAACTTGAAGTATTAAGTAGGGCTTGCTAAAACCCTGGCTATATGAGGCTTCTTGGGTGACTCAAGGCTTTGTAATTAGATAAAAACTGATGCATGAAAATAAATAGGGAATAAAGGATGAAGAGTAGAAGGGAAGGTGAAGGGAGATAAGAAAGTATGAGAAAGGAGTTTAAAATGAACTTGTTTTAAACATATACTTTTTGGTATGAGTTTTTTGATAGCTAATAGAATATTAAATCTCAACAGAGCTTCATATGTGTGAGTTATTGGCAGAGAAATGGACATAGAGCTGTGAAACTGGAAAATGTTGCCCCAGGAATGTAAAATGAGAAAATGACCAGAATTCTGGGTACTGCCATAATTTAAGTTGTGGACAGAGGAAAAGGGATAACAGAAAAAAAAAAAGGTGGGGGGAGTGGTTGAAGGGGTAAGTAGACAGTTGTATGACAGCAGTGTCCAAAAATTAAGAGAAAGGGAGTCTCCACCTAGGTGATCACATTAGTTTCCCAGGGCTGCCATAAAAATGTATCACAGACTTAATGATATCTATTCCTTAAAAATCCTTTAGGCTAGAAATTTAACATCAAGTTGTGGGCAGGGCCATTCTCCCTCTGAAGGCTCTTAGTGGCCCCCGGCCACCCTTGTTGTCTCTTACAGCTGCATCCAGTCTTCGCCTGTGTTTTCACATGACCTTCTCTGTGTGTGTCTCTTTGTCCTCTCCTCTTTTTACAAGGACGTCAGGCACTGGCTATAGGGATCACCTTAATTCCAGTATGATCTTATCTCTATCCCTAATTAACTGTAAATGAAAATTCCTATTTCCAAATAAGTTCACAGTATGAGTTTACAGGTGGATATGAATGGGGACACTATTCAACCCACTTCAGTGGTCATGGATTATGATCTTCACACACTTTTAATGTCCCCTCATCAAGACTTTTTCTCTGGGATTTTCTCAGCTATTCCAAAGAGAATATGGATTTATTGGGTTTATTGAGAGAGAGAAAGAAAGAGAGAGAGAGAGAAAGAGAGAGAAACTTTTTCCCTAGGGCACACTCAGATGTTTTCTTTCTTTGCAGCCTGGGAAATGTATTGTACAACTACCCCAATGTGCAGCTGAGACCCCTATAATGAGGAAGCAGGCCTAAGACTGTAAATCTAACTTCACCCTTATGGCTCAGGAAGACAGAAGAGGGAAAATAGTTGTGTGGTTGTTGAGTCAGGGCAGTAACATTCATATGCCCAAATGATTTCTTCAGATATTTGGTATCCTCGTTATCCTTTCAGAGTTATCATTTTGTGATTTGCCTCACAGTTATTATAGCTGTGAATCCCTCATTGATTAAGTCAAAACACAGAAATAAGATATTTCCCAATATTGCCAAAGTAGAATTGAATGTATGATAGCATTCAAAGATGGTTTCTGAACTAGTACCTCCCAAAGACATATCCAATAGCACATAGGTAAATATGCAGATCTGCTACCAAATCAAAGAATAAAGACTTTAAAGCTGACTCAATTCCTTAGCCAGGCATTAGGATTTGTGTTGTAACACATATGTAAAGAAAAGAGAATGATCGGGTTGTTTGGGTTTTTTTTGGTGTTAAGGTTTTTGAGTTCTTTTTATATCCTGGAGACCTAGTGCATGTGGCAAAGATTTGTTCCCAGAATGTAGGCTCTCTGTTCACCTTATTATTTCTTTTGCTGAGAAGAAGCTTTTTAGTTTGAATCCATCTCATTTATTGATTCTTAATTTTATTTCTTGTGCTTTAGGAGTCTTGTTAAGGAAGTCGGGGCCTAATCTGACATGATGAAGGTTTGGACCTACATTTTCTTCTGTTAGGTGCAGGGTCTCTGGTCTAATTCGTAGGTCCTTGATCCACTTTAAGTTGAATTTTGTGCATGGTGAAAGATAGGGGTTTATTTTCATTTTGCTGCATATGGATTTCCAGTTTTCCAAGCACTGTTTGTTGAAGAGGCTATCTTTTATCTAATGTATGTTTTGGCACATTTTTCTAGAATAAAATAAGTGTATCTATGTGCGATTGTCTCTGTGTCTTCTATTCTGTACCACTGGTCTACATGTCTATTTTGGTACCAGTACCATGCTGTTTTTGTTACTATAGCATTGTAGTATAGTTTAAAGTCTGGTATCATGATGTCTACTGCTTCAGTGGAATATTACTCAGCAATAAAAGAGAATAAAATTATGGAATTTGAAAGTAAATGGATGCAATTGGAGAATATCATGCTAAGCAAAGGAAGCCAATCCCAAAAAACCAAAGGCCAATGTTCTCCCTGATAAGTGGATGCTGATGCATAATGGGGGAGGGACATGGGAAGAATGGAGGAACTTTGGTCAAAGGGGAGGAGGGGGTAAGGTACATGGGGGCAGGAAAGATAGTGGAATGAGATGGACATCATTGCCCTAGGTTCATGTATGACTGCACATATGGTGTGACTTTACATCAGGTACAACCCAAGAAATGAAAAGTTGTGCTCCATTTGTGTACAATGAATCAAAATGCATTCTGCTATCATGTATATCTAAGTAGAATAAATGAATTTTTTAAAAAAATATTACACCTAAAAAAAAAGAAAGCAAATTTTTGGATGGCTTCACAAAAAAGATAATATTAAAACAAAAGTAATTGAAAATGAAAAATGTTAATACTCAGATCTTATTTTGCATTCTTGTGGGTTTTTTTTTTCCATACCAGGGATTAAACTCAGGGGTCCTCAACCACTGAGCCACATCCCCAGCCCTATTTTGTGTTTTGTTTAGAGACAGGGTCTCACTGAATTGTTTAGTGCCTCGCCATTTCCGAGGCTGGCTTCGAACTTGTGATTCTCCTGTCTCAGCCTCCCAAAGAACTAGGATTATCAGCTTGCACCACTGTGCCTGGTTGATGTGTATTTTTTTAAAGGCAGAGAATCTTAATTTTATATTTAAAATGCTCTTTAGTCACTTTACCCACAAGGAAAATTACCTGGAAATTAGAAAAAGCTCCAGGGAAAATATAGCTGATATATTCCTTCTGGGAAACACTTCCTAGAAAAGGGTATGCAATAAATTGTTCTCCATTAAAAGAGAGAGAGAGAGAGAGAGAGAGAGAGAGAAATCACTAAGCATTTACATGTTAGCAGAGAGAAAATGGACATATTTTTAGACACTTAGGCTAAACATCAAGACTGACAGAATCTTTTTTTACCAGATTGTTTTCTGCTACCCAATAAAAATCCAACAGCAGATCAAATAAGCAGGATTAATAATCTTAAACAATTATTAGAATCAAGCCTTCATTTCTGTGCATCTGGTTTTCAGTAAGTGGGTTAAGAACAATAGTGTTCAAAGTATGTGAGCAAACATGAATTTTGTGGGTAACACATCTTGGCTGGACCACAAAGGTAGCTTTGACTTGACGGTATTGTTACAAAATTCGACATGATGTTTTAATCAAAGAGAGATTATCTGGCAAAGAAACATTATCAATATTGTCATTTATCCTCTCTACCCACTTACTCCTTTAAAAAATCACACTGATGTCATTTACTATAAATAGAATAGAAAAGCCCATTATGGACCAAACAGAAATTCAGTTATAAATCCCACAGAGACTTTTTATGTCAGTTTAACAGCCAATAGTATCACATGATTTTAGCAAATATAGATTTTACTATATGAACAAAATTATGACACATATTTTACTATACAATCTAAAATTGGGGTTTCAGTTTGGCAAGTGTGCTTTTTCTTCCCATACCAGATGTTACCAACAGCACGTCTCCAGATGAGCCCAGACATGGCTCAGAACGCACCATGTAGCAGCCACAGAAAATCCATCAGAGCTGGCGTGTTAGATAAAAAGCGTTTGCCATTTCTTCTGTCAGAGCATGGGATCTGGATTGACTAACTGACCCCGTCCATTTGGGGAATAGTGCTTTACACTGTGCTGTAGTCAGAGGAGCACTAGGGAGACACCCTGATTCAAACCTCACTCTCTCACACCTGTCAGCAGAGTGAAATTCCGTTTCCAGAGATGCAACACTTTAGCAGCAACAGAACCACCCGTTGTTACTACCCATGATCACCACAGCAAGGTTTGGGTTGTCATAGCGGTGAAGGTATAGAACACAAAAGAACCAAAGATATCAGCTACCCATGGTAACTAGGTTTACAAAATTCTGAAAGGAAAGAAAGAAGTCCAAGAGTGGGCCTTGTGTGAGCAGGGCAGAAATGATCACTGTGGTCTACAGTGAGATCCACATGCAAGAGGAGGGCCTGGAAGAGCAGGCTTGAGGAGAGGAAGGTGGGGGCTTCTGCCTGCTGCTCAAATAAATGTGAGGTCAAATCTGTTGCCAAGGGGCTGGGACTGTAGCTCAGCGGTAGAGCGCTTGCCTCGCATGCGTGAGGCCCTGGGTTCGATCCTCAGCACCACATACAAAGCAATAAAATAAAGACATTGTGTCCATCTACAACTAAAAAAATATTAAAAAAAAAAAAAAATCTGTTGCCAAGCTTTCAGTTGATGACAAGTCTCTGTGAACATGAGATGCTTGCCCAAATGTGTAGGTGACATGTTAGCACCCATATTATCTGATACAATGCTAGACTCTCCAAGGTTTCTACTTCACCAAAAGCAGAAGTCTAAAAATAGTGATATTTTCAATGATATTCAAAGTAGTATTTCTGATACCAACTCCCATTTGGCAGTACAACTCCAGAATACACAAAGATAGAGATGTAGATCAGAGAGGAATTATTGTGACTGTGGATCAAAAATGCTTCCAGTTCTTGAAGATGCATGATTTGACTACTGATGCTGTCTGATGATTCCCAAGATCCACCTCATGTTATAGGATTGTCAGAGTGTCATTTACATTTCATATATAAATGAGTTATTTTAAACGAATCACAGAATATTCTGTTATGGTAGTTCCCATTCATGATTCAGAAACCCCTAAGGATTTGCAAATGTCTGCATATTTATGAAGACACAATGTTCAACTTTTCAATCAATAAGTAAAATAATTATTTTAGCATTTTTTCTTTTAATCTTCCAGCTTACATGGCCCGATCGTGCATTGAGTATGGGCAATGGTTAATGGCCATCAGAAAGAGGGCTCATGACTCAGTCACTGCTCCAATTGTTATCATTTTTCTCAGCATGCTATTCCTTCATGGGCTTGAGGATTATGATCCTTAGCCAAAAATCATTAGTAATTACAGGACGACATATACAATTCTGATGTTCAAATACAGTTTTTGAATTAAATAAGTGAAAATTATAAAAATCTACACAAATTAAAATTTACCATATTTATAGTGTCATTCCTCTCATTAAAAAAATACATATATGGCACATATGGAATTTCAAAAATCTACTGCTGAATATTTAAAAAGTGGCCTCTTATTTATTAGTAAAAAAATTATTCATACTAATAAGTTCATTTTTTACTAAGAATTACCAACAAATACCACTCTGAAACATCTCTTAATATTATAAGGAGAATTATATGAACAAGTGTACAAACACACACACGCATATACATATACACACATACCTATATATATCAATTCATTTTCAAAGTGCAAAATTCAAATGTTTTGAACAAGAAACATGAAAGCATTTTCTCCTATTTTTGACATTTTACACATTGATAAATTTCCATATATAATTAAGGGTACATTCTGCCAAAATTGAAACACACTGTTACATGTTATTATTAAGACATATACTATCAAATCATATTTTATATCACAAAATTGATTTAGAAATATGTATCACTTATTAATTAATCTATATATTATGTCTATCATTAAGACATTATGAAAATAAGCTTTATAATGCAATAATAAATGTTCTACTAATAAATATAAAATGTTTACTTAATATCATGTACCACACAAAAAATAATAAAATTATTTTAATTCCTCAAATTATTTTATTATGATATATTAATAATAAAGGAATTTCCAAATGAAAAGATTTGAAAACATCATCATTCATTAAGAGAGGAAAAATTCTAAACATTTCTTTGATTGATAGTTACTCAAAATGACAATGAAAATATTTTCTTTTAACATCTATTCCTTCAAGGAGCATTTGCTGAGCTACTCTTTATTAGGGTATGCCAAAATGTTTGAACAATAATCAATAGAACATGGTCATGCATTTACTCATTATGGAGCATCTATTTTTAGCTATTCTATTAGGTTCTGGAAGTATAACCATGAGTGAGGCTATGAAGATACTTGTCAATATCAGGCTTATAGTTCAGTGAGAGAAACAGATTGGCAAACAAATCAATAAAAAATGAAAACTGTGGAGAAATACATAAAAGAAACTGAATCACAATAATATAAAGACAGTTTTAGATTTTCAGCATTAGGATTAATCTTAGATATACCATGGAACATTTAACTATATTTGTGAATAGTGGGTCAGTATTATTGATTTGGACAATATAAATGCAAAAGTACAGGTAAGTGATGTTGTGAGATGGAAGAGGGAAGACAAGTGAAAAGAAATGAGGAGAGCTAATACCTCATCCAACAAAACAAAAGTTAAGAAATACAATTTCTTTGGTATCCAGTGAAGTTACTACTAGGCATATGTGGCAATTTAAATTAGTTCAAATCAAATACAATGCAAAATTCTGTTGTTCCTAAGTCACACTACCTATATTTCAAGTGCTCACTAGACTTGCAGAAAGTGGCTACCATACTGAACAGAGTAGATATCAACATTTCCATTATGACAGAGAATCCTACTGGACAGTGCTGGCAGATACTGAAGTGAGGATTTAAGAATCCTGTTTGACATAGGAAAGGAAGTCCATGGTGAAACTGAGCTTTGTGCTATAACTAGATTGAGAAAAGGGGACACAAGAAAGTGGCTAAATCTTCATCAATCAAGGCAAGAATGTCAGGAGCTAAGGGTTAATGTTCAGTTGATTTTTTTAAATAAAGCACTCTGTTTAGAATCATGCTGCCAACCAATATAATAACTAACAATAAAAAATTGTCCCTTCTGAGTAGACTGAGGAAAGGAATAAGACTAAGGAATATTGGCTTTCATTACATATCTTTTGGCACTACTTCATGTTTAATCATTAACATAGATCATTTTACTTATAAACATCTTTTGAAATTATTCTAGTTTCTTTTGAGGAAATGAGTAGAGGAACTAGGTAGACTACAAGGATTTTGCATTAGTTCATGGGAGAGAGAATGGTGTTTCTACAATCAGTAGATAATGAAGTGGTCAAAGTCTGAAAAAGGAAGTGAGGAAAGAAAAAATAAGAACAGGACATCCCTGGAGAGAAGAGCCTCGATGCAACCAAAGGCCAACACATTCATTAAATTCAGGGTCTTTTCTTACTATTTCCTATGGTGTTTTTGACACTTATGTAACAAAGAGTTGAGGGAAAGGCATCTAGATTTTCCACAGGGCCCAGGGAAAAATCAGTCCAGGGGAAAGGAAGACATTCACATAAAGTCCTCGTCTGACACAAACCCTGCCCCTGGCATACCTATGTTCCTAGCTAATATAAATAGGATGTGAGAGACAGCTGGGGTATGGGCAACCCCAGTAAGCAAATTCTTAGAAAGGACATGGAACAAAGTTAACCCGTTCCATCTGTATGCTTGTATAAAAGCTGATATCTCTGTGCAGTGTTCGTGTTCTTTCAAAGGTATGCAATCAAGGAAGAGCAGGGCATATTATATTATTGTGTTAATGCTACAATTGGCAGGCTTCAAAGATATTAAGTTCTCCCGGAGTGCACCTATGACTAGAATTCAATGTCCTAGTCAAAATTTTAATTATGCATGTTATCAGATCAGTTTTACTGTCGACTGCAGACTTACTGCTCTACTTTTTCCTATTTGTTTTTCCTTGCTTTTCTTGCTCTTATAAATTTCCCCAGATATTTAGACAGGAAGATAGTGTGCAGCCTTCAAAAAGACAAACAAATGTTAAATATTAATTAAATTCTAACTTTTCTTTCATAGAAACCAAATGTTATGAACTCCTGCCCAAATGTTCTGCAGTAAATTTGAAGCATATCTCCCCTTCACTCCAAATACACAGCAGTAGAGATGGACTCAGAAACAAGAAAGTCATCTCTCAGACCTGAAACAGTAGAAGTATAGAAGCCATGAGCAAGGCTGAAGGCATGGATATGCTGTGCTCTGAGTCTGGAAGCAAGCAATGAGAGTAGAAACTCAGCTTGCACATAGTACATATGACTAAAATTGCTCTATGCAAGATAGGGGAGCACTGGGGGTGAGGTTCTCAAAGCACCTATGCTCATACAAGAAGGTGAAAAAAGCTGACCAATGTGAGTCTACAACATTTAGTAGGCTATATGTCTACTATTGCTGGAAGACATAGGCACAACATAACAATCCAGACACCAACATAAGGTCCCACTGCTTAGAAACTGGGTCTGGGGTATTCTCATAATCCATATAAGGGACACATCCTCACAGCAGCCCCCAAATGCCATGAGAGCAGGCCCAGAGATGAAAGGAAGTAACTGCACATTCTCTAAACTGGGATAGTGATATCCTCAGTGCTGACTTATTTTCTGTATCAAGTCTGGAGTTTAGCCAGAAGAGAGAGAGAGAGTAAATAGTCATATAAAAATTCCTCCCCAAATTACAAAATTCCAACCCTCTAATCACATGTTTGTCTCCCATAGGAACAGCCCCCGTCTTGGAAGCTTTCTGAAAGTCACCTCATTAATATAAACTCAAATGTGTTTGAAAGATTGCAAAAAGAATTTATGGAAGCTTTAGATATTTAAAAAAAGCACTTGAAGGATTGGGATGGGAAACAATTGCTAAGTTAATGGTGTAGCTATTATGACAAGACTCTAGGAGAAAACCAAAGTTATTACATTATTAGTAAGACATGGGCTAAAGAAAAAGGACCCATTAAGATTTTGACTTTTAAACTCTTTATTAGGATTTTTAACAAAAGTTCTCCGCTGGGCAAAAGTATTCCTAGAAATATTAAGAGAATGTCCCAGAGGAGCATGATATGCCCACACTCACTACAATTAAGTCTAGAGAGAGTGCAGCAAGTCTCAGAGAGAATTGTGGGTATACCTTTTAGCACTCTGAGACAGACTAGAATAAAACAAAATCTTATAAAAGAGTTACTCTATCAAAAATATCACCAGCTTGTATAAAGAGAGGCTGAGGGCAATTGGGATATAGAATTTACCCCTAGATTCCAACTTTCTATAGGCAGATAAAGCTGCTCAGCTTCTAAAAAATACTTTCAATACCCTTTTTAGAAGTGATTAAGGAAGACAGTGGGAAAGAACACTAGAGGCAGAACCAAGGACCAGAGGGAAAAGACAGCCTGGGAAGCTATTCCCAGAATTTCATACTGAGCTTAATCAAGATGTCTTTCCTAGCCTCAAGGAAAAGACCACATTTGACCAGTGGAATTCAAAATTGCCATGGGCCAGTGATTGCTGGGTGTGTCCTTTCCTGTTCTGAATGGGAGAATGTATTGCAGCTATCCTGTCCATGTTTCATCAATGCATGTTTGCTCTGTGGGAAGCAGATAATGTGTCTTTTTAGTTCTGGAGTTGCAATTAGACCTGACTTAGATAATAAGGTCCTGGATTTAGACCTTGATACCTTAACTAGATGAGTCTTTAGGGGTTTAATGAGGAGGGGTTGAGTGAATTTTATGTTAAATGTAAATGTAACCAAAGTGAATATCCTATAAATTTCATCATTGCTCTCAATTTTTCATCTGTGCCTGCGCCCATACCCAATGTCATCGGACTTTGCAGTTCTTCCCTAGAGAGGTAGATTCTCTTCTCTCATTAACTGATTCTGACCTCTGAAGATGTCAATGGTCAGGGGCTTGAAATATCCCTAGGAGGTTAGGCTTTTTCTCTCTCTGGCCCCTGCCCTGGCTAAGCTAGTAGTCCCAGAACTATGGCAGATATATGAAGCAAACTTGACCCAAATTCACAGCATGGAACAAAACTAAATTCAATACAGCTAATATTGGTCAATCTGTAGTCAACCAAAGATGCATGAAAAATAAATCATCATTTTTGTTATAATCCACTGATTCTGTGTTTTTTGTTTGTTTGTTTTTTTACAAAAACATTATTGTGATAATACTGGACAAACTTTTTCTTACTACACAGAAAAAATAATTACAGGCAGTTCAAAGATGTAAACATGAAATGAAAAAGTTTAAAGTATCTAAGTAAAAATAGAGGAAAATATTTTGGTTAAATAAAAAAACAAAATTATAAAACAAAAATTATTAATTTTCCTACATTTAAAGTGAAACTTTTACAAGACATGAAATATTTAGATAAATTATAAAGCATAGCCTGAGAGAAGATATTTGAAATTCTTATTGTAAATGCTAATCAAAATATGATTATACAGAATGTTTAGGAGCAACACAATCAGAAAAGTTAAACAAGTGATAGAAGAAAGAACAGAATATGCACTACCCATTCCCAGAAGAAATCCAAATGGCTAACAGTCACATGGAAACCTGCTAAATCTCACTTGTATTCAAGGAATGTAAAACAAGTCTCTAAAATTTTGACTTCATTTTCTTTACTGTAAATTTGACTTTCTCCTTTGTCTTTTTTTTTCCCTTTGAATAATTGAAATTCTCTTTATACTTCATAGGTTCCAATTTCATTAGAAGTGGGTTCACCGGGCTGGGGTTGTGGCTCAGTGGTAGAGTGCTTGCTTAGCATGTGTGAGGCACTAGGTTGGATTCTCAGCACCACATATAAATAAGTAAAATAAAGATCCATCAACAACTAAAAACAATATTAAAAAAAAAAGAAATGAATTCACCTTCCCATTCCTCCTATGAATTCTTTTCAGAAAATTCTAGTTTGAATTAGGTATCACTAGTCATTTTACCATAAGAAACTCCCTAAAACAAACCTCTAATTGGACAGGAGATTGGGAATTTCTTACCCATTGGGGGTTTTCTTGCTTTTCTGTGCAAATTTTGGCAACATTTATTAGTTGCACTTCTATGGGTCACGTAATGAATGGCACACAGAAACCTGGGTGATGCAAACTCTTTGACCTTTCCTATGAGTATATGACAACATTTGCAATGACTCCTTTTATTCATTCTTCCCTGCAGCACAAAACTTGGCTTGAAAAGGTAGCTGGAAAAGATCCAGCTGTTATCCCTTTGGGGATTTATATATGGTGCTAATTAATATTAAACAGCAGGAAACATACCACAACTTCTCATGATCTCTCTCTACCCAGCTCCCCTGCTCAGCCCCTGCCCCCACAGTTTATTTGAAAATTGCCAAAGAAAACGGCAAACTTTTCTCCCCCACCAATATTTGAGCATAATAATGATCATGTCTCATTCAAAGGTGTTTCTTTTAAAGAAATCTCTTCTTTTAAAAAATGTACCAAACTAGACAGAAAATGGCAGAGGCAGGACTTTTGATCACAAAAATAGCTTAATCAGAGTCAATCAAATAGCAAAAGAATACAACCCATATTATTTTAATTTCGCCATCTCAATGCTGATGTAAACAGGAAAACAGGTGTATTGTCCCTGAGGCAACTCTCTCTCATAGTGTAAATATGTACTGAAGGTCATTTCAGGAAGAAGTTTTTGGCTCTTCTGTGAATTTCAAAGTTTCCTGAGTAATGGGAGAGGTGAATGTGATATATTTTAAATTTCTCTTTTTGTGATCTCTCTTTGGCATGCATTAGAGGCTACCTGCCTACATCATCTTCATTTCCATTCATTGCTAGAATGGATTTGGCTGGTATGGAACCTAACAGGCAACAGGGACTTGAGAAAGCATTTTGAAATTGAATTATTGACGAATAATATTGTTAAGGTATCTTCAAGAATATATTCCGTTAAAATGTCCATCTTAGAGAGTTGAATTTGAATACCCTAGAAATAAAGAGGTGCTTAGAAAAAATATTTCTTGGAGACCTACAATTTTCCATGATTTTGGAAGATTTTTTCAACTAATATGGCAAAGTATGGCCTCTGGCATCTCATTGAGAGGTCACACAGAATATTTTCAAGGAGGTCATTTGTCTAATAGTGAGCATCAGGAGACAAGAATAAAAAGTAGCCTATCATGTTATGTATGGCAAATGCAAAGATCTCCTTTTTAAAGGCTTCAATATATCCTGTGTGTGCACATGTGTGTCACATGTTTAAAATTCATTCATCCATTTAGGGACATTTTGGTGCTTTCCCTATCTCAGCTACTCGGAATAGTGCTATGATGAACACAGAGTACAGATGCCATTACAATATGATGATGTCATTTCCTTTGAGTATATTTTCAGAAGAAAGTTACTGATTTTTTCTTGTCTTGTGATGCTTCAAATACTTTAAACTAGTTTTTATTTCTGTTCACATCAATGTGTTATAAATATATGTTTTAATATTTGGTCATGGCAAGTTCTCTTTATTAACTTCTTCATTCAAAAAGTCCTAGGCTGTCAGCAACTTAAAATAAGTTGCAAAATTAAAAATAAAAAGGACTAGGGATGTGGCTCAGTGGTTAAGTGCCCCTGTGTTCAATCCCCAGTACCAATATGTATGTGTGTTCTAGGTTATTTTTAATGTGTATATTCTTGCAGTTGAAACTTATTAAACAATGATTAAAGCTCAAAAAATTTGCTGAAATTTGTATTTAAATCTCACTAAACTTGTAGATTAGCATAATATTTTTATCAAGTTACCTTTCTAGGCAATAACATGACATGACTTTTCATTTATTCAAATATTTTTTCATAAGCATGAGTAATGTGATATGCTTTTTAAGGTTATGATGGATAGTTTATACTTTTATTGCTAATTTGAATACTTATTTCCATTATACTTTAAAATTTATACTGTTTGGTAAATAGAAAAGCTAATAATTTTTGTAAATTTGTATGTTAATTTTATAAGATTTTTGGTTTCATGGAATTTTACCCTTTCTCATATTTTCTTTAAAATATTTTCTTTTAAATCAGAAATATATGGTGAATTTTATTAAATCCCCTTTCAGCATTTTTCTAGAAACTGTACTGCCCAATATATTAGTCATTAGCTACTCAAAGATATTGACCACTTGCCAGTAACTAGTTTAAATTGATATATGCTGTAAAATTAAAATATACACTGGATTTCAAAGACTCGTTTCTTTAAAAAAATGTAAATACATTCCCCCATAAGTCACCCATGTTCTAGTGATTTTTCTTGTTCCAAAGTATTTAATAGGAACTCAAAGTATTTTTTCCATTTATCCATGTATACTCCCTTGAAAAAATTTATTTGTACTGTTTTTCTTAGGCCAAATATGTAAATTAGAGGTATTAGTCTCCTGTTGCAGTATAATTATACTACAATGATTTGAAATTAAGGGCCAACACCATGTTTTAAAAGGAATTGACTTTCAGGTATATACTTTAAAAACTTTTGGAGTGGCATTTTCATTTGGGGTATTCTAGTTCACAAATATATAGCTGCTACTGATAAGCTTGGGTGGTTTACTTCCAAAATCCAAGCCAGCCTTTGTGAGATTGGGCTGTCTAGCTCCTATTCATTAGGGTCTACCAGCTGACCCTACGATATGAAGAGTGTGAAGGACATCTCACCAGGTGGCCATAGTAGACAGGATATCACTGCAACATGCTGAGACCTTCCAGAATGAGAGCAACCTTGCTTTAGGTGAAGTAGTTTTCAAAGAAAACACTTTCAGCTTGTTCCTCCACATGACATTCCAGAAGTACATGAGGTGGCATGTAGGCTGGCTTGTATTTTGATTGTTACTCTGTGATTCTGGATATCAGTTCAAAATTCTACTCAACAAATGGAGAAACACCATACTTCATTCTTCTCTAGAAGTATAGAATTTGTTTATCATAATAATATGGCAATCCAATTATTGGTTTCTTTCTTTAATGCCCCTCAGTAACGTAATCCTGTTGTGAAGTCCAACAGACAAACACATAAGTGGAAGGGAATAATATATGGATGGCATAGGCCATTGTAAACTCTGCCAGCTTTCCGTTCTTCTCCAATGCCTTGGAAAGCAGTATGTAAACATATAAGAGTGTGTGTTGCATTTTGGAGAAAGACTGAGAAAGCAGCATCCAAAAGAAGCTCTAAAGGCTTTCGAAGTGCATACACTCTCACCTCCTCCCATAGAACAGTGCAGTTCCATTCAACTAACGGAGCCATCACCTGGCACACAGTTTGTCTACTAGCACCATTTTAAAATCAGCTGGGGAGTTTCTAAAAGAGATTCCTGCCCAAATCCCACCTTTGCCCAGGCCAAATAAGTCGGATTCTCTGAAGGTGGGTGTATCAGTATTTCTAAAAATTCTTCTTGTAATTCTAGTGTGTAACTAGAGTTGAGAACCACTACTCTAGCTGATAGCACAGGACAGAAATTACGAAAAAAAACAATGAAAGGAAGAACAAAATAAGAGGAAGTATTTCATATGCTAATTGCTATGTAAAATACTCTTAGTTTTTTTTTTCTTTTTTAATGATTTCCCTGCTAAGACACCATTTTCATGTGTACTTTTTCATAGAGCATTCTATTCTTTGTTTTCTCTTCATTCTTCTGCTGCTCACAGAATTGTTAGGTTCTCCATTTTTCTATTGGATCCTATCATTTACTTCCCAGGAGGCAAAGCAAAACCATAGGCCTATGACGCTCCATGGGCCTTTTCTTGCTGACCCTGGATGTAGGGATCATGGAAAGATCTAGAGAAGTAGCCAGTTGTTGAGGGAAGGGATGATGGTTCCCTCACTCAACACAAAGTTCCCAGCTGGTTCCCCAGCAGGATCTTCTTTTTTCAGTCTCAATCCTAACGGGCTTCTAAACTCCTGGTTTCTTTCCTCACATTCATAGAAAGATAGGTATTTACTATGGCTCCCCTCTCCAAGGAATATTTTCTAAAGTTGACAGGGCAATCTAAGATACATGAGGAGAGTCATTCTCTTTTGTCCAATATTAGACTACTTATAATTTCAGAAAAAGAGAAGGTGTCTATACTACAAGGAAGAGTACATTGGACAAGAATGCAAACTCTAAACTCTTTAGTGGAGAGTGCACTGGCCAAGAATGAGGAATTAGTAAGAGCCTCTCCCTCGCCACTTGGTGGTTGAACCATTGGCAAATGGCTTGACCTTGAAAGATCTTGCTTTCCTCATGGGTTATCATATGAGATCAGTGGTTTTCAAATTTGCTTATGTGTTCTCAAATTCTTTCTGTCACAAAAATTTGTATCAAATTTCCATATATTAAGTAGATAAAAGCAGAACTGGCCTGATATATCTCCGGACATTCTTTGCTCTAGTCTCTGTAATGGTTCCAAAGAGCGTAGTGTGGGCTTTCCCAGAGCAAGAACAGAAATTTCTTCTGAGTAGGTCCTCCTTCTGTGTAGGTTCTCTTCCCAACTAAAATTCCATAATTTTTATAACATTTTCAGTAGCTATGACACTTGTCATTTATTTAAAAGTACTTGAGCATAGAAAATGTGAAATGAATATGTGTTTGTTTCAGCTACACAATAGACATAGCTAACATTCAATTTGATAATTCTTACTCCACACGTGGTAAATTAATATATTTAGGAAAACCACCCTTTAGAAGTGACTACTACAATCACTATGTTATCTAGTCTTTTTTTTTAAAATATGAAGAATGTACATAAGAAATGAGTCGCATTCAAGCTTCTTGCCATCATGATAACTGGTAGACCAGGCTTCTCATTGATGAAATTTAAGTTACATTGATTGACTAAAATGTTTGTCAGCCCCCCCCTAGCCTTGCCTGAAAAAGAATAAGAATCTGCAGCCACTGAATTATCAGGTTTACTGGCTGCTTGATACTGACTTTGAGTAACTCAGTGTGTCTACCTCAAGTAAACTTTCTTTTTATTTTATTTATGTATTTATTTATTTATTCTCCTTAGGTATACATGATAGCAGAATGCATTTTGCTTCATTGTACACAGATGGAGCACAACTTTTCATTTCTCTGGTTGTATGTGATGTAAAGCACAACATATAAGCAGTCATACATGAAGCTAGAGCTATGATGTCTATCTTATTCCACCATCTTTACTGTCCCCATGCCGCCTCCCCCCCTCCCACCCCTGTGACCAAATTTCCTCCATTCTTCCCTTGTCATTCCCTGTGTTGTGGATCAGCATCCACTTCTCAGAGAGAACATTTGACATTTGTTTTTTTGGGATTGGCTTACTTCACTTAGCATGATATTCTCCAACTCCATCCATTTACCTGCAAATGCCATAATTTTATTCTCTCTTATTGCTGAGTAATATTCCATTGTGTACATATACCACAGTTTCTTTATCCGGTCATTTATCAAAGGGCATCTAGGTTGGTTCCACAGTTTAGCTATTGTGAATTGAGCTGCTATAAACATTGAAGTGGCTGCGTCACTGTAGTGTGCTGTTTTTAAGTCTTCTGGGTGTACACCCAGGAGTGGGATAGCTGGGTCAAATGGTGGTTCCATTCCAAGTTTTCTAAGGAATCTCCATACTGCTTTCCAGATTGGTTGTACCAATTTGCAGTTCCACCAGCAACGTAGGAGCATGCCTTTTTCCCCACAACCTCGCCAACACTTATTGCTGTTTGTATTCTTGATAATTGCCATTCTGACTGGCGTGAGATGAAATCTTAGGGTAGTTTTGATTTGCATTTCTCTGATTGCTAGAGATGTTGAACATTTTTTCATCTGTCTGTTGATCAATTGTGTACCTTCTTCTGTGAAGTTTCTGTTCAGCTCTTTGGCCCATTTTTTGATTGGGTTGTTTGGGTTTTTTTGGTGTTAAGTTTTTTGAGTTCTTTATATATCCTGGAGATTAGTGCTCTATCACATGTGTGTGTGGCAAAGATTTGTTCCCAGAATGTTGGCTTTCTGTTCACTTCATTGATTGTTTCTTTTGCTGAGAAGAAGCTTTTTAGTTTGAATCCATCCCATTTATTGATTCTTGATTTTACTTCTTGTGCTATAGGAGTCTTGTTAAGGAAGTAAAGTCATAATCCTATTTGGTGAAGATTTGGGCCTATTTTTTCTTCTATTAGGCGTTGGGTCTCTGGTCTGATTCCCAGGTCCTTGATCCACTTTGAGTTGAATTTTGTGCATGGTGAGAGATAGGGGTTTAGTTTTATTTTGCTGAATATGGATTTCCAGTTTTCCCAGAACCATTTGTTGAAGAGGCTATCTTTTCTCCAGTGTACATGTTTGTTTCCTTTGTCTAGTATAAGATAACTGTATTTGTGTGGGTTCGTCTCTGTGTCTTCTATTCTGTACCATTGGTCTACATGTCTATTTTGGTGCCAGTACCATGCCATTTTTGTTACTATAGCTTTGTAGTATAACTTAAGGTCTGGTATTGTGATGCCTCCTGCTTCACTATTCTTGCTGAGGATTGCTTTGGCTATTCTGGGCCTCTTATTCTTCCAAATGAATTCCATGATTGCCTTTTCTATTTCTATAAGGAATGACATTGGGATTTTAATTGGAATTGCATTGAATCTATGTAGCGCTTTGGGTAGTATGGCCATTTTGACACTATTGATTCTGCCTGTTCAGGAGCATGTGAGCTTTTTCCATCTTCTAAGGTCTTCTTCAATTTCTTTCTTTAGTGTCTTGTAGTTTGCATTGTAGAGGTCTTTCACCTCTTTTGTTTAATTGATTCCCAAGTATTTTATTTTTTTTGAGGCTATTGTGAATGGGATAGTTTTCCTAATTTCTCTTTCAGAGGGTTTATCACTGATGTATAGAAATGCAATTGACTTATGGGTGTTGATTTTATATCCCACTACTTTGCTGAAATCATTTATTAATTCTAGAAGGTTTCTGGTAGAATTTTTTGGATCCCCTAATTATAGAATCATGTTGTCTACAAATAATGATAGTTTGAGTTCTTCTTTTCCTATTCATATCCCTTTAATTTCTTTCATCTGTCTAATTGCTCTGGCTAGTGTTTCAAGGACTATGTTGAATAGCAATGGTGAAAGAGGGTATCCCTCTCTTGTTCCCATTTTAAGAGGAAATGCTTCGAATTTTTGTCCATTTAAGATGATGTTGGCCTTGGGTTTAGCATAGATAGCTTTTACAAAGCTGAGCTATCTTCCCACTATCCCTAGTTTTTCTAGTGTTTTGAACATAAAAAGATGCTGTATTTTGTCAAATGCTTTCTCTGGATCGATTGATAAAATCATATGACTCTTATGTTTAAGTCTATTGATGTGATGGTTTACATTAATTGATTTTCGTATGTTGAATCAAACTTGCATCCCTGGAATTAACCCCACTTGATCATGGTGCACTATTTTTTTAATATTTTTGTATGCAATTTGCCAAACTTTTATTGAGAATTTTTGCATCTGTGTTCATCAGGGATATTAGTCTGATATTTTCTTTCTTCGATGTGTCTCTGGTTTTGGACTCAGGGTGATACTCGCCTCATAAAAATGAGTTTGGAAGGGTTCCCTCCTTTTCTATTTCATGAAATAGTTTGAGGAGTATTGGAATTAATTCTTCTTTGAAGGTCTTGTAGTACTAGAACTTGGATGAGAATCCATCTGGTCCTGGGCTTTTCTTGGTTGGCAGGCTCTTGATGGCATCTTCTATTTCCTTACTTGAAATTGATCTGTTTAAGTTGTATATGACCTCTTGGTTCAGTTTGGGCAGATCATATGCCTCTAGAAATTTGTCAGTGTCTTCAGGGTTTCCTATTTTACTAGAGTATAAATTTTCAAAATAGTTTCTAATGATCCTCTATATTTCAGTAGTATCTGTCACAATATTTCCTTTTTCATCATGAATTTTAGTAATTTGGGTTTTCTCTCTTCTTTTAACTAGGATGGCCTAGGATTTGTCAATTTTGTTTATTTTTTGAAAGAATCAGCTTTTTGTTTTGTCAACTTTTTGAATTGTTTCTTTTGTTTCAATTTCATTGATTTCAGCACTGATTTTAATTATTTCCTGTCTTCTACTTCTTTTGGTGTTGGTTTGTTCTTATTTTTACAGGGCTTTGATATTTAGAGTCAAGTCATTTATTTGTTGGCTTTTACTTCTTTTAATAAATGAGCTTAAGGCAATGAACTTTCCTCTTAGCACTGCCTTCATGGTATCCCAGAGATTTTTATATATTGTATCAGGTTTTCATTTACCTCTAAGAATTTTTTTTTAATCTCTTCCCCAATATCTTCTGTTATCTGTGCATCATTCAATAGTGTATTATTTAGTTTCCAAGTGTTGGAGTAGTTTCTATTTTTTAATCTGTCATTGATTTCTAATTTTATTCCATTGTGGTCAGATAGGATGCAGGGTAGTATCTCTATTTTTTTTTTGTATTTGCTAAGACTGGCTTTGTGACATAGCATATGATCTATTTTGGAAAAGGATCCATGTGCTGCTGAGAAAAAAGTGTATTCACTCATTGATGGATGTAATACTCTATATATGTCTGTTATATCTAAATTATTGATTGTTTTATTGAATTCTATGGTTTCTTTGTTTAGTTTTTGTTTGAAAGATCCATCCAGATGTGAGAGAGCTGTGTTAAAGTCACCAAGTATTATTGTGTTGTGGTCTATTTGGTTCTTGTAGTTAAGAAGGATTTGTTTGATATATGTAGATGCCCCATTGTTTGGGACATAGATATTTATGATTGTTATGTCTTGTTGACTTAAAAAAGTATGAAATGTCCTTCTTTATCCCTTTTCACTAACTTTGGTTTGAAGTCCACTTTATCTGATATGAGGATGGAAACTCCTGCTTGTTTGTAGGGTCCATGTGAGTGATACATTTTTTCTCACCCTTTGATTTTCAGTCTGTGGATGTCCTTTCCTGTAAGATGAGTCTCTTGAAGGCAGCATATTGTTGGGTCTTTTTTTTTTTTTTATCAAGTCTGTCAGTCTGTGTCTTTTAATTGGTGCATTTAGGCCATTCACATTCAGGGTTATTATTGAAATATGATTTGTAATCCCAGAAATTTTGGTTTATTTTTGGTTTTGACCTTGGCTTGGTTTCTCCTTTGATTGCCTCCCCCCTTTTTTAGTGTAGTTCCTCTCTTTCTATATTTTCATTGTTTGTCATTTCCTCCTTATGGAATATTTTGCCAAGAATGCTGTGTAGTGCAGTCTTTCTTGCTGTAAATTCTTTTAACTTTTGTTTATCATGGAAGGTTTTTATTTCCTCATCAAATCTGAATCTCACTTTTGCTAGATATAAGATTCTTGGTTGGCATCCATTTTCTTTCAGAGATTGATACATGTTTTGCCATGATTCCCTGGCTTTTAGGGTCTGGGTTGAAAAATCTGCTGAGATCTGAATTGTTCTCCCCTTCTATGTAATCTGATTCCTCTCTCTTGCAGCCCTTAAAAGTCTATCCTTAATTGTATGCTGGGCATTTTCATTAAAACCTGCCTTGGTGTAGATCTGTTGTAATTTTGTACATATGGTGTCCTGTAAGCCTCTTGTATTTGATTTTCCAATTCATTTTTCATGTTTGGGAAATTTTCTGTTATTATTTCATTGAAGAGATTGTGCATTCTTTTGGTTTAAAATTTTGTGCCTTCTTCTGTCCTGATAAATCTTAGATTTGGTCTTTTGATGCTGTCCCATAATTCTTGTATGTTCTGTTCATGATGTTTTACCATCTTCACTGTATGGTCAAGTTTATTTTCAAGATTGTATATTTTGTCTTCATTATCTGAGGTTCTGTCTTCTAGGTGATTTAGTCTGCTGGTGATGCTTTCTATTGAGTTTTTTTATTTGGTTTATTGTTTCCTTCATTTCAAGAACTTCTGATTGGTTTTTTTTCCCACAATCTCTAGCTCTTTCTTAAAATAATTTTTTGCTACCTGTGTTTGCTCTCTTATCTCTTTGTTGTAGTGGTCAATGGTTGCCTTTATTTGCTCCCCTATTTCTTTGTTGGATTGATCAATTTTTGCTTGTATTTGCTTGCTTAAGTCATTCTTTAATTCACAGATCATTTTAGTTACATACATTCTGAATTCTTTCTCTGACATTTCATCAACTGTGCTGTCAATGGATTCTATTACTTTTGTATCAAGGTTTATTTGGGGCACTTTCTTCCCTTGATTTTTCATGTTGACTGTGTATCTTCTTTTCTTGCAATGCCTATCCAAGGTATTGCAATTTCTATCCTATAATCTTGTAGTGATCCAACAGATTTCCTGTATCTCATTTGGAATTCACTTCCAGTCCCCAGCAGGTGTCCCCAGATGGACACTACTGCCACTAAAGACTGTGGCAGCAGTAATAGAAGTACCTAAAGAAGGTAGTGGGAGTGGCCTTGGCTGGGTGCCCTGGGTGGTCCCTGAAGGTGGTCTTGGACCCTCTCCTGCTCCCACTGGTCGGCAGGAACTCTGGTGTAGAACTGGATGCAGTTCCTGACCTCACTTAGGCCAGGTTTCCCTCAGGTGTCCCTTTAGGCTGTCCTTACCCTGGGTCTGGGTTCCCCTGTGGCTGGCAACTAGCAGTCTCAGGTCTTCCCTTGGCTGGACTCCCACTGTGGTCCCTGAAGGTGGTCTTGGGCCCTCCTTTGCCCTCCCACCATTGGGCAGCTCAAGTAAACTTTCAATGTATAAGTGCTATTGCTTAAATGTGTCCTCCAGAATTTATGTGCTAGAAACTTGATCCTCAATATGATAGTATTTGAAAGGTAAGGCCTAATGGGAGCTGTTTATGACATAAGGGTTACATCCTTATGGATTGATTAATGTCAGTATAAAAAGGCATTGTGGGAATGATTCTCTTTTCTGTACTCTTGCCCTTCCGCTTTCTGCCAAGTGGTAATATCTAAAGAGAGCCCTCACCTGATGCCAGTGTCTGGACTTCCCAGCCTCCAGATCAACATAAATTTCTGGTTGTTATAAACTGCCTAGTCTGTGGTGTTTTAATACTGCAGCATAAATAAGTCATAAACTGGTAGCTGAGGAGTCGGGTGTTGCTACAATAAACACCTGAAAATGTGCACGTAGCTTAGAAACTGGTAATGGATATTGTCTATTTTAAAGTAAATGCTGGAAAAAAAAACATACTGGAATGAATGGAGCTTTTGAGGGTAATCTGGTAAGAATTGAAAAGATGAGAACTGTAGGGAAAGTCCAACTTCTTAGATTACCTACATACTCAAGTGACTCTGATCAAAATGTTGGTAGAAATAAGGACCATAAAAACAATTCTAATGATATTTCAGATAGAAATGAGAAACAAGGTATTGGAAACTCAAGGAAAGGCCATCTTATTTCAAAGTGGCAATGGACTTGGCCGAATCACACCCAGGCCCAAGGACTCTATGGAAGGTAAGATTTAAAAGCAATGAGCTAGGATGTTTGGTGGAAAAAATCTCTAAGCAAAAGTTTGACAGGGGCTACATGATTTCTCCTAACAGTATATATAGTAAAATGTGAAAAGACAGAAATGATTTAAAAATGAGTTTTATTTTTTTAAAAAGAAAGCAGAATGTAAGATTTGAAAAATCTCCAGCCTGGCAATGTAAATAAAAATTGTGTTTAGGAGAGAAAACCAAGAGTGTGGCCAAAACACTGTTTGATAAAGAGATTAATATAACTAGAGGGAAGCCAGGTGCTATTCATCAAGACAAAAGGAGAATGACCCTAAGGCATTTCAGAGATCTTTGAGGTTCCCCTTCCTATCACAGGCCTAAAGTGCCAGAGTCTTGGGAAGAAAGGGGACCAGGGAGCCCGTGGAATCTCAGAGCTCACTGCCAACAGTTGCCTTAGGCCTCTGCTCTCTAGATTCCTTGCAGTGTTCTTCAGCTGCCCCAGCTGTGGTTCAAGTGGGCCCAGGTGCAACTCAGGTGCCACTCTAAAAGGCAGTGAACCTTGGCAGTGTCCATGTATGCTAATTCTGCGGGTGCCCAGACTGGCTGCTTCAGCCTGGATTTCAAAGGTTGCTGTAGAGATCTGTTGCAGGGATAGAGCTGACCAGAGAGGCCCTGCTAGGGCACTGTTTAGGCACCCCTGAGACTCCAGAGCTATACAACCACCAGCAGATTGTTTTAATGCTGTTGTTAAACAGACTGGCAAGGATGGGTCCTCTCTCCTGCACTCTTGCTCTTCTACCTCCTGCCATGTAATGATGCAGTCAGACGGCTCTTGCCAGTGCCAGTGCCTTGACTGGGAACAGCTTCCAGAACTGCAGAAAAGTGAATTCTGTTCTTTATAAATTTCCCAGTCATTGGAATCCTGTAATAGCAACATAAACAGACTAAGACAATAAGGGTTATAATTTCCCTTTTTTATTTGTAGGGCAGGCAAGCTTCCAGAACAAACTTTTCTTATTTCTTGATAAATAAGAAAATATCTAGATAAATATCTAGATAAATATCCATATGCATAGAAAACTCATTTTCTTTTTAAGAGGTAAACCTCACTAGGCATGTGTGTGTGTGTGTGTGTGTGTGTGTGTGTGTTATGTGTATGTGTAAACTTCTATGAAGATTGACAGCTCCTGTGAAGAACACAAGAGTTATGGATGACTATGGTCCATGAGCATTAGGCACAGGCTGCGTGGCTCAGCACTAGCAGTCACACCCTGGCTGGTCTTACCTGTGAATGACTTCAGGAATACTAAGATCGCCACAGAAGCAACTTCTTAGTATCAACCATCAAAGCTTTGCTTCTCCTGTTCAAGGTTATGATTATCACAAGGACAGAAAAAAAGTGGGGAAATGGAGGGAACTAACTCCTACTTTGTGCTAGGATCTCTTCTGAGCCTGTTAGAATTTATATTTGCTACTTATTTAATTCTCACCAGTCTGCTAAGTAATACTACTTCCCTGCTAGAATGGAAGTAATTGAGTCTTCAGGATACTTGCTACATGGTGGATCAAGAGTTTGGAACCTAAAACTCTTTGGCTCTAGAGTTCATATTTAGGAGATAGATATACACATAAAGCTACTGTCTGTCATTCTTATACTTTTATACTGATTGGGAGAAGACTTAGCAGCATTTAAGACTTGAAGAGTGTGAGCAGATTGATATCTGATAAATAAGTCAGATCTATGGTAGCTGAAAACAACTCTCAGTTCCCTTACATCTTGTTCCTGAGCCCAGATGGTGCTTTATACCCACAGCGTTCTCACCTCTTAACTCCATGCTATTGGCTCCACCCAAGTATATTCCGAGGGGAAAACATCACATGAACTGAAAGTGAAAACATTTTTTCAGTTTACAAAAATAGCAGCTTCAAGCAAGATCCTGTCTTTGCTAGTAGGTCCTTGAGTAACCTCAGTGATACATAGGTGTTTAGTAAATTAGGCATGAATTTGTGATAGAATAAATAGCTTATAGCCTGACACTATAAGGAGGAGTAACTGGGATTTGGCAGCTCAACCAACCAAACATTTTAAAATTAGGAGACCAGAAAGGTGTCAGGAGAGACTTGGAAAGTGCCTCCTACATTTACATATGCGTCACTGTTTAAGTATGTTTTGAAGTTTGGAATACCAGATGTGGTTGATTTCTTCTGTGGAGAGAACCTCGGACTTAGAAGGAGAAGACCAGCACGGGAGTCCCAGCCCTGCACCCTGTTAGCACTACCACATACAAGGAGTGGCTAAAAGTAAAAGCAGAATCAAATCTGAATGACATTCCTCTCAAGAATGGTGATCTCGGGAAATTTTACTAATATTTTAGGTTTCCCATCTCTGATCATTTTAAGGTAATTAGACTCCAAGGAGATAATGCATGCCAATGTTCATTTGCGCTTTGTAAGACAACAGTAAGTACTCAGAATTGGTAAGAGTCTGAGCCTCAACTTCCCTTCTGTGCAATATTAATCATAATAATCAAAATACATAGCAGAAAACTACCACCATGGTAAAGTAACTTTTATTATTCTTCCCCATTTTGATGTCCCATGAAAGCACAGCCTTGCCTACACTTCTCAGTACCTGAGCAGTGTTCTGGACAGAGGCTGAAGGCCATTCTTCTGGGACTGGGAGTGAAGGAAAACTGGGCCTGGAAGTGGACACTACTGGTCCCCCCTACCCTAATCTAGCAGAGTTTCAGACAAAGGCCTTCACAATTCCAGACCAGCCTGGGGAGTCTACTTTTTATGAATAAAAATTGCAGCATATGATTTTTCCCAAATCCCTATCACAGAGTCAGGTCTTGCAATTCATCAGGGACCACAGAAGGCAGAATCTCAACATAATGAGCAAAGTTTATAATAATCTGCTCTCCTCATTTGGCCCCTTTATATACTTTGTAATTTAAGGAGAATAATAGCCTCTGGCAGCATATTTAAACTCTGTTTAAAGAAGACAATAAGCAGTGAAGAGGCCAGTTTGAGCCAGGATTTAGGAATGGGCTTGGCTCTGTATCTGAGTGCCTGGCAACTGAGGATACAGGAGCGAAAAAACAGAAACAGCTCATAATTAGGATACCTAATAACCACTAAGTCTATATCAACAGGCCCTGCAAACCTTTTTTTTTTTTTTAAACCCAGGAGTGCTTAAGCACTGAGCCACATTCTTAACCCTTTTTATATTTTATTTTGAGACAAGGTCTCACTAAGTTGCTTAGGGCCTCACTAAATTGCCGAGGCTGGCTTTGAACTCACAATCCTCCTGCCTCAGCCTCCCGAGTGACTGGGATTACAGGCATGTACCACAGTGCCCAGCATCTGCAAACCTTTTAAATGCACTAGTGCAAATGGAAACTTTTAATTTCTGAATAATTACCAAACTTTTCCCCAAAGTATCTCTGAGTCTTGGTAAGAAAACTCAAGTCTAAAGGAAAAATTTGCTTCCTTACATGCTCTGAGAATTTGATGCTATAGATCATCTAGATTTAATTTTCAACTAGAGCAGCTGTGATGGGAAGGAAGAAGCACTGAGAGCAGTTTAAATAGCTTTATTTCCTCCCAGAGCAGATGCAAGGAGTCCTTTGCCTGGTTGTGCAAAGAAAATGACTGTCTTAAGACTATGGATAACTAAGCTCACCTGTACTCCAAGTGTCAGGGTTCAGTGTGCCAGGATGAGCTAGGTGCTCACATGCATATTCTTCTGTCCTCACTAGCATCTATAATGATCACAATGAGAAGCAGGGAGGACATTGAATAGGAGCAATGAGTTCACCATTGTGGTTAAACAAAGGTGGGAAAATAATTGTTTAAAAACGTAAAGAGAGTGATTTAGAGAAGATTAGAAATGATGCCAGTTTAAGAATTTGTGCTTCATCTTAATACAGAACCTCTGAAAACTTTTGGGTTGTGAATTGGAATGAAGAAAGCAGATTAATCTGACTCTGGCATATAAAATTATTTATAAGGAAGAGGCTGAAGTCAGGAAGATTGACACGGAAACTGCTTTGATAATTTAGCTACAGGGGCTGAGGGTGTCTGCTTGGGGGGTAAGAAATATGGAGAGAGATGATCTATTGAATGAGCTTGGGAGCATTTTCCCTGGGTTATTTTGGTTAAGAGTGAGACACTAGCAGATTAGACTAGCTTTCTGTCTCTATGAAGGAACGTTTGACAAAGACCATGGATTCCATAGCCACTGGAGGGGAACAGAAAGCTGGCCAAGTGGAGCGAGTGCCCTCAGCAACAGGGCAGAATTTTAAGTCACGATTACTTGATACAGTCTGGAGAGGCCATTGGTTCTGCTAACACTAGCTAGCAAACACTCCTGGCCAGGAGCATCCCATCCTGCCTGATGATTCCTGCAGAAGCCAAAGAATTAAACATTTCCCCATTCCCCATGGCAGCCTAACCCCACCTCTAGAAAGATCTAGTGTCCCCCACATGCCCTATCTTAAGCTTCCAGACTTCTGGGGAGAAACTTTTCTTTATGTTAAACATTTCTGGAAAACTTAGTGTTAAGAACAGCAATTGGATTGTCACCAGGGCTCAGAGAACTCACTGACAACAAGGCAAGTGAACTCACATTTGTTTTAGATTTCTGTTTTCATTGAGAGTATATAAAGAGTTTTTAATGTCAAGAGTAGTCTGTGGAATACAGTAAATGAATTTCAAGTAGACATTTGTGTTTTTTTCCATATAATTTTCTCATAATAAAAAGTAAAATAAAAATTTGTAGCCAAAACATCCATTAAGTGAAATAAAAGCAGCAGTGAGAGGAGAAAGAAAATGCTTAACATGATTCCTGATTCATGGTAAAAGAAAGGGTTCCCATTTTATCATGATTTAGGGTGATTTCCTGAAATCCAATTTCAAAAAAAACCCCAATCTTCAGTTAGACATGGGGGCCTATAGAGCTCAGAGGATAATCTGGGTTTGGAATGATAATTTGAAAGTCATTCATGTAGAGCTAGGCATATTAGAAACTATGAATGGAGGCTTCTATACTCCTATGGAACTTGTACGTGTGTTAAGAAAGTGGAGGGCTCAAATGCAATCTTGGGGGCCAGAGGAAGTGGAGCAATTAGGTCCAGGCCAGGGAGAGGAGGAACCCAAGGGAGACAAATGAAGTCAAAAGCCTTGATGATTGAGAAAAGCACGAGGCTGGAGAGGCCACAAGAGAACTGTTCTAAGATGACTCTGCACACTCTTAATCACATCTGGCAGTGTGGACACTGTGATCCATGGCCTGGCATGCACAGTTAATGAATCCAGGGCTCCCAGCCCACGAGGCTTCTGCCGTTGCTTAATCTTATGTTTCCTGGGCCCCAGATCTGAAACCATAAAATGTGCAGTATTTATTCAGCATTAGACCAGATTCTAAGGATGCTTTTTCTGGACCTCTTTTGTGACCACAGAATTGAAAACGTTTTGAGATGAAATGCTAGCCCTGTATTCAGGTTGGCCTGTCATTCTTTCCACTTAAAGCCACTGGTAATATGGCTGCAAGATATATTTTGCCCATTTTTTAAAAGCCATTTTTTACTTTCTGCTTTCCAACCACGAAAATATGTTGGGAGTGTCATAATTGTTTTTCTCTTTGGAACTTTAGAAAAGATTGTTTTTATGATAGAAATAGCATTTTTAAAATTTTTTTTCTTTTTTTAATCACCAATGACTGCCATACCAAACCACGGACTTGGCTCATTATATTTCCAATTCTAGCTTGTGCTCTCTGGCAAATATGTATCGCTGGACTGCCCAAAATATTTCTTAGGAGGTTTATCTCAGAGTATAGTCACATAAAAGAAACACACACACACACACACAACTGAAGATGAGCTTACATGCATTGATTCAGATAAACAATTTATAATAGAGCCTGGCACATAGTACGTATGCATAAGTGCTAGTTATTAATTAATGGCTCTCTGAGCTGCTACAGTTGTGTGAACCCAGAAAGGTCATTTACCCTTATGATAGGATAGTGTTTCCCAAGGATCCAAAACAAATGATTATTAGAGTTTAGAAGACTTTCAAGAAGCTGTGTATATAATGGGTGAGAGGTTAAGTGTATAGAGATTGACCAGTCTGCAGCTTACCCACAAAATGTTCCATAAAACAGCAGAAAGAGTTTAAGATTATTAAAAGTTAGCTATAGAATCCACATACTTAGAAAGTGACCCAACAGTAATTGAAATATAAGGGTGCTTGGAATCAGCATAGAAAGAAAATACCAGCACCCTGAAGAGAGCATGATGTTCAGGCACTTGAAAGTTGTCCGAAGTGTGGAATGAAATAAATAGGTGAGTTTCTGTTTGGGAAAATCATCTATTTTCTTTTACTCAAATGCTTTCAATTTCTCCAAGTTCTCATGTATTAGTGCAATGTGATTAGAAATGATCTGGTTTCTATAGATCAGTCAATAAATATTTGAACACTTATTTATACAGCATTTTCTCTAAGAAATACGCAAATCACTAAGATAAAAGCTTTGTTATATCAAGCATAAACTTCCATAAAACTTCCATATTATTGCCAAGATAATATTACATTATTGCCAAGATAAGATAGAAATAATGCACCATAGGATAGCAAATAAAAGGGGCATAGAGGTTATTCCCCCCAAATTTACATACTAACAATGTTCAATCTAATCCATGACAGAACATATTTAAGCATCTTGAAAGACAGTTGGGAATACCAGACAAATTTTCAGTGGAGATTACAGTAATAAAAGAAGAATATATGGAATATTTTGTTGCTTGTGAAACTTCACTGTAGACTCACTGTAGAGCAGGACATTTCTTAGAACCTAAAAAAAAAAAAAAAAAAATAGAGGGTATGGGCACATTTTTAGATCTGCCAAATACAGAGGTGGGAATACCCAAACAACTTTTGTGATGAGACAAGAAAGCAGTGTTAATAAAGAACAATATTCATGTCAGGCATTTGGAAGATGAGGTTGCAAAAGTAGGTCAGGAAATTAAAGAAATAGTGAACTTTGAAAGCTTAGAAATGAAAGCTTAGTGTTTCTCCTTTTGGCATGGGAAGTGAGATTAACCTGTTACTAGGGTGATAAAATTATAAATGGTTTTATTTCCCTCCCTACATATTTCCAATTTTTATGGATTCCAAATTTCAAATTTTGTACAACAGTTATCTGTAAAATGAAAGATTATTTAAAAGATGACATAGAAATATGTTTTTATTTAAAGTGGGGTGCAGAGGCGCAAGCCTGTAATCCCAGCACTTAGGGAGGCTGAGACAGGAGAATCATGAGTCCAAAGCCAGCCTCAGCAAAGACGAGGCGCTAAGCAACTCAGTGAGACCCTGTCTCTACATAAAACACAAAATAGGGCTGGGGATGTGACTCAGTGGTCAAGTGCCCCTGAGTTCAATCTCCAGTACCAAAAAAAAAAAAAGTTTTGATTTACACGTAATATTTGTACATGTTAATAAGGTATGATAAGATGGGTTTTGTTTTTGTTGTTTTGTTTTGTTTTGGTTTTTTGGTACCAGGGATTGAACCCACGGGCACTTAACCACTGAGCCACATCCCTAGGCCTTTTTTGTATTTTATTTAGAGACAGTATCTCACTGAGTTGCCTAGGGCCTGGCTGAGTTGCTGAAGCTGGCTTTGAACTCGAGATCCTGCTGCCTCAGCCTCCTGAGCCATTTGGATTACAAATGTGTACCACCACACCTGGCTGTTTGCCAGGTTCTTGTATGTGTTTTTGGTTCTTGTATGCATTAAGTAGTGATCAATTTAGGCATATCCATCTCCTTAAACTTTTATCATTTCTCTATGGTAAGAACATACAAATTCTCTCATCTAACTATTTTGAGATACATAATGATATCTTAACAGATTCTAAGCATACAACACATCATTGTTGACTGTAGGTACCCTGGACAGATTTCTAGAGCTTAATATTTTGCCACACTTACTTGGATATGCTCCTTCTGTCTCTTTCTCCCACTCATCTCTCATACTGATAACCAAATTGTGTCAGATTGGCCAGGGGGAGCCACTGAAAGCTGACGTCTAGGTCCTTCTGACATTCCCTATCATTCTTTAAGCCCTTCCTTCTTTCTGACACATAACCATGTTTCAGGCTTGTGTTGAATTTTTATGCCACAAGCCTAAGAATAAGCATTTCTTCAAGGACCTCTGTTTCCTAGTAGTGTGTAATAATATTTAGAAATGAAATATGGGCGTTAGGTATACTTTGCTTTTGCTGCTAGATTCTCTCAATAGCCATCTCTAGAAAAAGATGACTCATACATCTATATCTGTAAGTATATGTATATCTATTTCTATATATCAAATATCATGATTTCATACTAAGACTATCCATTTCAATCTAATACCACAAGGTTTATTCTAATCTTAGTCCTTTCATTATTGTAATATCTTTTTTTGACTAAGAACCTTACTCCTTATCCACAATACAGCTGAAGTTGCACTTTTTATGATTATCTGTAGGACTTTATAGAATAATCTTGAATTCTTGAATTCATTTGTAGTTTTCTCTCTTTGAATGACTAGACTTAGACTCAGCAGAGAGGAAGAAAAGCTGCCCACAAGAAGTAACAGTTTGATGTACATATTCTTCTACATTTCTAAACACAAAGGCAGACACAGGGTCAAATGATGTTTCCAGGGCACTTAAGGACTAGAAACCTCACCTCTGTCCTTGGATGGGAGTTTATTTTCTCAGACTAGGTTTGGGCTTGACATTCCAGCTGCTTGCCCTTCCACTGCACAGGGATATAGAGAAATCTGCCACCAGCCACTAATAGAGAAAGCAGCTGTGCCTACAGTGGGGATAAGGTACCGGCTCTAGTCCCACAATCCTCTCCCTTTCTGCAAACACAACAAGCACAATCCACACACAAATGAGGGAAAATGAGCCCTATTTGTTGCTAGGAAATCCTACTAGGGACATGAAAATCTTCCTGTAAGCAAATTACTTTTTGGCCCTGGTTGTCCATTAAATAATGATTTCCATGAACAACAAAGCTGGATTATTACAATTTTTTGTGAGTTGTTACCTTAGTGAATTTGTTCAGTTTCCTGAGAAGTTGAGAGAGTGAGCACATGACCTAGATGAGCTGACCAACACTCCTTTTCAGAAGTTTGCTTGTGGGGGCTTACTTTTATTAAATATGTGATCACTGAGCATTATGTATGTGTTGGACTATTAGGCACTGGAAATATACATAGATGTGGATCCAAGACTTAAGAGCTCACAGTATAGTCACTGTAAAGAGAAGAAGAACCTCTTTCTCCTATGGTACATACCATTTCTGGTGGCTTTAAAGCAAGTACCTAATATAGAATGATTGGGGTGATGGTTAGCATCTTATGCTAATACTCACCTGTCTCCCTGACACCTTTAATGATGTCTCATATTCTACCATTAATGCTTTCTTCAATTCATTCCTAACACTTTTGTGATCTTATAGAATTTCATATTAAACAGCCATACTTCCTTTTTCAAGACATTCATCTTAAGTGATTATGGTAGATGATGCATTAATGGAATTATTTAGTTAATTTGGAATAAGTTCTCATAAGAAGGAAGGAGGTCAATTAAAAGGTGGGGGCTGGGGATCCTAGCTAACACCATCACCAATTTCATAGTTTTCTATCTATAAAACCTGAAATAAACTGAGAACAACAATTTATCCCTCTTAAAATATTTTCTGTAACCCAAAATATGTGTTCTGTTTTATCACTCCATCAGGAAAGAAATATGAGTCTAGTCAGCTACTATAAAGCAAGAACAAATCCCAAATTTAGAGGTAAGCCATTTCCCACAGATAATTTTAAAATGATTGCTTTTCATATCCTTTTGTCTTTTCACAAATTATTGTGAAATAAACCTGTATCACTCTATTCATAATAGCATAGAAGGAAGCATTCAGAAAGAGTCTTATTGCCAGTGTGCATTGGTTAGGGTTCTTAACTGAAGTGATATAAACACAGTGTAGTTAGCTAAGGAAGATTTGTTAACTTGCAGAAGTGAAATGGATGCAAGAGTAGCTCTTGTGGAAGACCATTCTTCCTGGTTCTTTCAGGTTTCTTAATATTTGATAAGCAGAGTCAATTACCGACTTTTTTCAAGGATGTTCATATTAAATAGCTAATGTCTTACTCTTGAGCAAAGGACAAACAGGCTTTCTTCTCATTATGAAAGACCTGAGTTCCTAAGGTCAGTTTCTCTCCTATAACAGTGCTCAATGTAAATGCAGGTGTCACTAGGTCCTCTTTACATCACTCTGTGTGAACTGGGACTAAAGGAACTACTGTTGGTAGGAGAAACAAGTCCCTTGTCTCTGAACCAAAAGTCTCAAGCCTTCTACCAGGATCTTTCAGTGTGGCAGATAAATCCATGGGCTTGCAAATGGAGTAAAATCTCAGACCCTTCTCACTTTAGTTATTTGAAATATTCCAAGAAAATATTGACTACTAGAACCAGGATCTCAAATTTATTCCCTTCAGGAATCTATTTTTATGCCTCACCCATTTTTTTTTTTTGTCAGTTTATGGTCATCTTTAGTACGTAACAGAGAAGAAAAATGGCTTTTGTCATTGTCCCTTTGGCTCAGCAGCTATTCTAGAGAACTCCAATTTTGTTAGGATCATGGTATCCTGAACCTATATTTGAGAGGTACACACATGATATGTTCTCTGTGAGTAAATTTCTCAAAATTGTATTCTTAAACATGAAAATTCTTATGAATATATTCTTCTTAAAATCTGAACTAATTAATGAGAACATCAATGCAAATTATTTATATTCAAGACTTTACACTAATTTATATGCCCTTCAATTTTTACTACCCCTCCCCCAATTTCTGTATTGCTCAATCATCAGCTATAGCTATGACCTGGGGTAAAGAGAAATGAAACATTCTTGAAATGGCAGTTAGGAAGACAAAAATAACTACAGTACTGTCTACTTATGAAACATTGTCCACCAGAGATGCTAGCCAGGCTTTTCCAGTGGTAAGCAAGATGTCTTATAAAGGAATATAGGAAGAGAAAAGATTAAACAGATTCTGATATATATTGTTTTAAACAATTCTTTTCCAACAGTTAGAAAAAGAATTGCATAAGTTCCAAAGATTTGAGTCGATCTTATTTTCATTAATGTCCAATTTCTAGAAGCTACTAAAAATACTGCTCATTTAAATCAATCAGAACAAAGTTTCCTATTAAATTTCCTAAAGATCATTAAGGTTTTATTAAACTAACACTATAACCTCTGTTTGGAACTGCTTTCCATTGCTCATGTACCTCTTTCTGCCAATTTTTTCTCCAAATTGCTTAGTTCAAATATTAAACTTTAAAATAATTCTTTGTTCAATTTTGACAATAATGTTAAAAGAATGGTTACAGCCTAGGTTTTGTTTTTCTGGCTCCTCATTCTGTTTGCTGCTCTTTTATCTGTTTTAAGGGGGAAGAAAGACCAAGGTCCTGAGCTGAAGCCTCCAAAGACGGGGAGCCAGTCTGGCTTCTGCAGGGCTAATGAGTCATGGTACCTTAGAAATCCCTGGGGCCCAAGCCACTGGCAGGCTAGCCTAGGGAAAGCACCTCAGCTTCTGTAGCAGGTGAAGCCAACCAACTGGATGACAATGGATTGATTTTACTGTTGTTGGTTTGTTTTTCTTCAGTGAGGACCTTCAAGTTTACATACATATATTTTCCCCTTAAATCTGTTTTCAAATGATAATGCAGCTGCTGATGATTTTACAGATCATTATAATATTAGCTCAGGTACTATCTGTCCATTATTTCAAGTATCTCCTGATTAGTGTGAACTCCAGACTTGCCTATAAATCAAGTAAGTAAGTGACTAATAATGTAAGCTTTTCCAGGAGTGTCTGTACCCACCATATTGAGGAAAATGGGATAATCATGGATTGTATTGTCAACCCTATGGATAGAAGCTTCTGGGGCACTTGGAACTGATTCCGAGAGTAGCTCCTATCCTTGTTCCAAGCTACCTTTCCTCATAATAGGAAGACTAGTCTGTGGGGCAGTGCAGGGTAATCCAAGGACTCCTTTTGCTTTCCACATAGACATCTGAAATAAGTGTGTGATGACACACCTGTCTGTGAAAATATTAGGACCACTTTCACTGGCAGAAAAAAATACAATTATATGGAGGCTTCAAAGCTCTTTATATTGCCCTAATACACAATATTCAGGAAATCAGTTTGTCTTATATTCAAAAATTTATATTTAAGAGCCTACTGGTTGTGTGGTTGTGTAAAAAGATCAAAATTTGAAAGACCTGCACAAAAGGACTGTACATGTTTTCGCCAGTATAACTAGTCATTTAGAATGTTTTTCTGATAGTTAAACCATGTGTTTTAATCTGGAGTAAATACATTTCTTTCTGAGAGTTCTGACTCAGGTAATTCTTGACTAGGGCAAGTACAGACTTTACATTGAACAGTGAAAGAGAAATTTGTTAATAGTTATCAAATGTCAACTATTATAACTTACCAATATTAGAGAGATATTTTATGAATTATGAAAAAAACAAGACACACATAATTTTTAAAAAGTGACAAAACAAAACAACAAAAAAAGAAAGCCTGCCGAGGAAAAAACATTCAATTAGAAGAAGTAGCAAAGGGAAAAGTAGGACCATTTCAGTACTAATGACCAATTATGATAGATAGTTTTGAAATACTCAGTTAAAGCAATAAAATTAAATAATTTTTATAAGATACGAAATATTACCAGCTAAAGGTAGTTAATAAAGGATGAGCCTAATCTAATAATAATAAGAAAGTAAAAGAGTGGGTTCCAAAGAGAAAACTAATATATAATATTATTCCTACTTTTTAGGAATGTGTATAGAGTTTACACATTAACTTCCCCACTGCCCAAATTAATCTGGACATCTGATGAATAGTCTCAGTAAAAGTGGTCAATAACAGAGGCAAGAAATAAACTTTTGGTCAGACAAGCTACAGTTCAATATATTTAGATACTATTTAACCTGCCATTAAGAGAACCTAGGTCAGCTGGAATACGTCTTCATTTTCCTTCATTCATCTGAGCTAAACTTTGAGAATATCTTGGTATTCTTATAAGCTTGTTATCTATGACTTTTATGAACCAGAGGTTGCTTCTTCTCTAACATGGATTATGTCATGTATACATAAAAAGGAGATTTGTGAGGAACTTTTATCTGTGTAGCCTTGTTCCACCTGATGCATAATCCCAGGTCAGCAAAATTGATGTATATCGAGTACATTGTTGGCTCCTCCTTAAATTTCTCATTTTCACTCTCCTTTTCTTTTTTCCCTGGAACCAGTTTTTCTAGGTGTCTATCTTAATTTCTATTCCCAGAAGGTGTGTGATTACCTAATTGTCATATCTTTAAGTAGTCAGCCCTCTCAGGGTAAGAGGCAGGGGTGAAACTGGAGGGAACCCCTATGGCAGACTGAAAAATTCACAGTGTTTTCTTCCAAAGGTAAAAACCCCTTGCTCCCTGATTAGATTTAGATTCTGTGACAATACACATGTTGAACAAAGTTATAAAGCACAGTGGGTGAAATGACCTATTTATTTCTGAGCCCATACTGTGTCAAGGAGATAGTGACAGTGTTAAATCCAGCAGATAGCTGGGTAACTGTTTCCATAGTGGCCTGCACGGGCAGGCACATTGTCCTGCTGTGTTCCGCCTATCCCTATGCTATTCTGACATCTCCCCCTCATCTTTGTGGAGATAGAACTGCTGAAACACCATTGCCCTGCTAGGCAGATTCAGCCTTCCCCAGTGGAAACTTTAGAGCTACTTGCTATTTTTTTTTTAAGATGAAGAACTAAAACTCTGAGTCAAACCCAGGCCCTGGATATGTTTTTCTGGGGCAGCCTTCTCTAGGCACACGTGTATGCAACTCTCACACCTGCATTGCTTTGCTTTGCCCAGTTCTAAGAATAGGAAGCCAAACTCCACATGAACACTGGGCAGAGAGAACAGACAAGCCCTGGTGAGGTGTCTCTAATGCCAGGGCACACATGGTGCCCTGGCTGTCCAAGGGAGGTGTGACATTGTTTACCAGAGAGAGTGGCTGCTGCAGCCTGGCTCCCTACGCCCTGTCTGGCCTGGGACATTTGATCTAAATCACAGGAGGCAAAAACATATTACTCTGACCACAATTCACATTCCGTAGGAGGAGACAGGATTAGAACATTTCTATTCTTGCCCAATGTTGCTAAATTTAAAGTCAATTTAACTGTTCACTGCAGTCTTCCTTCAACAGACCAAGAGTGAGCATCCTTGGGTTGATACTGGAGGGAAAATGCTCTGAAATATTGTCATGAGCTGTGGGGTTGGGCAAAGGAAGGTGATAGGTCACAAAAAAGAACTCTGAACTACCGACCCAGGTTGCTAGTAAATACCTCCATTCATAATTTCACCTAAGCCCCCATCCATTTATGTAAGTATTTAAACAATCACTTAATGAAACTTGTATTCGATGTAGAATGTAAAGGTGAATGACAGTCTCATCCCTTGAGAGGCAGTCTAATAATGGAGACAGACACACACATGAGCAGGTAACAGTTCTCCATCAAATTAAACCTGGTGTGGTAATGGCAGCTCTGTTCCTTTCACTTCTGCAGAGACTTTTATTTCCTGTCTATTTAAGGTTTCTCTATATTACTTGAAAGGGACTTTATGTACCTGGGTAGGCTTCCATCTTCAGGAAGACCATCTGGATTTATGAGGTAGACTCAGTAAGCATTTCACAGAATACTTTATAACTTTACCATTGCTGCTGCTGCTTCTTCTTCTTCTTCTTCTTCTTCTTCTTTTTTTTCTTTTTTTGGCACCAGGGATTGAACTCAGGGGCACTCGACCACTGAGCCACATCCCCAGCCCTATTTTGTGTTTTATGTAGAGACAGGGTCTCACTGAGCTGCTTAGTGCCTCACCATTGCTGAGGCTGGCTTTGAACTCGCTATTCTCCTGTCTCAGCCTCCCAAAGTGCTGGGATTACAGGTGTGAGCCACTGCACCTGGCTTTACCATTGCTTCTTTCTTTTTCAAACTTCTTCTGTAGCTGGGCGCGGTGGCACATGCCTGTAATCCCAGCACTTAGGGAGGCTGAGACAGGAGAATTGTGAGTTTAAAGCCAGCCTCAGCAATGGTGAGGCACTAAGCAACTCAGTGAGACCCTGTCTCTACATAAAACACAAAATAGGGCTGGGGATGTGGCTCAGTGGTGGAGTGCCCCTGAGTTCAATCCCCAGTACCCCCCAAAAAATATCTGCAGCATTGATCCTCATATCACTCCCCTTTATTATTTTTTAACCAACCTCATCCTAAATCAAATAATTATTACATTGAGTTTAATTTCATGAGGATATTACCATCTTGACTAGTTTTCAACCTTCTTATACCATGTAGGGTTTTCAATGACCTGTGTAAGTTATCAAGCTGCTGGGGCCTTATTTCCATTGACCTGGCCAGATCTCTGTGACAGGTGTCTACAGGAGAGTCACTTCTATTCAACAAGAGATCACTGAAGATTCCTGCAGAGAAATATTGGCAGAAGTGGAGGTATTTAAGGTCTATTTTTGGAATTAATTTTTATTTCTGCTGGTCCACCAGTTTGAAGAAACCAAACTCTAAGGATTATTTTTTTTGCTTCTGCTTGAGATCATATCATACATTATCATTTTATATAGATGAAGAGGCTAGACTCTTAGTCTAAGGGATAATCCTGAGCTTATTGCTCTCTTGTACCTGAATAATCAACGCCATGAAATGAAAGAAGGTAGGAGTACTATTCTTCACCTCCTTCCTCCACCCTTGCCATAGCCAATTAATCGGTGTCTAGTACAATTTCCTGCCCTTGGCATTGTATGCCCTCCTCCCTTCACCACCACCAATGGCTGGTGCAGTGGCCTGACATGTGGGGTAAGGCATCTCTTAGGCATGGAGTACTTGAAACTCTTTCTATATACATGTCCTTCTCTGAGAAGATGAGGACAAATTAGGGAAAAGGGAAGAGAGATTGAAGAATTAGAGTTAAGGAGGGGGTTTGGAGGGGTTACTGATTAAGGAAATTTGAGAAATAATCTCTTAGAATAGGATCATAGGGTGCACTGAATATTATTTCCACAGAAAAAAAAAACCTAAAGGAAAGAATTTGAGTTACTTGGAGTTGTCAGCAAGGAATTCAGTATGGTGATCTGCACCAGGAAAGAACAAATCCCTGGCCTGTCCATCTGTGTCCCAAGGCACCTGAAACAGGAGACTGAGCTCCCTGCACATTGAAATTGCATTAACTGAAATGTTATTTTCTTTCCATGGAAAAATTATAGCAAAGAGATTAGCGGATGATTTAGTGCATTTCAAAGGAAAATAAACATTTATTGTAATAAATAACCATAAAATAAGTCTAATAATACAGTACTCTAAAAATAATTTCATGAATTGGAAAAATGGTGAAACTTCTTCTTCACCATGCGTGACTTTTCACAGAACATTAAGTTAAAAATTAGAAATTTTCACTGCTATTTAAGGATCTAAGTTGACTCATTGCATGCCCTAGCCTATCCATCTAACCTCTCTGTGACTCCATGTCTTCTCTGAAAAATAGGGTACAGCTACTCTTTTTCAGAGTGCATATTCTGAAAAAAAGTAAAATAATAAGATATGTGTCTCTTAGAAAATATGATGACAATACATACAAGTTTAATTTCATACACAACCCTTTAATCCAGCAATTCTGAGTAATCCTACCTCTATGTAAATATGCAAATCCCCCCCCCACACACACACGCCACAGAGAGATAAAGCAAGAATTTACAACAGATCCAAGTAAAGTTGAAGAGACACAAATATTAGAAATGGAGACCAGATTATCTATTTAATAAAATAGACCACTTTTAAATAATAGCATATCTCATTAGATCAAGAGAAATGCATAGGACAGTCAAAAGACAGAACAGTTACCACCGATAGTTTTCTTCTTCATTCTGTGGGCTCATCACACAATCCCTGAACCATGTGGCAATACCTCAGCCTCCTTGACAACATTCCCCCACCCAACTTGGATGGCTTGTTGCTGTCCTCATGGGTCTAATATACTGCTTCATTATCTCTCTGTGCTTGTTCACATGCTGTCAATCACCACTTCTGGTCATACACTTCTGGTTAGAAGCCTTAGAGGTCTTTCAAAAAACTGCCATCTCCTAGTCTCCACCCCCAGAAGTTCTGGTTTAATTGGTCCTAGGTGGGACAGAGATAGCCTGACTTTAAAATGTGTTGAGGATCAAATTCTGTGGTCCAACTGAAGAGAGGTTTTCATTTATGCAGCTGGAAAGAGTTAAAATAAAATGTATTGATTTCCAAAATATCTCCCTTGCTTAAGAAATCACTCGTATGCAAGATTAAGCATAGCTGTGTCCCTGAGACCCAATGTGTAATTTTACTATGTTATAAAATTTTCCTCGTTGAAAGTGAAATTTTGCATTCAATTCTGTGCTTTGGGGCGGATTGACCATGTAATTTATGCCTCGAACTAGGACACTTTACAGAGTAAATTAAACTGGTACAATAAGGAAAACTAAGGTATATAAGCTGCCTTTTGGGAGATTTTTACAATCAAGAAACTTTTAGAGGCTTTTAGGATATAATTTGTTGCCCCTTGAAAAATTACTTTTCTCATTTGTAGAACAGCCATGATCGATAGTTAGCTTATGAGTTAGGTGGAAGTTTAAATGAGAGCATTTGTATGAAAGATCTTTGCAAACTTTAAAGTTTTAAATATAAAAAATAAGGCATTTTTTTCAAGTTGTGGAAAAAGAATATATGAGAAATGCTTAAGAGTATGGAAAAATTCCATAATAGAAAAATCAAGCACATCTCTCTTTCTTGGTGAGGTATCTCACACATACTTAAACTGAGTCTAAAGAAGTTTTTAACTATGTAGCAATAAAAATGTTATTTTGTTTTGTAAAAAATAAAACCAATACTACCAATTGAGACAAATGCTTGTCATCAGAGAGACTGAGATACTGTAAAATGCTAAAAGAGGAGAATTGACCATTATTATTCAGCACCCATTACATCCAACTATGAATTCGGAACTCAGGTGAGCTGAAAGAAGAAATTTCTAGCTCCCTGTCAAAGATATACTGATAATCCTAGCATGTGAGGTAGTGTGCATCTAACCTGTCAGGTGTGTTTTGGCTAAGTATCTTGGAAGATATTTCTGAGGCATCAAGGAAAATTTGCAATTCCAGGATTAGAGTTACAATAGTCATTAATATGTGTAGCCAATTCCAACTACATTATGCTGTGCATATTAAAAGACAATATAGCTAGTGAAGACATGGCCTTCAGAGATGCCCATCACTTCTGCCTTTATTTCTTTGGTAGTTAACCTTTCTCATTCTCAGTTTCCTTATGAGTAAATAGATATAATGGTACTCTCATCCTAAGGCTGTTTGAGAATTGAAGAGAAAATATTACTATCTAGGACATGGGAATTCCAAATAAATGGTAGTTCTTGCTGTAAATCTCATCACACTCAGTTCCTAATCTTCCAGACACCCCATGAAGTGAGTAGAGCAAGTTGTGAGAGGGATTTCTCTAACAAGCAGAATAGAAGCAGAAGAAGAGGAGAAATAAAAGGATAATCATTCACATTTTACAAATGTGGATGGACTGGAGCAATGGTATGTGTACATTACATTCAAGGAATATGGTTTACATAAGACTGAAGGATCTCCTTCAGCCTGGAGTCCCACAGTGATGGCACAGCATAGTGGCTGTCACGGAGAGCTGTAGCCCCCAACTCACCACCTCCACTGTTCTCTTTTCTGTGGCCCTATCGTTTGAGGTTATTTTCTTAACCTCCATGGCCATTCGTATTTCACAGCCATGTGGTATACTCTTTAGCATTTAACTAGAAAGTAGAGCACCTCCAAGCACATTTAGATAATTTATTTGCAGTGCTAAATCATTTTTTATAGACTGAAACTAGATTGGTTGAGCTTTTTCCTACAAGAGAAGTAACTGAGAGAAGAGATTGAGTGGTATTGCAGGCACAATGGACTCATTGATCTGGCATGCAAAAATGCAGGGGTGGACACAGATCGGAGAGAAAGAGTGTCAGGAAAAGACATCAGAGGCATTCACAGCTAAGGTCAGAAGGGAGAGAGAAAAGTGTCCTTTCTCTACCTTATCATCAGGACATGGACATGAGGCATGTAAAAGGAGGGCCACAGGCTGTTTTATGCAATGTAGGCATCTTTCTTTATGGGCTTTGACGTACTAATCACGAAGAGGAGATATCCTTGGCCCTGCTTCATGGAAGGAGGTGAATGGGTAGACATTGTTGCTAAAACCTCACCAGCCTGTTTCATGGGTCTTTGTATCGTCATGAAAAGAACAGTAGGTGCAGCAACCATGACAAGTTTGTCACTGAGAGCTTGGGAGGAAAAAAATCACTATGCCTTTGTAAAGAATCCATCATTCTTAACTAAATCTGATATCCCAAATCTCAAAATAAACATGAAACTAAGTCTCTTGTGTGGCACAGTGCTCTGTAATTTTTAGCTTACTGCCCGTAAGTTTCAGCTTTTGAATTCACGGACACCAGTTAGATCAGTAAATAGGTTGAGTTGCCCTGAAATCTGGCTATTAAGCTCAGTATCCAGTCTGAACCTACAATTGAAGGGCAATGTTGGGAGAAAGTTGGCTTTTGTGTTTTCTCACATTGTCAATCCATACCTAATTCAGGGATAAATTTGATGTGATTAAAGGGGTTGGCCTCTTGCTCTAGCTAGCCACATGCTCTCAGGGATTTTCTTATATGCTAAAATTCTGGCTTCAACCCCAAATCAAGCCTGAACCAAACTGATAAGAAGGAAAGGTCTACCACCTCCATTACATGACTCTCCTCCTGGCCCCATTCCATTTCTCCTTTGCTCATTATTTTATGACCTTGATTCTTTACTCTTTTTGCTGGAATAGTCCCTTGACAAAGTAGTCATTAAAGCAAATCAACCAACCAACTTGGTAAGCTCCAGCAAAAGAGGATTGCTAAGAAAATACTGAGGTGCATGGGAAGAGAAGGAGCCCTCCACGTTCACAATCAAAACGTGAAGTTAGTAGAGTCTAGGACTGATGTAACACACACATACACATAGGACCTGAATAACAGCTTAATGGCAATTCCATATCCACTTTTAATGTACCCAAATTGCTAGGTTCCTACTGCCATATGCCAGGGTACCAATGAGCTTCTCGGTGCCACCCAGCAATTCAGAGTGGTCATGATGGTGAGAGAGAGCTGAGCCTCTGTGGCAGGGAAGTTTGCCTCATTTATTCCCCTTGCTATGGCTTTTTAATTTTGCAATAATGAGCCCCTTGGTGGTACAAGCCAGGCCAAGGAGTGGAGAAGGGATTCCATACTAAATGTGAAAAGAAGAAGAAAATAAAACACCTATTTTCAAATCATAAGGCAGGAAAAATCATGGGCAGGAACCAGTCATTGAAGATACTGTTTTCATAGGAATTGTGGCAATTAAAAATTTACTTTATAAGTAAAAAAAAAAAAAATTATATTATTTTGTTGAAAACAAATAAAAATGATAACCTGCATTTCTATTTTCTTATTTTAATTTTAATTGCAAATCCATTCTTGCCTTCATAACATTTTCTAATTTGGTCCCTTTCTATTTTGATTATTAAAAGATTGTCTTGAATACTCAAAGTGTGAATTTACTTGCTTCCTTTATTTTACTAAAGAGCTACCCAGATATTCCCACTATCAAATACAAACCCCTTTATAATTTTGACAGTAATCAACTACACTTCCAATCTCACTTCATTTTCTTACTTAATGCCCTCTCACTCAATCTCCTAGTTTTCTTCTCCCATTCTTTCATTATATAATTGTTTTGTACAAGAATATTACAGTAGGAAAAAAATCCCAGCCTTTATTTGCATGGAAGAAGAGAGACCATGAAGCAAACAAATGTAACCAATGATATATTGTGTGTTTCATAGTGATAAGTTAAGAAAAACAAAGCAAGGAGGTTTCATGTGTGCTTACTCACATGCAAGTCCAGGCAGGACTGTCTTCCTGAGACAGCCAGTGCCATCTTACCAGAGGGATGAAAGCTTCTCTAATCAGGTCTCAACTGACCCTCATACAACTTCCAACCAGCTGTCAGACACCTGATTGGACATGCTTTGTATTCACTGTGGCAGGCATTGTGAAAGAAGCAAAGAAGTAACAAAAAATAAAAGATCACTCTGTTTTGATTTTGCAACTTCAAGTAGATCCCATCCTCTTAAGGGTAGAAATCAACTTGATAGAAATCATGCTATTTAAAACAAAAAAGCGAACAAACAGGGGCTGGGATTATGGCGCAGTGGTAGTGTGCTCGCCTAGCACGCATAAGGCACTGGGTTTGATCCTCAGCACCACATAAAAATAAAATAAAGATATTCTGTCACCTACAACTAAAAAAAATAAATAAACATAAAAAAAGTGAACAAACAAACAGCCTGCAAAAGACCAGAAGAGATAGGAAAAGATTCATCTGGTAACTTGTTTAAATTCTGAACTTTGACAAGAGATGTGAGTGACAGAGAATCCCTTGGAGACAAGGAGAGAAACAATGCTTCTGCAGCCTCAGTTCCTTAGCAGAGTATTGAGTTGTTTCTTGGGGTTTGCTTTTTGTTTTCTTTCACCTTTGCTCTCTTTTGAAGTTAACTTTTAATATGGTTTATATAATTTATTTTTATCTAATACATCAAAACAAAAATTGTTCAAATTTATGAAATATGTGACATTTTAATAGATGTATTTATTATATAATATTTAAATTAGATTAAATGTATGTATCTTCTCAAATATATATCATTTCTTTATCGTAAAAACATTCAAAATCCTTTCTTCTGGGTTTTTGAAATATACAGTGCATTATTATAATCACCCTACTGTGCAACAGCACACCAGAGCTTTCTGCTTCTAACTATAATTTAATGCCAATGACCAACATTTCCCCTCTCCACACTTACTCTCCTCAGCCTCTGGTAACCCCTATTCTCTTCTCGACTTCTATAAGATCAACTTTTGTAGCTTCCACAACTGAGTGAGAACATGTAGAACTTTTCTTTCTGTGTATAACGTATTCCACTTAACAGAACAATCTCCAGGTCTATTCATGGTTTCATATTTTATGGCTGAAATAGTATTCCACTGTTATGCATCACATTTTCTTAATTTATTGATCAGTGCATGAACACTTAGGTTGTTTCTATCAGTTGGCTACTGTGAATAGGGCTGCAATAAACAGGGGATGTACTGATTTCATTTCCTTTGGATATACATCCTATAGAGAGATTGCTGGATCATATGGTAATTCTAGTTTTAATTTCTTGAGGAACCTCTACACCGATTTCCATAATGGCTATCCTAATTTACATTTCCACCAACAGTGTACAAGGGTTTCCTTTCCTCTACCTCCTCAATAGAACTTGTTACCTTTTGTCTTTTAGGTAATAGCCATTCTTAATAAAGTAAGATTATATTTCATGATGATTTTGATTAGTGATATTAAGCATTTTCATCTACCTGTTGGCCATTTGGTATGTCTTCTTTTGAGAAATGTCTACATGGGTCTATCACTGATTTTTTTTTCATTAGGTTATATGTGTGTATTTGTTTGCACTAGTGAGATTTTGGAGTTTCCTTTATATTCTCGATCTTAATCCGTTTTCAAGTATATAGTTTGCATGTGTTTTCTCCCATTCTTCAACAAAGCTTATAAATAATGTATGAGCTAACACATTTGAAACTGCAACATAATTTCCAATTTTTTATCCAAGTCTCTCCCTACACAGCATATATTCTTTTTACTTATCTAATTTTCTCTTTGTTGATTTTAAGAATTATGAATTCAGTGTTCAGGACCATTTTCTTTTCCTAAGAACTTTCTGAATACCAGTCTCTTCATAGCTACTGAAATGAGGAATGCTCTGACCTTCTATTCAAGAAGCTATTAAACTGGTGAGTGAGGTAAAAACTATATAATAATGGCAGATAATGTTTACTCTTTCTCAAAATCAATCCTTTTATGATTTTTTTCACTAGGCATATGGGCATCAAGAAGAAGACATTTCCAGTCTCCTTTGTAGTTAAGTGTAGCCTCAGTTCTGTCTAATGAGTGATAAAAAGAAGAACATATTTTGGAACTCTTCCTTAAAATCCATCTTTAGTTGGTTTCCATTTTTGACTGGTACAAAAACAGTCTACTTACAACAAACAACTAGAAAACCAAATAAAACACATGAAACAACTATTCTAGACTTTGAGACTATAGGCAGAGCATGATTGTAATCTCCAAGAAAAGAAAAGGGAAACAGAGATGAAGGCCACTATTGGTCTTGCTTTCTGCTTGTAGGCTGCATCTGGAAAATGGTGAAGAGGGGAAGATTCCAAGTGAAGTAGAAGAGATCATCTGAGTTGAAAAGACAAATATTGAGTCTGTGCGAAGATTCTCTGTAATTCTCTATTTTGAAAATTCTGCTGCCTCAGCTTCCCCAAATTCAATATTTTACATATATATAGTCTGTATATATATATATATATGTACAGACTATATATATATAAAGATTTCCTCCATTGTGCTTATACAATGAAATTCCTCAAAACTGCCCAAAGAAGAAACCCTTAGGGAAAATTAACTATTGAGAACCATAAGCTGAGTAACTCCTAGAGCTCAAACAAATTGGAATATATTCAAATTCCTTTTATCCAGAAAAACCTCATTGAACCCTCAGAGAATTGTAAAGAACCTAGAAGGTCATACCTTTAACCAGCCTCAATAAAACTGAAAAAAAAATTTTGGATGCATAAACATGATTTGTGAGTAATTTATTTGCCTACAACAAATGTCAACACTCTTTAGAGAAAAGAAAACATAATACCCAAGATTATAATATTCATAATATGATAGTTGATAAAATTCAAAGAATAAGCAAAAAACACTGCAAATTCCTACTTCAAAGTGAGAGAAAGTATAAGCAGAACCAGAAATGACAGAGATAAGCTAAAAGAGAATAATTTAAAATCAACTGTGAAAACTGATAGGTATTTCTCAAAGGGAAATGTGATCATAATAAGAAAGAAAGCCATAATTAAAAAAAAAACTTTTAGGGAAGTACATTCTCTGCAATAAAATTTGCTTCACTGAATTAATAGCAAGTTGATAATTTAGATAAAAAGATGAGTGAATATGTATGTATATGCAGTAATAAAAATTATTCAAATTGAAGCACAGGAAGGAAAAATAAGAAGAAGAGACTCAGTGACTCTCAAGACAATATCAGATATCTCACATATGTGAGAGTGTTTTCCCAAAAGGAATTCAAAGAAAGGTACATTTTTTTGAGTAAATAATGGCAAAAATTAAAAGTAAACTTTAATTTCTGATTGTTTATTGATAGTACATACAAATACAATTTATTATTTTGTTTTTCACCTTCATCTATTAACTTTCTAAACTTGCTTATTAATTTCAGAGGCCATTTTTATAGATTCTATAATATTTCTATAGAAATGATCATGATGTCTACAAATAAAGGCCATCTTATTTTATTACTTTCTTTTTGTCTTATTTTTTTTTCTTGCCTTATTGCATTGTCTAGGGCTTCCAATACAATGATTAATTAAAGTGGAAGAAATCAATTTGCCTTTTTCCTGATCATATGAAAAAGTATACAGACTCAAATCATCACTTTTTTTTGGTAGTTGGTAATGGATCTTTATTTATTTATATGTGGTGCTGAGAACTGAACCCAGTGCCTCACCTGTGCTAGGCAAGCACTCTGCCACTGAGCCACAACCCCAGCCCTCAAATCATCACATTTGATACTAGCACTAGAGTTTCACAGATGACTTCTATCTATTGAGGAAATTCCCTTCTGTTTCTAATTTGATAAGAATTTTATTTAAAAAGGACATTAAATTTTGTATGGTGATTTAAAAATAGATATTCAGATAATAATATGGTATTTTCCTTAGTCTATTAATATTATTTGTAAATGGAGATGATTGTAAAAGAACAAGAGAATGTTCAGGATTGATGGAAATTTTCTGTATCTTGATTATGTTGCTGGTCAGCATTTATTTAAAACTCATCTAACTCTAAATTTAAAACATGTGTATTCTTATTTTCTTGTATTACATAATAAGTAATTCCAACAAGTTAATTTTAAAAATACATATGGATTGAATTCTTACCCCTTACTTTTAAAAATATCTTCCTGCATTCTGCTGCTAAAATTCATGCACAATGATTAGAAGAAATTTAGGTGCCATTTGGTAAGATCTAACATGAGTGTGAGAACCATGGACAGAAAGAATCTGGGTCCCTGAGGTGTCTGAGGAGATAAACTGCCATGCCTATTTCCACCACCCATTTCAAGAATTTTCCATAAAAGATAAATTTTAAAATTTTAAATTACTTTTGGGCAAACCTAATTCTAAATAATACAATAAGTAATTCTAACAAGCCATCATATGCATTTGATTCATAGGAAGTATTAAGGGACATTCAATAAAGTTCAAGTTAATTATATTTAGTTGGGTTTCAGTAAAGACTGTTGGATGAGAGAAGGAGCAGTACTTGAAGTGGACCTTAGGAATGAATGTGACTTCAGCAGACTAATTTGATAGAAGAGCATTCCAGGCAAAAGACCATTATCAAAGACAAACGTAGATGATGAGAAGTGGAAGCATACAGAGGACAGAGGGGACATGCAGGAAATAAAAGGACACAGAACTGAAGAGTTACGTTGAAGTGCTCTGGAGGGCTTGAATGCCAGCACAGATATTTGGGATTCACTAAACTGTAAGTCAAGGAAGACGTCTGAGCAGTGAGCTATGGATAGAATTAATCAGCCCAGACTGAAAAAGCAAGATAATAAGCTCAGGGAAAGCAGAAAGAGTACATAAGAAGGGAAACATTCATATTAGCTAAAACACAGGATGCATTATGGGCTGAATAAGCTAAAGTAATAATGCAGAATTCTTGGCGTGGTGTGCACGGCAGTCTGTCAGAAACATATTTCTGACTTAAACTTACTGAATCCATCTTTCAGTGAGTGGAAAAGAAAAGGCACCTGCCTTTTGATTCAAGGAATGAAAATCGTGTGTCATTCAGTCAAGGGCATGTTCCTTGCCATCAGGAAGGTCTGTGCTGAGCTGCAATAGCAGATGTGCGACGTGCATTCCTGGGACAGCCTTCTGAGTGTGGTTTGAGCACAATTCCTGACTGTGTAGCTTCCACTCCTCCTGGCTCTCCAAAGAAACTGGTGGACTACTGAATCTCCTTCCCTGAATTTCTTTTCTGTTTAAACTACCTAGAATAAATTCTAGTTTTGCTGAGAACCTTGTCAGGTATGACATCCTAAGTGTTTCTGGATTTGCTCTCCCTCATGGGATCTTAGAATAATCTAGATTTGAAAAATATTCTTCTTATAGAATCTCTTCTACCACGTTGACATCTGTATGTTAAATGTTGCACCTAAATACTTATATATTATGAGCAGTGATGACAGGACCTATTTTCTTAAAAACAGAAACATGAGGAATACCATAACATTCACAGGGTTATGACTTCATTCGTAGAGATGGGCCAGCCTAGTGGTTCTTGGATTATGAAAACATTTCCAAATACCTTTCAGTGGTCTTTTACTTTGTCAAAACCTCAATCACATCTGGTGCTTTTGAGAGATTTGATGCACATGTTTCTAATTTATATTGAGTCGACCATTTAGATGAGCTTCCAGGATGATAAAATTATGCCCAAGAAGGCAAAGACTGTTAATGAATGATTTTGCTGGTTACATGTTCTTGACTGGAGTGGATCCAGTCTTAAAGAGTTGGAAATAAGTTCAGAACTTGGCTCAATTATTTTCCTTTACCTCAATTTAAATTTCCTCTGAAACTGAGTTGCAGCAATATACTGTGGGCTGCTTATTTCCTTTGTGTACAGCAGAAAAAATATCTGAATTCAAGATTCTCTGGCAGTACTGATAATGATCTGGACTCATCTTTCCTGGCTTAAGGTTTACATGACAAGGAAATGTCAGTGATTTGGATACACACTAGTACTGACAGAGTTCAATCTCTTCCATCCCATCAGCCCCATTTTCATTGGATTTAAGCTGAGGGGCACAGTTAATGATGAAGTCAGAATATTGAGATCTTTGCAGTTCTTTATTTTTATTTATTTATTTATTTATTTATTTATTTATTTATTTAGTAAGTACTGGGGATTAAACCCAGGAGTACTCAACCACTGAACCATATCCTCACTCCTTAAAAAAAATTTTTTTTATAAATTTAGAGACTGGGGTCTCACTACTTTGCTTAGAGCCCCTCTGACTTTGCTGAGGCTGGCCTCAAACTTTTGATCCTCTTGCTCAGCCTCCTGTGTTGGGATTACAGGTGTGTGTTTGTCTTGCAAAAAAATCGTCCTACCAACTATCACCAACCAACTTGGCCCAATTAAACTGTATTGAATTACACCCATTAGTTCAATAGATGAATTCACAATTTGCTGGCAGTATTTTATTTCCTTTGAATAAAATTCATAATCTCCACTTTAGTTTATACCCTACCTTAGAAGATTGTTTGCCCTTGCCCCAATAGTTCATATTCTTTGTGTAGGTATTAGAATGGATACTTGGAAATAATAGCATAATGTGGGGAACATGTTGATTTCCTGAAAATTTCTTTCTATAGAAACTTAATTTTAAATAAAAATGTACGGAACCCTCATGTGCCCATAGGACTGTGCTAGACCCTCTAGTAGATATTATATACCACTCCCTGCTTCTTCATCATACTTTGGCCATATTGATCTCCTCTCAGTTTCTCATCCCTGCAAGGTTGTTTTTACCTAAGACCTATATAAATGCTTTACACTCTTCCTAAATCTACCCTTCTTTTTCTTTCCCCACATATATGTGCCATTCCCAACTGACACCTTACCCTTGAGTTCTCAGATTCAATGAACCTTCCTCAGCGAGGACTTTTCTCATTACCTAATTGAAGTGTTCCCTCCTAGTACCTTCCACCTTCATTATATATCTTAATTTGTCATTTAGCATCAATTTGATTGTTTTATGTTAGTTTGTTTACTTTCTCCCACACAAGACTATAAGTTATACAAGAGAAAGTACTGAGTCTGTTTTGTTAACCACTGAGCACACAGAATTTTTAGCATAGGGTCTGGCATATATGTAGAGTTGATACTCTACAAAATTTATTGAGAAGTAGCTGCCTGTTCACATATTAACATGATGGATCACACATTTAATTAAACATGTTAATAGATTAATAGACCATACATTTACACCCAAGAGGTGAATTTAATAAAGAAAACATATAGTTATTCTTCCATTTAAGTAGTTATTCCTTTGCAGATAGTCCACACAGAAATTTCCTGGCAAGTTTTTCAGACATTGCTGTGAACTTAGGCCAAATAATAGAGGTCATAAAACTTTCTCCCTAAACTCATTTGTACTTATATTATGTCTACTCCAGAGCAAGAGGAGTGGAAGTGATTGTTCATCACTGGGAAATTAGAAAATGCAATGAGTAACCCTTTGTTTTTATACCATTTCATATTAACCATCTCTCTGGGTGCTTCATTTTTCTATTATTTGCTGTTAACTATTTTTACCAGAAGTGAATAAGCTTCCAGTATATCTGTGTATAAGCTAGGAGAAAAAAGTCAAAAGACTAGGCATAATTTCAAGTTGTTCCAACCATCTGTTCTGTTTGGGTGACCTGCATTTTTCAGCCTCCTAGTAAAATGTGAAACACTTCTGACTGAGTGAAAATGGAAGACCTGCCTTTAAATTCCATGTTACTGGAAAGTGTTGCAACCAGTTTTAATAAAACAAGTGGAAATAACACCCCACAGAGAAAAATCTGGTGTTTCACAGAATTAGAGACTTCATGTCTTCCTCTTTGATCATTTGAGGTCATCTCCTAATGAAGGAACTGGTACTTCAGTGACCCTTAACTGGTAGTGATTTCTGCCTCAACTTCTCTGTTGTGCTGCCTTGTGTAAAATGGAAATTGGGATAATTGACTAGCCACCAAAGCAGGACGTAGGTGTAAGAAAGAGCCAGTGCCCTGCAGTCCCTTCAGGGATCCATAGCTCTATGAACACTGGGAGCACAATGAGAGAAGAGTACACAGGATGTGCCTTGACCCATTCACCAAAATCCAGTGTGGAAAGGAAGTGGGAGTGGGCCAGAGGTATCTGATTCTGTCCCCACTGTCAACAAAGCTTCAAAATTGGTCCTCCATCTGTATGGTTCTTCATATTTCACCAATCACAATTAACCTACCTCCTGACCCAGATTTTCCCCAGTCCTGTGAAGTACACTATTCAGAGAACCCTGTGCCCTCCTGTGTTCCTTGAACTGTATTTCCCACTACAACAAAGAGTAGAACAACAAAGGTTCCTGCCCTTGGGGAGCTCATTCCTTGGGATGCAGGCAAAAGTGGGGATTGCAAAAGGGATTTGGACTTGTAATGTACTAAAATAAAAGATGTGCAATGTGCTATGAGAGCACAGATAAGAGGTTTTAGGAGGACATATTTAATAATGTGAGGTGAAATGACTTTGGTTGCATCTAACCAATTTATTTATGTACTTGGGCATTTCCAAGACCAACCCCAAGCTCTATAATTTACGAGGAGGATTCACAGGAGTCAACATACAGTCGTATTCATGGCTATCATTCAATATAGTGAGGGATTAAAAGCAAAATCAGCAAAAGGAGAAGGCACATGGAGCAGTCCTAAGGAAACCAGGACAAACTTCACAGGTCTCTCTCCCTGTGAAGTCACACAGGACACCTGAAATCCTTCTGGCAAGGAATTGTGGCAACATACACGCATCGTTGTCTAGCAGTTGTAGGAACCTGGTGCTCAGGATTTTTATCGGGGGCTCATCATGTGCTTTCTGCCTAGCCAGTACCAAAATTTCAGATTCCAAGAAGGAAAGCTCCTATTCAACACAAACTGCATCGTTTGTATAAATAGTTGGACACAATGAGCCACTCTAACAAGTTCTGGGAATAGTAAGAACCCTTCCAAATGCAAGTTTCCTGATAACAGCTAGGAACTCACAAGCAAGTCTTTATGTGCTTGGCATGTCAGAGCAGAATAATAACTTGTTTCTGCATTCCTACTTATTTATTTGTTTATATATGTACTTATATGTCTTGGAAGAAGAATGGGTACTGAGTCTGTATTTTAGCTTCAATTCATATGAAAGAAATGGGATCTTCCTTTTTGAATGATGGAATATTAATCCAATATCTATTTTCAGTGGTAAGCTAGAGCCAGTTAGTATCTGCTTACAAGAGCCAATCATTACATTTATAACATATTCTAGCCTGAAATCATCTAGCATAAGAATATTTACACCACAGAAATTAGCAAATGCTACAAATTAGGGCTTCCTCCACCTTTTTGGAGGGCTAGTTATTAAACATTTACACACACTATTGCCAATTTATATGTTCTGAGGGAAAGGACAAGAGAGTTAAAAAAGTAAAAATAACTTTTCACAGCTAAGAAGATAAATCCTTACTTACGTTAATTCATGCACTCACTTAATAAATGTGAAATGCGGAAAAGGATAGCCAAGTTTGCTGTCTTTATGGAGTTTACCATCTAGAGGCAAAGACAAATGATAAATACAAATGTGCGAGCAAATTATTCTCACATTAATTTATAACTTCCTTCACCTTAGAAGACTCAGAGGAAAGAGAAGTACTTTTCCTTCTTCTGCAAGGAGCTTTATCTGGGTTTGGGCTGTCCAGTCTTTAGTAAACACGGTGATGCAAGGTTTCCTGAAGATAACCCTTCTTCTCCCAGCAAATAAATGAAATGGGCTTCGTTTGGCGAGTACAGGACAAATGAGCAGTTGCTGCTGAGAATAGAGAGGTAGAACTGGCCTTCCCACAGGAAGAAGTTCCAACTTGTTTCATTTTAGTTTGGGGGAGGGCTGTGCACCATTGCAGGGTGTGGCAGAGCTAGGCATAGACCAAGACTGCTACATCTTTCCTATTCCTACAAACTTTTGTCTATACGTGAAGACTCTTAAGGAGTGACACAGGCTCTGAAGGAATGGTAGAAACCAGAAAGGCAGCACTGCTTGGGGAGCCGATTAAGATGCTTGTGCTCATAGGTAACGAGGAGCTAATACTAACATGGCAGAGCTCTTACCATGCTCTGGACGTTGCTGTAATTGTTTTACATGCAGAGGAAACTGAGACACAGAAAGGCAATCTTAGTGTTCAGTGAAGTGTCAGAGAAGGTGTGTGTGTTGGAGGCAGGGGTCTCAGTACTTGGCAGATTCACCACTTTCTGGGGTGTCATTCTCTTTGGTAGTACTTGACCTCACAACTTCTACCTACTCTCAAAGACCAGGAAAAAAGCTCTAATTTGGCCCTCTTTCTCTCCTATTTTTTCATGAGGAATTGAAAGTGTATAATGATTATTTTAGTTACATAGGTTAGATATTCTCCAAAATGGGAATTGATTATTCTGGTCAGTGTACATTTTTTAATTGGAAACATCTTTAAGTTATAGAAACTTCAGCTTTCTCGCAATTATGTGTGCTCTACAAAGATAAAATATTAAATGCCTCAGCTGTCAGTTTAGAGTGATATAAGGACATTTTGAGTAATTGTGAAATTGATCTCTCTCTGAAGGATGCTTAGGAAGTTCTGCCCTCTGGAATCCCGCTGGCCCTCTCAGCTTCTTTTGTTGTCCTGCTTATTGACCAGGGAGCCTGTTGTAAGCCCTGAACAGAAAAGGAGGCTTTCAAGTCAGTAGGTTCATGCAGTGTGCCATTTTGCAAAAAGCCAGCTTCCATTCCAACTGCATTTACTACACTGACCAGATTGGTAAACTTTCTGCCTGTGTTTTGTTCTCCTCCATACCACTCTTTGAGAGACCTCTTTGTCCATCTGAGATTTTGGAGAGAAATCTCTGAATCCAAGACACATGCATTAGAAACATGTCCTTTCAGAACACTGTTCCTGGAGAGTGGAGCCTTCTTAAAACTTGTAGTATCTTGCTTAAATTAGTCAAATGCAAATAAATTATTCAACTAAGAATAGTAATGAGATTACAAGTAGAGAATATTTGCCAGAAGTTGAAAAAATTGGTTGGGGAAGTTTATAAGTTTATTTCGGTTATGGCTTTTCTTTACCTCCCTTCTTTCATCTCCTTTTGCTAAATAAAGGAAGTACATTGAGACTCATTCTTTCAAATCCTTTTAGCCAGACTATTTCCCTGGAATCATTTCCCCTCCTATTCCACAATCCTACTAACACACACACACATACACACACACACACACACACACACATCTTTTATCAGTGAGCAATGTTTCCCTCCTAAACTGAAATTTTGCTATTTTAGTTCCCACTTGCCAAAGCCAGCATGATATGAACATTTCTCCTCACTAAATATCAGGCCCCATCAGATACTCATTAAATGAACAGAGGCTGCAGGTCAGAAGGCATGCTAACAATGCAGATAAAGCCCTGATAACTGGCAGCTGTGAATTAATCCAGCCAGATCACATCCCAGAAAGGTGTTTGTCAAAGGGAGCAAAGGGTGATGGGGAGACTTGGCCACAGTACCTACAACTTACAGCACTTTACCCTGGGCCAAACTGGCTGGTATTTCATATCTAAAGTCATCACAGGCATGACACAAATTCCATTGTCCTATCTGGCAACTGCTCACCATGGCAAATCAATCCCCTGTGACTGCTAGAAAGGGGAACAGTCACGTATTTTCACCCATTAAAATGAATTAAAATGACTTTGTGGGAGCTACTGACCCAACTAGAAGGCATTGAAAAGATAGCCCATTGACCTTTTGAGCGATTCCATGTATTTGGTTTCATGGCAGAATTCCATAGCCAACTAAGTCTCATAACGCAAGGGTCAGGGCACTTTTTCCCTGAATATTTCAAAGTAAGCACAGTCCATTACCTGCTTTTAGGTTGGCCTCAAGAGAATACACAGCCTGTGGGGGAATCTGAGCTTGGTCTCACCCTTCTGCTCCTCCTCTGACCTCTCTGAGCAGCCTGCTTGTTGATTGAGATTGACTTTTACTATCAACAAGAACACCTGATTTTGAGCTTCTGAACTCCACGGTCGAGCTCTGCTTAATCTTGAAATGTCTTGCACCCTCTTACCAGTGACTTTTTAATAGTTAGTGTATTCCTGGGCTTGACCAGTAGATGGAAGCATTTTTGGCCTTGTGACACATTTACCTTCCCAGGCCTGAAAATGAACAATCTGATTTCCAGAAGAAGCTAAAAGACTGAGTCCCTTTGTCTGACATGGTATCCTTTTTGTGTATAGCATGTTTTTCTAGGTAAAAAGGAAAAGACTGTGACTATTTTGAGATTATCAGAAAAGAAAAAGTTAGGAAGTGATCAGAGTTTGCTTTCAGTAGCAACAACCACCTAGTTCTCTTAATTCCTTCACATTCTATGCATTAAGAAATGTGAAGATCACGATTTAAAACAACATTTAGTTTAGGATCAGTGCAGTTCTCCTTAAATCCCAAAGTGATTTATAAACACTCCATCTTTAACTAAAGGCCGGAAGGAGAGAAGAGTTTAACATACATACTCTGCCCAGCTGGCCAAGAAGCTGGATTCTAAAGCAAACCATCTTTCCACTGAGACCTTATTATAATATCTCCTTTACCTGCATTTCTTAAGGTTGGCAGGTTTTAATTTAGAATCCATAGGATATATTTGACAGAAATGTCAAGGAGATTATAGGTTATTACTGGTCATTGGCAGTAACTCAAATATGAGGCAATTATGTGCCTTGACATAGTTGATAATTGGACTGATATTGAGCCTGCAATAGAATAACTTTCTTACTCTGTACCTGCTTAGGCTGAAAGAACCATTCAAACAAGGCCTTGAATGATTTGTATGCCATTGAAAGAAAGAAAGTCTGCAATCCAAACTTTGAATCATACCAGAAGGAAGGGTTGGTGGCCCTTGATGCTATTATATCTCTTATGCTAGCACATTCTCCAGGAAAGACTGGGTAGTTATTAAATATAATAATTATTATTTCATGATTTTTTTTTCATTTGTATGGATGTGTAGAATTGTGATATCAAACATATTTCTTAATTTGGGTCATGTCAAAAATATTGGAAAGACACTGGTCCATATGACATCCTCATGTCAATGTTTTAAAGATAATTTATGGAATGCATGTTCAAAAATAGACTCCTGATATTTAACCCCAGAATTAGTTCTATTCCACAAAGCTCTGTTCCTAACTCATTGGTCTAGTTATTCAAGTCAGAAACCTGCCTTGAAATCAGCTCCTCCTTCAAATTCCATGAACAAAATATCAATGAACATTGCGAAATTGGCCTCCTAGTGTGTTGACAACCCAACACATCTCTTTATCTCCACAAATACCAGATCAGATCAGGCCACCACAGTGTTTCTCATGGACTATTGCAATTTGTCCTCTCACTAGAGAGATGAAGGGATCATAAATGATGAATATGTCAGAAAGTATGAGGTAATGTATGAAATGATTAGTAGGCTAAACAGTAATTTCAGGGCAGTTAGTCTATTGTGGCTGCTATGACAAAATACCATAAACTGTGTAGGTTATAAACAACAGAAATTTATTTTTTATAGTTCATGAGGCTAGAAGGTTCAAGAGCAAGGCTCTAACAGATGTATTGCCTTGTGTGAGCTAGATCTCTGATTCACAGGTGGCATCCTCTAGCCAAGGTCTTACGTGGTGAAAGAAGCAAACAAGCTCCCTTGGGCCTCTTGTAAGGGCACTTCTATTCATGAGGGTTCCACTTTCATGACCTACAAACCTGCCAAAAGGCCCACTTCTTGATAGGCCTTCAAAATATGGATGTAGGGGAGATACAGACATCCAGATCATAGCACAGAGTCATATAAAAAGTCGATATGAACCCACATGTCATACATGTTTAACAGACCACTGAGGGATTTAGATAGTATACTTAAGGCTTTTAGACTAATATCACCCAAAACTAGTTCCTGGATTTCACAGTCAGAAAAACATAAATTAATTATCAATCATTTGGACTACATCATGGAGGATAAGAAATCAGTTACCCAAAGTCCAATCATATATGTAGCAGCCATGAAAGCTGCTACGTAAGATTGCCAGGAATTAGGGAGAAAATGCCCTCTGAAATTCATATTTGCCTCTCCTCAAGGGCTAGGCTAGAGTTTATGTATATAAAACCAAATCCTTTTCAGAGTATATGCAATATATACCACCCTCCTTCCCACCATCAAATTTACACAGGCAGTTGAAGAACTGAGACCTGATTTAATTTGTCAAGTTTATTACTGAAAACCCTGACTCAGACTCTCACACTAAACTTTCCTGTTCAGTTTTTGCTGCCCGCCTCCCCTGCAATACCACTAGATTTTTATTAATGGAATGGTAAACATTTTTACTCAGGAGGAAAATGCAAAATGGCTTGCTGTCAGTAATCAGCATTATACTTTAATTGAATTCCTATTTGGATTCATTTGGTAATTAAACTAGAGGATCTACAAGTTTGTCCATGAGATTCCTCCTAAATCTTGGACTCACTGACCTCTTTCTGGGCATGGTGCTTCTCCCTGCCAGGTCTTTCTATCTTCAGGACAAACAGAAAGGCTCTGTGAGCAGGAAGTGAAGCCAGAGCTACAAACACACGAAGCCTGGGGAGGCAGGCGTCGGGGGCTCCAGACGTCTGCAGCAAAAGTTGAAAATGAGCCAGAGTGTGAAAAGTTGGGAGGCACTGTAAAGCCTTCTGAAGACATCAGAAGCCAAGTATCATAAGAAAAGGAATAAAGAAGTAAAACTGCCATTTTTTACAGGCTTCTCAGGATCACTCCCAATTCCATTGAAACTATAAATATTTAGTTGGATTAAAGTAATTCATAATATAAAAATAAGGAAGACATTTCTAAGGCAAAATAAATGTAAAACTAAAACTTTTAAGGACAGAAACCTTTGATATTCAACCGCTACCATCTGACAATGTCGTTTGCCTGACTCCATCAGACAGGAAGTCCAGGCTCCTCCAGACTATCAGGTCTGAATCTCGTCTGAGTAGAGCTTGGTTTCTGCATCACAACCTGAAGGCCAAAATAGGACAGACAATTCACCCAGAGCAACAAATACAATTATTCATGAGTTGTTCACATGTTCAGATAGATCCAATGTAGAGATTAAAACATGGTCCTGACATAGATTTTCAGTTAGTCTACAAAGATTTTGGAAAGGCATTTTCAGATGATAGAACTTTCAAAAATCTTATCAGTTGAATTTTTGTCAACTTTCTCAAACTTCCTAAAAAGTCTCACTTTTCTTTCTGTGCAACGTACTATAAAATTTTAATTCCCATTAACAGACTTTTTAAAAGATTCATATTTTCTGATCTAGAGCTGCATAGTCCAATATGGTAGCCACTGTCCATATTAAATAAGTTAAAATTAGTAGAGTTAATTACATTCTTTCAGTGGTGGGCAAATCATTCAAGTTGCGCTAGCCACATTTAAAGCACTCTGTGTCCACTTGTTATTAGCTATCATAATGCACAGTGCAGACAGAACACTCCCAACATTCTTACTGAGTAGTGCTGACCTAAAGTAACTTTTCTCAGTATGTTCTGTAGGTCAGTAGCTCTGGATTCTTATTAGGGGTGATGTACAAGGAGTTTTGAGTTAAGGATGCTTTTTCTTTCTGGCAGGTTTGTGTGTGTGTCTGTGTGTGTGTGTGTGTAAGAAAAAGAGAGAGAGAGAGAGAGAGAGAGAAAGAGAAAGAGAGCACAAGTGAGCACATGTGTGCCTTTATTGTGCTAATAAGAATGTCAGTCTCTGGGATATAGAAGTTTCTTGAACCAATTTAAACATTAGAATCTTATTTGTAGAGTAACTACCAGAACAGGGTTCCACAGAATAAATTTTGGGAAATGTGGAAGAAGTAACTTAACATCATGGGTGAAATCAGATGACTGCCCCTAGGTCTTCCCTACTGGAAAGTCTGGGACCACTAATACTCTGGTCCTCTCCTTCCTGGATTCCTCCACTTATTGAGTCCCTGGAAATATCTAACCAAATGGCTGGCAAAATAATCACTAGTCCACCATCTGGCACTGAATCTTTCTAGAAACATAGATAGAGTTGTTTTCTAATTTGCCGTGGTAGTTAGGGGCGATTACTGACAGAGAAGTGATGATGGCTATAAGGGACTTGGCAGCAAGAAGGTATGTATGAGGGTGGAGTCCACAAGCCACGTGTCCATTTCCCCTCCAAGGAAGGCTAAGGGATGAGGAGATGCAAACAATCCATAAAGTTCCCTAAGATGAAAAAGTACAGCTTACTTTCAAGCTTAGAAAAACAAATTTGTTCCTATAAGCCTATAAAAGTTTGGCAATATTTTCAAGCCTAAAGATATAAAACCATTTTAATAAATCATGACCAGCATTGTTTTTTACGGGCTAGAATAGAGCACAGTATAATAGAATAGAAATCGAATAGAATAGAAATAGCAATAGAAAAGTGTATTTGCATTTTTCCTGAAAAGTGCAGATAGCATGATTTAAGTATTGTCTCTGAAAATGTTGTCTGTTTGTGTGTGACATACATGGTCATGATCATGATAAAATATGTATTTCTTACTCTGAGTCACCCTCAGATATGTTTAAAAGCCATGCTCTATAGAAATCTTTAGATTTTTTTCTTGTTTCCTATTAGCCATGGATATTTGCAAAAAAATTCTGAAATTTTTCTTGGATTATGTGTAAGTACCCTATTTGTTTCTGAAGCAGAAGTTTCCATTTTGATCATCCCTTAGCAGCCAACAAGAGTTGTACAAGAGGCATTTGTGGTATCCTTTATGTGAAAGGGCAGATGAGGTAGGCTATGGCATGTTGAAAATAAAGATTTCAGAAGTTGCTAAATATTTTCTTGGAAAAAAAACCCCAAACTATCAATCTTTTCTATCCCAGGAACATTCCAAAATGACTTAAAACATCATTTTGGAGATGTGACCAAGAAAGCCAATGGAAAGAGCAAACCGCATGAAAGCAGTTTGACACACAACATTCTTATGTTTTGTCTAGAAAATTCCACCCTGTCTTCGTGTCCATATAGCACCACACAAAAGAAGTGGCCTCCATGCAAAAGTTTTAACATGTATGTTTTCTAAAAATGGGATACCTTTATGAGCATGGCCACTACATTTCTTATTTATAAAACATGTCCATTGGTAGGATCCCAAAGAAGAAAAGTCTAGCTGACTTTCTTAACATACCTTCCTGCCAACCTCAGGTATCACACCAAGTCATGTAGGACATAATCTACAGAAGCCATTGAACCTGCACAGTGGTAATGTGACTGTATTAAATGGGAATATTTTCAAATGAGAGCTGTGGTTTCATGTGTACTGTGTCCACTATATCTAGGATTTAGTTCTTATTTCAGGCATGCATTTACATTCTTAGAAACATACATCAAAGTCAAGATATATTTCCTCCCAAACTCCACTCTTGTTTTTCCCATCCTCACTCATCTTCAATCTCAACATCTCACATATATTCCAAATTTCCAAGAGCTCATAAGGAACTCTCAACATGGTTGCCTGATTGTTCTGCTATTTTCAACACTTCCACTAATCAAATTTTTCACATCTCCTAAACCTCTAGTCAAGATCCTTTCCAACTAGCCCCATTTCATATATGGCTACCATTGTTACTTCAGGCAAGAAATCTAAACATCATTTTGATGGTCTTCATCCAGCATTTCTAATCTGGCAATAGGACTTGTTATTTCTTCCTTTGAAATGTTTTTGAGATTTGTCCTTTTATCCATTCATAGTGGAACTGCCATAGTTAGGGTCTATGTGCCTGAATTACTGCTATAGACTATTCCCTGTTCAGCTAATGGGAAAATTATGGGCAGGAGGATAAGTCCTTAGGGCACTGAGTGTGCTACTAATTGTGTCATGTGTTTAAAGTTGTCTCTACACATAGAACAAAAAACTTTTTAAACTTCTTTTAAATACTTGGTGTGGGCCCCATATCACCTACTATGGCAACTTAACAGTAGTAGATGTAGCCTTGCCCATGCACACTCTTCTGTCTCACCACTCTGTGACTTTTCCTTATTCAAGTGTTCAGTGACTTACCACCTGTGCCTGCCTCTGACATTTGGAGTGCAGACACATCCTGATATTGGAAATGAATACACAGTGAAGCACAAGTCCAGAGGAAGGAGAGATTAACTCTGGAAGAAGCCTACTGAAAGTGATGCTTCTTCCTGCCTGGAATATCCTTCTTTTATTGTTTAACTAGCAAATTCTACTCAGCCACAATGTTCAGCTCAAAGTCCACCCCTTCTCTGTGGCTTTTTTTTAATCAACAAAAGAAATAATTCAGTGTGCTTAAATTTATATGTGAAGAATTAAAACATCCAGAGAGGTGTGATGACTTGCTCAAATGGTATATACATTTGCTTCATGTGCTCTCTATTTTTTTGGACCAGGGATTGAACCCAGGAGCACTTAGTCACTAAGCTACATACACAGCTCTTTTTTATATTTTATTTTGAGAAAAGGTCTCCCTGAGTTGCTTAGGGCTTTGCTAAGTTGCTGAGACTGGATTTTGAACTCACAATCCTCCTGTCTCAGCCTCCTGAGCTGCTGGTATTATAGAGATACGCCACTATGTTCAATTTCTCCATGAATTTTCTATTTTTGATATTTGTTTTAACTATTTCTGCTCATGAAATTCTTTTGGTATATTTGTGTATACTAGCTCTAAAGGAAAACCATGGACATTAGAGTTATTTGCAGAAATTGTTGAGATTTTGTGACCTTGTCTTTCTTTCCTTCTTTCTTTCTCTCTTTTCTGTATCTGATTTCTTGAAGGCTGAGTGAACATAAGAGTATCTATAAAGGAAGTGTATTCTCCACCTAGAATAGGCTCCAAACTGTATAGCTAATCTAGCATGTTTTGAAAATGTCTCCATTTCCTACCCTTGTTCTAAGGGAAGGAGTGTTTGATCAAATCCAACTAATCTTTCATTTCTAATCAGTTGTGAAAACATGTTTCACAACAGATTCTTAGGAATCTGGCCACTGGGATAGAGAGGAGTAAATTATGAGAGAAAAGTGGTTAAATACAGATCAGTGTTTAGATTATAAAGCTTCAGTGAGCTAGTCAACTACTTCCTCTGTGGAACTCCATCCAAAGCTACTCTTGTAAGTAATATAAATCTCTTAACTTCCATTAACTGTTAGGATTAGAGCTCTTTATTTCTTTAATATTTCTAATACAATTATTCTGTCTTATTTTTCAAAAAGTGTAAAAATTCACTATGTCCATTCAAATTAATTTAGTAGTTTTTTAATTAAATTTCTATGCCTCTGATACTGTAAGGTGTCAGTCAAGGAACCAAAGGAAGGATTCACCTTAAAATATCACTTTAAACTGGGAACAGAGGCATATATTTGTAATCCCAGCTACTTGGGAGGATTAGGCAACAAGATTGCAAGTTTGAGGCCAGCCTCAGCAATTTAACAAGAACTTGTCTAACAAAAAAAGAAAGAAAGGATTGGATATAGCTCAGTGATATAGCACTCCCCCCCCCCCAAATATCAGGTTAAGATAGCACTGAGAAGATTCCATTCACCTAAATAAATGTACATAATTTTATCACTTTTTCTTTTAAAATATTATTATATAACTCCTGTGTAATAGAAGACTGGGGAACAAAAACTCTCCCACACTACTTGTATAGGTATAAAATTGACTATAGTGTATCAGGATACTTTGTTATTTTTCACTGAAATTAAAACTTTTCTATTTTTGATGTATCAACTTCATTGCCATAAGTATAGTGCAATGGTACATTCACACTAATAGGCCAAGAATTATGCAGAAGAATTTTCATTGCAGCTTTATTTATAATAGATAAGATAATCAAACATCTTTTCATGGGGGTCTTTAGATAAAATACAGTAAAGCCACTCAATGAAATAAAATGCCACTATTCTGTAGAATGAAACAAAGTCATTAATGCTGATAAGGAAATGTTTCTAAGATGTATTTTTTTAAAAAAATAACCTATGACAAACTTTTTGAGACATCATTTGTATTTTTAAAATGCTTTATAAAGACGTTGAACCATAAGTACAGAATTTAGAGGCCAAAGCAATAGATCATATTTACCTTCTTTGTCTTAAAGAAGTATAAAATTGACAAAATTTAAAGCAACTCTGTTCAGGAATTTGACAGTAGGCAATGCAGAGTTGTCCATGATCTTTGAGAAAAGGGAAATACATGAGATGAGCTCCCTTTCACCATGGTTCCTAACCCAAGGAACCTTACCAACTATGGTGCAGAGGAGTACAGATCAAACAGAGCAAAATCCTCTCTAGGTGAAAGTGAGATCAAAATGCAGGCATCCTGAGGAAGATGAAATTTGAAGAATAGCATTCAGGAGAGGAGGTAGCTCTACAGAAATATCACTAATGCTTCACTTGTAACACTTGCTGGCTGCTAAGTAATGATCAAAATGGAAACTTCTGCTTCAGAAACAAATAAAGTACATATTTCTCACCTTCTGTACAGAATATATGATATGTATAATTACACACACACATACATTATTAGTATTACCCTTGAATACCAAGCTGTGCATATACATTGTGACACTCTGCAAAATCTGGACTAAGAGCTACTGAAACATTAAGAATTGGATGGTGATTCTGGACATTGCCCAATATTGAGGTATATTGGAATTTCAACTGATCAGAGTAGAGAGAGCTTTCTGAATAACCCAAACATTGAGCATTCAGTTAAGACTGGATAAGAAGGATACACCATAGAACAGTACCACTGTGCCCCTGCAGAAAGGTAATCCTAGAGAATCCTTCTTCAAAAAGCCTCAAACCAAGCTTTTCTGAGATTAAACTGATCCTCTAATAAATCAACTAACTTTTGAAATAAAATACAGCACTGTTTAAAGGAAGAAAAACAGCATTACTAATATCCAACATACACCAAATTCAAATATTAGATGTGAATAGGTAGAAATCATGAATAATAGTTAGAAAAAAATAGTAAATAAAAACAGGCCCAGTGATAATAAATATGGAGAAAAAAGTCTTTAAAGGAAAATGTAATAAAATAAAAGATAGGAGATCTCAGAAGAGAGGAGAAAGGTATATATTAAAAAATTAGAGCCATAATAAACAGTACCTGAAATGAAAAAATAAGAAAATTGAATAGTCCAGAAGAAAATGAAGTCCTTGAAAATTGTTCAATACATGATACACTAAATAAAGGGCAAAGGGGAAAAAAGACTGGAGGAAATAGAGAAACCGTGACTGTGAGACAGTATTCAGCCACCTAACATATAAACAAGAGTCCAACAGGGAGAGGATGACAGATGAAGGGAGAGGAAAGAAAGAAAGAAAGAAAGAGAGAGAGAGAGAGAGAGAGAGAGAGAGAGAGAGAGAAAGAAAGAGAGAGAGAGAGAGAAGGAAGGAAGAAAGAAAGAAAGAGAGAGAGAGAGAAAGAAAGAGAGAGAAGGAAGGAAGAAAGAAAGAAAGAAAGAAAGAGAGAGAGAGAAAGAAAGAAAGAGAGAGAAGGAAGGAAGAAAGAAAGAAAGAAAGAGAGAGAGAGAAAGAAAGAAAGAGAGAAGGAAGGAAGAAAGAAAGAAAGAGAGAGAAGGAAGAAAGAAAGAAAGAGAGAGAGAAAGAAAGAAAGAGAGAGAAGGAAGGAAGAAAGAAAGAAAGAGAGAAAGAAAGAAAGAAAGAGAGAGAAGGAAGAAAGAAAGAAAGAAAGAAAGAAAGAGAGAGAGAGAAGGAAGGAAGAAAGAAAGAAAGAAAGAGAGAAGGAAGGAAGAAAGAAAGAAAGAAAGAGAGAAGGAAGGAAGGAAAAGAGAAAGAAAGAGTTTAAAACATGGCTAAAAAGTTTTCCAAATTTTAAGATAAAGCATCAATTCACAAATTGAAACATTTGACAAAACCAAAACAAAATAAGCAAAAAGAAAACCACATCTAGGTAAACCAAATCTAAGTAAATAGGCATCAAATTTAACTGTAAGATGAAGAAAATGTTTAAGAAGCCAGAGAAACTTGAAATACATGGGGGGAAAAAGCACTAAGTAAAAGGCCTGATTTCTCATCAGAAACGATGGAAGCTAGAAGACAATGGAGTAAAATATTTTAAGTTCAAGGCTGGAGGGAGAGCACTTTCAATCTAAAATTTTTTAACCTGAGAAAGTAGCCTGCTCAAATGAAGACAAATATATTTTCAGATTAATAGCAGAAAACCTTCATAACCAGAAAATCTGCACTATAAAAATAAATGTTAAAGGAAGTTCTGAAATCTTCAAAATAACTGATAGTGAAAGAGGCTTATATATCAGCAAAGAAAGAGCAATCAAAAGAGTAAATATATGGAAAAATATAAAAATGGCTTGTGATGATTAATCTGCATTGTCAACTCGATTGAATCTAGAAATGTCTAGGATTAAAAGACTTCTGGGTGTTTCTCTGAGGGTTCCAGAGATGATTGGCATGTGGGACAGCAAACTGATGGAAGAGAACCACTGAATGTAGGCAACACTGTTCAACAGGCTGGGAACCTTGATGAAACAAGAGATAAGAAGGAGGAAGCCAGGAAAGATGCAAGCTTTATTCTTCCTGAGCAGGTGCATTTCGTGCTGCTGCCCTCACCTGGGGACATCAGACTCTAGTTCCACCACTCTTCCAATGTAAATTCTCACCTTAGCAATACTCTAAGGAGTTCCCAGTCCTTCAGTCTGTGACTGGGATTGCATTATTGGTCCCTCTTGTTCTGAGGCTTCAGTTTCTTTGAGAAGCTATTGGTTTCACTAGCTCTCCAGTCTACAGATGACCATTGTGGGTCTATCCAGCTTCTGATGATGTAAGCTTATCTGATAAATCCCCTTTTACTACATACACATTCTGTTGGTTCTGCTCCTTTAGAGAACCCTAACTAATACAAAAATTATTCATCTAATAACTTTATTTATAAAAAAATTAATTGTTTAAAAAATACTATGAAATGTGTAGTTTTAACTAACTAAAGGCAAAATAAATGACAAGCACAAAGGATAGGGGAGGATAAATATTATAAGGTTCTTATATTGTACATGAAGATACAGAAATTTAATTTAAATCATAGTGTTGTTAATAATGCATGTTATAATCACAGGGCCAACCACTAATAATGAAAACAAAAAATTGTAGCTGAAAAACAACAAGAATAGACAAATGGAACAATAGTAAATATTTGATTAGTGTCAAAGAAGAAAATAGTGAAAAAGAAGAAAATTAACAAATAATATAAATAGCAGAAAAGCAAGAGGTAGACTAAAATTCAATCATATCAATAATTACATAAATGCAAATGAAGTTAACTCATTAAAAGTTAGAGATTGTTAGACTAGATAGAAAAGCAAAATTAAACCATTTTTACACAAAGACAGTTGGAAATAATTATGTGGAAAAATATTTAGTAGGTGTGTGAAGAGGGTAACTCATAAAGATTATAAAGATTAGAAAAATATCATGGTCTATGTTGTGGCCAAAACCAATCCTATATAAACTCATCCAGAAAATAGTGAAGAAGAAAATACTTCCCAGATCATTTTATGAGGCCAATATTATTGTAATACCAAATCCAGAAAAAAACATAAAAAGGAAACTATAGAGAAATATTTCTCATGCATAAATCACAAAAATCCTTAACAAAATGTTAGCAAATTAAATTCAGTAATATATAAAAATGATAATGCATCAGGGCCAAGTGAGGCTTACCAGGAATGCACTATTGGTTTACCATTTGGAAATCAATCAATGTGAACTACCATGATAACAAAATGAAGGCCAAAAAGAATAAAAGGGGAAAAAACCCCAGATGGCTATTTTAATAAATGTAGAAAAATAATTTAATAAGATTTAACATCCAAACTGAGCATGACTGGTGTGCACCTATAATTCCAGCTACTCGGGAAGCTGAGGTAGGAAGATCCAGGCCAGTTCAAGGCCAGTCCATGCAATTTAGCAAGACCTGTCTTAAAATAAAAAATAAGAAGGGCTTGGATTATAGCTTAGCGATAAGTACCTCTGGGTTCAATCCCTAGTACCACAAAAAGAGAAAGGAAAAAAAGATTTAATATCTATTCATGACAAAAACCCTCAGTGAACTAGAAAAAAGAACACTTCCTCAACCTAGTGAAGGATGTGTACTAGAAAACTACAGAAACCTACAGCAATGTTTATGGGTATGAACTCTATATGGTACTATAATGGTGAATGTATGACATGATACACTTTTCAAAATCCCTAGATCTATATAATACAAACAGTGCACTGTAATCTAAATTATAGACTTTAGTTCAAAAGAATGTGCTATGATCTGAATGTTTTCATCCTCTCAGAATTCACATGTTGAAACCTAATTTCCAAGGTGGGGCCTTTGGGAGGTGACTAGGCTATGGCAGTGCAGCCCTTGTGAATGGGATTAGCATCCTTACAAAATAAGCTTGAGCTTTATTTTTTTGCCCTTTTATCAAGTGAGGTCACTGTGAGAAGGAGCTGTTCTCTGAACTAGGAAGTGGGCCTTCGCCAGACACCAGATCTGCTGACAACTGGATCTTGGAATTTCCAGCCTTCAGTGGTCCAAGAAGTAAGTTTCTATTGTTTATAAATTACCCACTCAATTCTGTTATAGCAGCCCAGAGAGATTAAGCAAAATGCATCCAGAAGTGCTCATCAATTGTATCAAACTAATGTAAGGTATTACAAATTAGTAAAACCTGGGATAGGTGCCATGGTTTGAAGCTGAAAGGCCTCTGAAAGGCCCATGCATTAAAGCGTTAGTTCATAGCTTGGGGACCTTTTGGAAGGTTGTGGAACCTTTAAGAAATGGAGCCTAGTGGGAGGTTTTAGGTTATCAGGGGAATGTCCTTGAAGGGAATTGTGGAACCATGGTCTCTCCTTTTCTTTTTTTTCTTTATGTTTTCTAACCACAAGGTGAATAGTTTACTCTGCAACATCCTCCCACCATAAGGTGCTGCCTCTCCAACAGGCCTAAAACTACAGGACCAACTGGCTGTGAACTAAAACCTCCAGTACTGTGAACCAAAACAAACCTTTCCTCTCTTGAAGTTGATTATCTTGGGTATTTGGTTATAATACTGGAAAGCTGATTAGTACAATAGGAAAAGGGAGCATATGGAAAGTCTACAGGTTATGCTTAATTTTTCTGTAAACCTCAAGTGCTTTAAAAAATAAGCTTAGAATTTTTTTTACAACCTGTAGAAAATGTTAACCCTTGGAATTTTTTTATCCTAAATTTCTTTTATCCTGAAATTTTTTTCCCCTAAAATGACAAACAATGCAAAGATAACCATTCTTACCATTTCTCTTACACAATGCAGTAGAGGTCCTTGCCAGCACAATCAAGGTGAATAAATAAATGCCTAACATAAAGATTAATACATAGGCTGGGGTTGTGGCTCAGTGGTGGAGTGCTTGCCTCACACATGTGAGGTACCTCACACCACATAGAATAAATAAAAATATTCTGTCCATCTACAACTAAAAAAAAATTATAAAAAAAGATTAGTACATAAGAAAGATTACCATCTTTATTTATAGGTAACATAATAATGAGCATAAAATATTTTTAGGAGTGTGCAATAAAATCTCTAGACCTGATAAAAAATTTACCAAGGTCACATGAAGCAAGAGTAATGGATAAAAATGATTTTACTTTTATATGTGAGCAATAAACAATTTGGGAAAAATAATATATTAACAATATCATTTATAATAAAATGATTAAATACATAATAAGATCAATTTAACAGTATGTATGCAAAAACTGTATAGTAAAAACTATTCCAGCAGGCTACTGGGAAGAAATTTGGGGAAAGATTATAGAAAGATGATTCTATAATATGTATAGAATTTCAAAGGGCATTAGAATAGGCAGTCTTTAAAAAGAATGAAGTTGGAATATTTGTATTATCTGATTATAAGGCAGTTTATTATAAAGTTACAGTAATCAAGAGACTGCAATATCAACTTACAGCTATACATATAGATCAATGAAACCAAGTCAAAAGTTTGGAAATAGAACCACAATGAAACCATGTCAAAATTCTGGAAATAGAACTACTATGTTTTTTAAAAAGCACCAAATTAATTCAAAAGGAAAGTCTTTTTAAAAAGTCACATTGGAACAACTAAGTGTCCATATTTTTAAAATGCACCTTGACTTCTGTCTCATACCACACTCAAAATTAAATTTGAGATAACTCATATATATAAGTATAAAAGCTAAAACATCTAAAAGAACACAGAGAAGACTACTTCTGCAATTTTGTGTTGTGTAAAGATTTTTATCCAGGATAGAAAAAGCCCTTACTATAAAAGAAAAAAAAACGATAAATTGCTTAAAATTAAAAATTTCTGTTCATAAAAAGACAATGTTCAGAAAATGAAAAGGCAAACTGTGGTCTAGGGAAACATATTGATAATGTATACATCAAAAACATGACTTGTATCTAGAAAATATAAAGAATTTCTACAACTTAATTGTAGAAACTAAATCTTGAATTAAAAAATATATTAATCTGAAAAATATTTGAATAAACACCACAAAATAATATCAAATGCCCACTAACAACATGAAAAGGTGACCAAAATTTTGATCATCAGGAAGACACAGGTTAAAACTAAAATGATACCCTGCTTCACATAAATGTTGAAGAGGTAGAACCATTGGATTTCTCATACATTGCAAAAGTATAAAACGGTTCAGCTGCTTTGGAAAACTGGCAATTTCTTATAAACACACATTTATTCTATGATCCACCAGTTACATTCCAAAGAGAAATAAAGACATATGTCCATAAAAGTATTTGTGTATAAACATGCATATCTGTATTATTCATAATATTTACACTGAAAATAACCTGATTATCTATCAAGAAGGAAATGAATAAACAAATTTCAGCATGTTGGTATAGTGAAGAAATGAAAAATGATGAGTCATTGATGCATGAAGTAAAATGGATGAATTTCAAAGATATTTGGCTAAGCAGATGGAGCCAATCATAAAAGATAGTGCATAATTCCATTTGTATGAAATCTTGCAATAGGTAAGGATTTGGTATTAGAAATCCAAGGGTGATGGCCTTCAATGGGAAAATATTCCATATCTTGGATCATTTTTGTGTAGTACCCAAATGTATGCATTTATCGGAACTCAATGGAGTTAAGCAGATTTCACTACATAGAAATTAAGATTTGATAAATAAAAGGAAAATATTTTACTCATACATACACACACCAAGGAGAGAGGGGAGATGAGAAAGAGAGAGTTTATTCTTTTTTCCTTAAGTTCATCCCAAGAAACTACTAAAATGTCTAATAATGGGTGTTCAGTAAATATTTAGTTCTATGAAAGAACAGATATGCATGAAAATTTTGAATAATATTCAAGGAACTTAATAATTGTTACCTTTGAATATCAGTGTAATAGAGAAGGGGGATGTTTATTTACAATTTTATATATTTCTATACAATCCTTAGGTACATACTATAGCCGTGCATGAACACACACACATGCATACAAACTTCTATATTATAGTTATGAATGGTTTTTGAAATCTAAATTTGAGTAAAAATTACATTTAAATGTCTGGCACCTAATAGAGTCCAATATATTTTTTCAGAAAATGAATGAATAAATGGATAAATGATTGTTTTTCAAACAATTTTTTTCTTTTTTATTTGTTCTTTTTAGTTACACATGACAGTAGAATCTATTTTGATATAGTTATACAAGAATGGAATATATCTTCTTCTAATTAGGATCCCAGTCTTGTGGATGTACACAATGTTGAGATTCACTGCGATGTATTCATATATGTACATAAGAAAGCTATGTCAGATACATTCCACTGACATTCCTATTTCTATCCCCCCCCCCTTTTAAAAACTTCAAGTTTATTTTACATAATTCAGCACACGTCAAATCCTGAACTAAAATTTTCACAGTACCTGTAAGTAATAAAATTAGCTATCACCTCAAAAGAACATCAGGGAGATTTATTGTGGCTAATCTTTTCCACAACTGTGCAAAGCAGATAATATTTTCTCTAGTTTACAGATGATAAAAGTTGAGGTCAGGGAGACCAGATGATTTGTCAAGGTTCTAGGGTTAAAGATTGACAAATCCAGAATTTGCTGCCATAATTTCTTCCTAAACTTATGGTTTTCATAATGCTTTCTTTTGACTCTCAGGTATCAAAAATTAATACAGAGGAAAACAAAATTAAAAGTTACATTTTTAAAAACAAGTTAAGTTTAGAATATAGCAGCCAGAGAGACTGGATTTTGAGAAAAAGGTAAATCACAGGAAGAAGAGTTGCTAAGTAATGGGCATAGAATCTGCCTGAAGGGTAGATCAACCAGGCTGTCACCTGAAGCCCTCATCTAGGGCTACTAAAGTATCTGTGGAATAAATTAGAAATGGGATGCCCGCTGAATGAAATTTTCTCATACATCTTTTTTTGTAGCTACAGAAACATAAATCGGTCCAAACCATGTGAAGCAGACAATGTTTCAGATGAAAATGTAAAGACAGTCCTCACTTGAAGAACATTCCTCTACTGAATAGTTTTGCAACATGCACGTGCAGTTGTGGTCAGCCAAAAGACAGCAGTAGCTGGCAGCTGAAACTCAGGCCAAAAAGAAAAAAGAAGTTTCACAGCATAATGCTGTTCATACATTGAGGAATTTCCTTCATTATCTAAATCTTTAATAAGCTTGCCAAGAAGTTGTCTGGTCTGGATAATCACAAAAGAATAGCAGAGAGAATAAGAGCTATAGGAAAATGAAAACTTGGATCATTCTATTTTTTTCAGACATTTGACTGGTATGGGCAGCAGAGTAAATTAATAAATGAATCTCTTTCTGTATATTTTTTCATTAAAAGGAAATATTGAATAAATATTTAAAAATTCATTTTGAAATGGTACCAGATTATTAGTCTGGAGACACCCACATGTCCAGGGCCAGCCTTGGCTGTACTTATGTAGTCCTTCCTTTTATCCTTTTCATGGTGGAATCATGGATCAAAATGGGGGCAAAAGGCCAGGACCTCCCCTAAGATCAGGATTATCTGAGGAAAAATAAAAACTACAGTCTCAAGCCATATTCAGAGAGAGAGAGAGACTTTTCAGAGGCGTGCAATTGAATGCTGAACGTGGAATGTATATGTGTTTAAGGAATTCAGATGTCAGAGTGAGCAATGGCCAGAAAAGGAAGGGTTTATGTTTGATATGTACCTTAAACAACACTGGAAAGATAAGTTGAATTTGAGAGTGAGAACTGAATACCAGACACAGGCATAATTCCACTGAAGAATTACAGTATCCTGTTCTATTTCTTCTTCAGAGCTGCACCTGACCATCCAAACCCATTTACACCACTCACTGCCTCTCAGCATCATCTATGCACACATGTATACACACACACCCCACAATGAACATAAGAACTAGGCTTGAAGGAAGTATGTGACTTGCTATAGTAGCTACTTACCATAATTAATTCAGTAACTTGCAAAAGTGTCTCACAAAAAATAATTCTTAATGAAAAACAGAATTGCAAAAATTGTCCTAAGGAAGACTAATTTTATATCCCTTGGATTCTCCCATGGGTATGTCTTCCTTTCAAACATCAACACAGAGGAAAGTTACCAAAAATAGCCTACTGAGTTTGGGACAAAATAATAATGCTGTTCATTTGGCACCTGCTTGAAATGGAAGCTGTTCTCTTTTGAAAGCAACTCCTGTAAAAAACAACTTGGCCTAACTCAGTCCTTCAACACCACCTGTAGGGGTACAAATGTCAGCACCACTCATTAGGCATAAGGCGATGTTTTCTGTTGTTTCTTTAGAAGTGAACAAGATGTTGGCATGACTGTGTTTCTTTCCTTGGTTGCTGATGAAGAAGTTTCCTTTGGAAACTGGAGCTTACAAAGAGGGTCCCTTTGTTGGCAAAGAGAAAAGAGGTTGGAAGGCTTATTTTGAACTATGTATGTATTACAGTAGGTTATTTTCCCAAAAGAACCATTATGGGGATAAACCATTTTTGTACTTTTGAAATAATGAATTGCAGAGAGCTGTCCGTGGGCTTTGTGTGGACCACTGCGCATGGTAGCCATTTGAATAGGGGAATCTGGTGTCGGGGAACGACATTCGACCTTTGGCCTGGTTTGACTGCCTAGATTTCCGGAGCCCTATTCAAGCTCTGCCAAGAGTCCCACACAGCACTGGAGATGAACTGACCTGCTGTAGCCCCACAGCCCCCCTGAGATGGGTGTGACTTGCCAAGATGCCAATCAACCTGCTGACTGCAAGACTCCAAGAAGCAAGACTCCACCCTTGAAACCTTATCCCTGCTTTTAATGTACCCCCTTAAATAAACCATGGGAGCCATTTTCTTGTTGTCTAGCTCCAGCTCCCACATGGACTGGACCTATGGACCTATCAGAGGCTCCAACTTTTGAAACTATAATTCTGTCTTTGTCTTTTGTTCTTTACTAATTATTCTAGACTTTGGTTTCTCAGGTGGCCTACATCCTCCTCTGCAGGAAGAAGAACCTCTTGAGGAGATGCTGGATGTCTCCCTACAATGAATTTTATTTCTTTTATTTTATTGTTATTATTTTTTTGGTACTGGGGATTGAACCCAGGGTTACTTAACCCCACTCTTTCTTAAAGAATGTATTTATTTTAATTAAGTATACACGCCAGCAGAATGCATTTTGATTCATTGTACACAAATTGAGCACAACTTTTCATTTCTCTGGTTATACATGATGTAGAGTCACACCATTTGCACAGTGGTACATGTACCTAGGGCAGTGATGTCCATCTCATTCCACCATCTTTCCTGCCCCCATGTTCCATCCCCTTTGACCAAAGTTCTTCCATTCTACCCATACCCCCTCCCCCATTATGGATCAGCATCCACTTATCAGAGAGAATATTTGGCCTTTGGTTTTTAGGTATTGGTATAATTTGCTTAGCATGATATTCTCCAACTCCATCCATTTACCTACAAATGCCATAATTGTATGCTTTTTTAATGCTGAGTAATATTTCATTGTGTATATATACCACAGTTTCTTTTTTCATCTATTGAAGGGCATCTAGATTGGTTCCACAGTTTAGCTATTGTGAATAGAGCTGCTGTAAACATTGAAGTGACTGTGTCACTATAGTATGCTGTTTTTAAGTCCTTTGGTATAGACCCAGGAGTGGGATTGCTGGGTAAAATGGTAGTTCCATTCCACGTTTTCTAAGGAATCTTCATACTGTTTTCCAGATTACAACTCCACACTTTTTATATTTTATTTAGAAATAGATCCTCTCTAATTTGTTGAGGCTAGCTTTGAACTCATAATCCTCCTGCCTCAGCCTCCCAAGCTGCTGGGATTACAGGAGTTTGCTACTGCACCCAGATTATTATTTCTTTTAAATCTGCTTTTCTTAACTCACTTTGAAAATAAATAGGTACAAAAATATTATTCTGCTTTCTAATCATGCATCAAAAATAATATTTAATGCTTAAAGTTACTTCAAACAATATGGAAAAGAAAGAATAGGTAGAAAGAATTCCTGATGCCCTTGCCATATTAAGAAGAAAATAAAAATCACATACTAAGACATGTATGAACAATGCAAATGGTTGTTATAGATGTCCACTGGTGAAAGGAAGCATCAAAAACTAGGAAATATTCTATCAAACTTTTACAACACATAAATAAATTTTATGAAAATACATACTTGCTCTTTTATACCTACCCTACAAGGTCTTTTCCTTATAGGCATTCCAATTTTCATAATGATCATAAATGAGGTACTAAGTAAAAGATGTATGAGAAAGATGTCAGTGAGAAACATTATCATCAGGACAGTAAGTTAGAAGATAAAATGTAATCTTGGATTCAGAATAAAGCTACAAATATAATTTTAATTTTTTTAAAGAAAAATTTCAAAGTAGTAATGAGTTATGTAACTACTTATAAGGACAAAAATTTAGGAAAAACTGCTATGTCTCGTACAAAGAACAAGTGAAATTAATATGCTAGAGAAGGTCCCTGAACAAGTTGAAGGGATCAGGACTCACAATTATATTGATAGTCCAATATAAAAGAAAAATAATATTTCAAATACAATAATAGTTATGGAATATTTTCATAGATGTACTATAAAGAATATTTATGATCTTAAAACTTTCTGTAATAAATCAGAAAGAAGAATAAAGTAGGAAGTATATAAACAAATCATTAATTAGTAGAAATGTTCTGCTTCTGGTTGAATATCAAAGTTATAAATTTGTCACTATTATCCAAACAATGAGAACAAGCCAGATGAGCTACCAAATTATAGCTTTAAAAAATCATCAGAGTGCCAAGGTTGCAAATAAATCCAAATGAACTAAATTCCAGAATGTGACAAGTCCTTCCTAAGAGAGAAGAGATTGGTGACTATTTTCATATCTAGTGCAGCTTCCAGAGAAGAAGGTATAACCAGTGTAACTCACTAGTTATACACACCAGTAAGAAGACATCAGCCAAAGATTTCGTGAACTTTTAATGGCCATATAAGGATGGCATAGCAGAATCACAAGGAGCCCCAAGAAATTATTTTTGTACCCATTTACTAGGCCTTTCCCATGGGCCTTCACTGAGTGCATAAGTATCATATTCTGAAGGCTGGGGATGAGATGGGATTGTGGAAAAAATTTTCTGAGGTACTTCAGGTGGAGAAGAGTAAAGCTGGTCACAAATTATGATTCCTTTTGAGAATTTGGTGTTCTATGTCTCCTTCACTTGAATATAGGTAAGTTCTGTGACTTCTCTGGTGTAGGGCAGACGTAATCTAGGTCAGTTTCTGATTTCAGGCTTTAGGACAGAAACAACTTCTCCTTCCTGTTTTTGAAGCCATTGCTCCTAGAAGCTAGCAACCATGCTGTGAGGAAGCCCCATGCAGAGTTTAATGTGAAGAGAAGTCAAGGCTCTCAGACATAATCCTTAGGTGAGCACTCAGCTGACAACTATAAGAAAATTGCCAACAAATCTGAGTAAGTCTTCTTGGAATTGTGTCATCTAATTCTAAGGGATTCTACCCCATCTGATGCTGCATATAAAAAAAAAAAACAAAAAACAAGAAAAACTGAGGTGAACTGATGAACTCTACTGTAATCCCTAACCCAAATTATCATTTTTCCATGTGGGTGGCAATTATCCCAGCATATTTATTGAACAAGAGATCTGTTTTGCTATTACTTTGCAGAGTCATTTTTGCCACAAATCAAATGCCCTTCTAGTGCGAGTGTCTTCCTGGGATCTCCATCTCTTCTCATCTGCTTTCACAAGACACCATGTTATGGTTTGGATCTTAAATATTCCCCCAAAACTCATGTGTTGAAGGCTTGATCCCTAGCTGATGGTGCAACTGGAAAGTGGTGAAAACTTTAGGAGATGGGGTCTAGTTGGAGGAAGTAGGTCATTGGGAATGTGGCCTTAAATTGTAGACTGGGATCCTGGAACCCATCCCCTTTTGCTTCCCAGAAGCCATGAGGTGAACAGGTTTTGCTCTACTATGCACTTCCCACAGTGATTCTCTGCCCCATGCCAGACCAAAGTAACAGGGCCAAGTGATCATGGACTGGAACCCCTTAAGCCATAAGCCAAAATAACTCTTTACACCTTTTGAGTTATTTATCTCAAGTATTTTGTCACAGTGAGGTAAAACTGACTAGCGCACACCATCTGTATTTACCTTTGAAGTAAATTTTTAGATCTGATAGTAGAGGTGCTGTAAGTTGGTGCTTCTTCCAAATTGTCTTGGCAATTCTTGTTTTTTTTAATATCATATAGTTTTAGATTTATTTTGGCTGGTTAGAATTCTCCCACATCTTTGGTATGTTTTTTTATTTATTATTTTTCTAAAGTTATTGTAAAAGACATTTACAAAATTTAATTTCTAACTGATAGTCACTAGCAATGTGAGTATAATTGATGTTGTACATTCAATTGTGTCCAGCAATCCTGCCCATCTACTTATTTATTTATTTTTCTGTATGTTGCTTGAAAATTTCTACAATTATCACATTCATGAAACATGACAGTTTTATTGAAAAAAATATTTATTTATATTAATAAATATAATATGATAAATATATATAAATAGGTCAAATATAATATGTTAATATATAATATATTATGGCCTAATATATTTCATATGTCACATATTATATCTATCATATTATAGCCATCATATATTATATACATTATATCATGTTATGGCCTAATAGATTTTATGTATGTATGTATATATATGTATGTATGTGTATATATATATATATATATATATATATATATACAGTGAAACGTTTCATGTCAAATTGATATTATTTATTCTATTAAATTTTTTAAAATTCATGGTGCATATATTTGGATGTAGAATTCTCTTCATGAAATAATTTTCAGGTATAATTTTTTAATTAATAAATAAGTATTAAGTTTATTTCTTTTTGTGTTGGTTTTGATACAGATTAATTGTTTTAGGAAGTGTATTTCACTTACATTTGTATACTTACTAGCAAAATTACCCTTTTGTTATCTTTTAATGTCATGATGTTATTGCTGTGGTATGCTGATAAATGTTTAATGAGGAAAACATAATGTATGCATTGTATATATACACAAGTTTATTGTCATATTTATTGATATTAATGGTCTATAACATACAATTTGTAAATAATAAAACATGTGCAATAATTTTTATTGCAAATCTCAATTAACACTGTATTTTGCTGAATATTTTCTTTGATTTTTGCCAAACTCTTATCAATAGCCAATCTATGTCATATGACAATGACATTATTCTAAAGTGCTCTTTAAAATATTTTATTGTAATTAAATATAATGTTATCTACTGTTAAATAATTTCTCCTTTTTGTACAAATAACACTCATTATACTGAATCTTCTTTCAGCCTCAGCACTATTATGTAAGAATTTGTTTTTTATGACATAAACAACTTCTTTGGATATTTAAGATCATTTCTTCAATTTCTGTGCTATTCACAATGTAATGGCAACAGACTTAATGCACTTTAAGATTACTCTGCATAATTAACAACATTTTATCTACCTTTTTAGAAAGTGTAGACAACATCAAAACAATGAATTAAGCCAAAGTTTGATGAATTTGCTGATTCCCATAGTATAAATACTCCCATTATCAAGGTCAATATCAAAGTACCAATGTGACATGTCTAAACACAGAATTGGTAAGAGATGTGTGGCAACACCTTATATAGTATTTCCACCAAATACAATAGATGTGAATCAACTCAAGAGCATACATACTTTAAACTGTAGTAAAACAATTAGGAAGTAGTAAATTTTGAGCATTCATTGCCTTTGTTTTAATTTGACTTATTTAGTTGAAATTACATATAATTTAATTTTTAAATGGCTATATTTAAATCTTGGCTTTCAAATTCCTCAAAATTTAACAATTGGTTCTTATGAATCAGTAAAAACTTGTTATTGCATACTACTAGATTATTATAAGGACTTCTTTTCCATTCCTGATGTTGGTAATTAATGTGCACACTTTTTCTTTTGTTAAATCAGTTGTACAAAGGTTTTACCAATTCATTTATTTATTTTTGTTTTGCAGTTCTGGGGATTTAACCCAGGGGCACTATCCCATTTGGCTACATCCTTACCACCCACCTCCACCTTTATTTTTTCCTTTAATTTTGAGACAGGATCTTTTGTAAGTTGCCCAGTCTGGCCTTAAACTTATGATTCCTCTTCCTGGGCCTCCTGACTAGCTGAGATTACAGGTGTGTGTGGCAGTATTCAGTTTAGGCACAATTTATAAGACTTTCATAAAATAAATATTTTGCATTTTTGTATGTATTCCATTAATTTCTGTTTTTTTCTTTTGCATTTACTTTATTTTTCCTTTTTAGTTACATGACAGTACAGTATAGTTTGACATATTTATACAAAACATGGAGTACATTTTATTCTAATTAGGATCCCAGTCTTGTGGTTGCACATGATGTGGAGATTCACAGGGGTGTATTCATATATGTACATAGGGAAAGTTATGTCAGATTCATTCCACTGTCTTGCATTCACTTTACTTTTAGTAGACTATTCTTTAAGGGTGTATGCTTAGATCACTGATATTACACATTTTTCTTTTATAACATTTGCATTGAAGTTACTTTCTAAGCATTGCATTTTACAAAGGACTTTTTCAAGTTTTATTAATTTACCTAATATTTTTTATTTGAGCCATATATGATAATAATACACTGCACAAATTTAACAAGTACAATTTGATACATTTTGACATATGTATACATCTGTGAAATCACCACTATCATGTTTAAGTTTTAGTGGACTATTGGTCTTGAGGAATTTACTAGGAGTGAATGGCTAGTTCATACGCCAATATATGTTTAATTTTTAAAGAACCAGCAAACTGTTTGCCAACATAGTTTTACCATTTTATGATCCAGCAAGTATTATATGAGAATTTACATTCTACATACTCATTAAAATATTGTATGGTCAGTCTTTAACTTTAGCAATTTTAATAGGTATATTTTATTTGTGGATTTGTGGGTTTTATTTACATTTTCCAATATTTTATTTCTATTCCTTTTTATTACTGAATAGCATCTATAAGGATATACTACTGTTCATTTATCCACTTACCCACTGAAGAACGTTTACTTTGTTTCTAGTTTGGAACAATTACACATAATTTGCTATAATTGCTATAAACATTCACTTATGGTTTTTTGTGAACATACATTTTTATTTCTCTTGGATCAATACCTAGTAGTGCAATTAACGGGTCATATAGTAATTGTATGTTTAACTTTATGAGAATCACTGAACTGGTTTTAGAGAAGCTGTAACATTTTTCATTCCCACTAGAAATATATGAGTTCCAGATGTTCCTCCATCTTTTTAGTTTAAACTTACCTGTCTCTATATTTAAGAAAGTTGTCTTATGGACTACACACAGTTGTGTTTTTTTCAAAAATCCAATCTGACAATCTATGTCTTTTAATGGTGGTTCTTAAACCACTTACATTTAATGTGATTATTGATAAAGTCAGGTTTGACCTACCATCTTTGTATTAGTCTTTTGCTTTCTTTGGGTTAATTAAGTAGTTTTTATGATTATATTTCTTTCCATTAGTGGCTTATTGGCTATAACTCTATAGTTTGTTTTATTTTAGCCATTGCTTTAGGATTCATAATGTCATCTTTATCACACTCTACCTTATATTACACCACTTAATGAATAACATGAGGACCATACAACATTATGCTTTATGTCCCTCTCAGTGCTTAGGAGCATCACCTCTTTCCCCTACTCTAGTGTACCAAATTGAACTCTGTGTCACTGGATTTCCTGAAGACCCAGAGCAATATCATGGAGAATGTTTGGTGGCTATTTCGGTCCAATTTCATGGTTAAATTTTATTTGAGTTTAATCTGTGACTAAAATTTTGATTATCTTTAACATGGTCCCATATACTTCTCTAATGTTACTTTGGAATCTAAGTACTGCCCTGAAACAACTGGCATCAGTTTCTTATCTCCTGAAGTAAGTATAGTTTTGAGAAAATATAGGAAAGTTTCTAGAAACTAAATGACAAAGAGTAATTAGCTAATATAAACTTAAAATTTAAGTTAAAATATAATAAAATAATATTTTTTCCTATATTTAAATATAAAGAAACATTCATTATATAATCTTGTAGAGTTTATAGTATATATTTATTTAATTTTAATTATTTATTAAATAGTATTTAAAAATAAAGAATCTTAGCTACACTCTCATTAGCAATGACATTTTGATTTAATAAATATTTATTGAATGGATAGTCTATACCAGGCATTGCTGCAAACTTGGGATAACATTTTTAATTTTTTATTTTGCTCATTATTTCAAAACAGCAGACACTTTCATGCATTTCATTTTTGTATGACCTAATTTCATGTCCCATATATACTGAAAACTTTTAAAATAATTTCCTCAATTCAAGGATAGACTTTTATTTATCAGCCTAACTATTCAGTATTGAGTTAAAAAATAAAATAGTGGCTAACTTTGACAGAGTTCTTGGTTTCCAACTAATTTGAATAACATGTAGATATATTTTATGAGATCACAGATATATGCATAATAAAAAGTAAAAACTCTTTATTTTGGATTTGTTAGCCAAATACAAAAAAAATGACCCACTGTAATTTAACCTAAATTGGGACCCAAATTATAAATCCTTTCATATGTATAATCATTCAGTTATAATAAGGTAACTAGAGGCTTTTTGGACTACTTTCAAAATTAAACCCAAAGTATTTATTTTGCTTACTGAAAGTATTCATGCTAATTAACAAACATAATACTAAGTTTTCTCTTTATGCCCTAACTACCCAGAAATACCCATTTCTGAAAGGGAAATATTGTGAGACAAAATAAGAGTTTTAGGCAAGTGTAATGCCATGGAGTAAAATTTCCATGAAAATATTTTCATAGGTACTGAAGGAAATGTTATGAGCCAGTTCTTTTGCATGTTCCTTGGGATGTGGCTTAAACAGTTAGGGAATGCTAAGGATGCTCCTGAAGTTACTTTCCTTTCCCCAACTCAAACTTAATTACTCTGATATAATTCTCAATGTTTGGATTCAAATCCATCATCAAAAATCTTAACTTTTAAGAGTCAAGAAAAGCACATCAAATTAAACTTTGTTACAAAGAACTTCTTACAAATTATTACTGCTTTTAAAAGTTATTTTTATGACTTCTTTAGTCACTCTAAAGATTGTTTTGAAGGGTCACAAATTCTCTAGTCATTAGTGGTTGTTTTAAAGGGTGACAGAGTTTGATAAATGAACCCTCAAAATTTATACCCAGATTTGTTTTAAAGAAAACATATAACTAACCAAAGAAGCTAGACTATGGCTGTGAATGTCTACCACTTACTTATCTAAAATAGCTTGACAATAAGTGGGAGGACATAAAACACACTCTCACAAGGGTTAGGAGCCATCATAAACATCTCACCAGAGCAGAAAATAGTGTAATCATCTGTTATCTGCAGACATGCATCTCTGTGTACTTAGTAAATTGAAGTTTGGCTCCTGGAATGGACTTCAGGTTAGCCAGTCCATAAGTACTTATCCAATGCGTTAAATCAATGACTCAACTACACAATGGCTGGATTGACAAGCACCATTCCTAAGACTAGTGCCAAAGGTATGCTTAGTTCAAGGTGCAGCATGTCAATCAAGATCCATGACAGGATTTGAAACACTAGTCCACATGATGCTCAGTGAGCTGGTCTGCAGTCCTTTTGAAGATGGATTAACTTTTTCAAGCCATCAGAATCCATTTTCATGAGCAGCCTGCTGGCAGGCCAAAGGGAGAAAAATCAATCCCTTATTCTTAAAGTGATTAAAATGTAAGAGACAGAAGCTATATAGTGAAAGCTATCATCCCTTGTGGTTGAGTTGGAGACAATTGAACATTTTGGTTAAGAGTACATGTACATGGAGCTAGGCATGTTGGTACATGCCTGCAGTTCCAGCAACTAGGAAGGTTGAAGTAAGAGGATTGCAAGTTCAAGGTCAGCCACAGCAATTCAGTGAGGCCCTAAGCAACTTAGACCTTGTCTCAAAGTGAAAAATGTAAAGGACTGGGGGTGGTAGAAAACCTCTAGGCTCAATTTCCAGTACCCTCATGTCATGTTATAAAGTATAGTAGTAAAATAAATTTGTAATGATTCAGAAGTTACTTCAGCATTTTACAGTGTCTTAAAGTTACCATTGCAACCAATGAACATTGTATTTCCTAGCCAGCACAGAGTTTCTAAGGGCCCTTCAGTGGAAACAAAGACCTTATTTTAAAAGAACAGATTCCATAGAGCCAAGCTTCAAGGAGTTTCTTCACTAGGACTTTCTTAGTCCACCCTCAAGGAGAAGACTCTCTCTTTGCTGTTCTCCATTTCTGACTCACTTCAGATTTCTTCTCTATCCTTTTAATGCTCTGTGACCTTAGAAGAAGCTTTTATTGGGAAAGTTCCAGTATGTTCCTAGTCTCATTCTGTGCCAGATGCTGTGTTAGATTCTCCTTTGATTTTATGCCTAAAACCTCCATCCAGTCTTTGTTAAATTCCTTGGTAATCCCTGGGAAATGGAGATTATTAGTCTAGGAGGAGATTTTACACATTACAAATGCCATTTCCATATTTTAACAGAAGAATGATTTCCTTGACTCCATGGAAAAGCCAGACTTATGAACATGGGAAGGATCTGGGGAGTTAGGAGTAACCCAGTCCAACCCAGCAAGTCTGCCCTGCTGCTAGGGCCTTGTGTTTGAATATATATGCAAGCTGGAGCTTTGTACTTGAGAAGCGTGCAGCATACAGAATTACCACAATTGGCAACACTTATAAAAAAGAAATTTGTTGTATATACCAAATGTAGTGTTCACTCATATAGGACTGATATTTTTTTATCACCAAATTTAGAAGGTAAGAGGCCAGCCTGGAATTTCAGAGAAAATTCACTGAAGAAAACTTAGGGAAATGTTCTCCCATTAAAATAACCTTCAATGCTCTATAATTTATTTTTTAAAAATAAGTGTCTAAAATACTGGAAAAGGTTCTTTGGGATTAATTCTTTTAGAGGAAGTGTTTATTTCCTTTGTTTCAGAATGACATGCAACATTGCTAAGCTACTTATAATCTTCTACTGTAATTCTCAGTTTATCAATAATAGTCAACATTATAGTACTGTCTTTTGAGAACTTCATTATCCATAAAATGTTTTCTTATAAAATGTTATGAGAAACACCTGTAATCCCAGCACTTTGGGAAACTGAGACAGGAGAATCGTGAGTTCAAAGCCAGCCTCAGCAACTGCAAGGTGCTAAGCAACTCAGTGAGACCCTGTCTCTACATAAAACAAAATAGGGCTGGGGATGTGGCTCAGTGGTTGAGTACACCTGAGTTCAATCCCTGGTACCAAAAAAAATGTTATGAGAAAATAAAACACAGTCCAGATAACATTTCATCACCATGGAGAAACAGAGAAACTATTTTCCTTTGAAAATCAAATATACGCATTAAAATAACATTCAGCCTATATACAGAGTTAAAATGAATTTAAAAATGAATAGAATAAATAAGAAATATTTAGGTCCCTATAGAGAACATCAAAAGAATATTAAAGAGTGACCAAATCACAAAGGAGAGCATGCAAAAGAATAAGAAACAGTTTTTTAAAAAGTTTTCCACAGTAGTGATAAACAGTATCAAATACACAGTATAATCACCTTCCTAAAACCATTTTTGAAAGACAGTTCTCTGTTCTTGCAGTGATATGAAAAATAAGAAGTGTACTAGAAGTACGAGTTGATGAAATCTTTCTAAAAACAAGTATGCATTTTTATTAAAACCATTACAATGTTTATAACTTGTATAACTGTATTTATGAGATTGTATACAGAAAAGGTAATCAGCTCATAGCAAATATTAGTAATAAAAAAATATTCTCTTGAATTATCACAGAAAAAGGACAAAGAACAGGTTTAATAGAAAATGGACAAATAATGGTAATGATATAAGAAATGTTGTCCAACTATGTACACATTTTAAGAAACAAAGACATGAGAAAATTTTGTAATCTAATATTTAGTTAGATATAGTGTATAATTTGCATGATAAATATATGTATGTATAATAAATATTTTAAAAATATTTAAAATACATATTCAATAAATATTGCACATATATACACATATGTATACATACATATGTGTATATATATGCAACAAAAAAGCAGAATACACACATACTCACACTCATTTTGGGGAAATACACTATTACCAATCAGTGTTAACAGATATGAACTATCAGAAACAACACATGCTGCATTCATATGGATAAAATTTAATTTTAAGTGAAATATAGTATGTTTTTATAATGCATTTTATTACTCTGCATAGCAAGTTTTCTCCAAATGTTTTCGTAAAGTTAGTACTCAACTCCCATACCCTGTTCTAGGTTGAATGCAAGATTAGGCATAATTGCCATTTTTTGGGGGAAAATCCAAGAGAAAAGGAAAGTGAAGGAAAAGTAAGCACTGGAGTATGCTGCTACCTGGCAATTTCACTGTCATTGTCCCCACCCACATCTCTAAGGTTAGGAGCTTGGGAAGAACTGCTTTCTCTCCAGTAAGATAAGAATATAAAAAATTACTTTGTACAGTGAAAAACTTAAATGAACGAAAGTATGTGAAATCAGAATGTATACACCTAAGTATATGAAGAGAATCAGGTTAAGGACGTGAGAACACACGCACACACAGGCTGGAGCACACCAAGCACCGTGCCCCGGGAGCTGTTATTCCTGGAAGCCAGACAACTTTGTGTGCTGGAGGTGAAATTGTCTGGGCTCTAATCCCAGCTCTGTGACTGGCCACTGTGTTGTCTGGGGAAAATTCCTTTATATTTTTTAAGCCTTATTTTAACTTTTTAAAACTCTGCCTAGCTCTGAGGACTATGTGATAACTAAGTGAGATTACATATACTGTGCAAAGTTCTTACTTTCCTGGAAAATCAGAACGATTTAGAGAAAGGGGAGGAAGAGTATTGGCGATGATATAATAGTGAGGATGTATGAAGATAACTGAAGTGTATTTATTTCAAGCATAGAAAATATGTTTTGTTTTGTTTTTTCATATGTAGAAGCTAGAGAAAAGAAGGGGGGGAAAAAGATCTCATGAAAATAGGAGGGAGAGCCAAGGCATCAGGGGAAAGGAGGAGAGGGCAAGGGGAGGTTTTGGGGAACAAAATGGATCATATAGTATGTTATGTGTATATATGAATGGGCTACAATGAAGCATACCATTCTCTATAATTATTATGCATGAATATAAAAGAAATAGTATTTCTTGTGATGAAAAAAATTACCTCTCCTCTCTTCTATTTCTAATCACTGAAATATGATTAAATTTATCAATTTCTCTTAAACAGCAAAAATAGACTAGAGAGCAGGAAGATATGATGGAAATGTGAAATATTTTAGGGGAAAATATTATTTCATCTTATAGAAAATACAAGTATTGTTTGAGAAACTAAAATTTATAATTTTTGACTCATCATTAATTGACATTAAGTGCCATTATATATTAAAGTGTTGATATCTTGTTTAAAAATTTAATCATTGAGCTGATTTAAATTTAAATAGCTTTGCTTGGTTAAATTAGTGGAGTCTAATGATGTCTAATATTAAAAAGAAGACCTCTACACAGGGAGACTAGAGGTAGGAAACATTTCAAAACTTTTATTTCTGAGTTATGAAAGTGATAGCTCCTTTCATTTGCACTTTTCTTTTTGTATTTTTTGTTTATTTTCTATAATATTTTAGTGACTATGCATTGCTATTATAGTTGGAAAAAAGGAAAGAAATTAGAATTCTCATGTTTTAGTGTATTTCTACTAATACTTGATTTTCTCTAAAAGGATCCTTAGTTTTTCTAGCAGCTGAAAAGTGATCATTTCTAGATAAGGAACTGCTCTATAGGCCACAGAAGGCAGCTGATGGATGAAGCCAGTAAGTCTTAGTGATCACAGACTATATGAACTTGGCCCACACATCAACCTTGATCATGAGCCATCATTTTCTCTCTTGATTATTAAATAGGAGGCTTTAAATCAGTTGTTGAACTGTGTAGTGGATTGAATGATGTCTCCTCTCTCGCCCATATCCTGACCTCTGGGACCCATGAATATGACCTTATTTGGGAAAAAGGCCTTTGCAGATAAAGTTAAAGATCTCATGGCGAGATCATCATGTATCACCTGGACCCACTCAAATCCAATAACAAGTGTCTTTCTAAGAGGCAAAAGAGCAGACACAAGTGAAGAAGGGAAGACACTGAGAGGAGAAAGGCAGAGAAGCTAGAAAGGCAGACGGATTCCCTGACAGCTTTCAGCAGGAGCACAGCCTTGCCTCCAGAATAACGTTTGTGTTATTTTAAGGTAAACTGTTATAGCAGGAAGCAGACATGGGCTGCAGAAAAGTGAACCTGTGAAATAACTCCTCTTTCCCAGTTCACTACCCTGTCCTATTTAAACCTCTATCTCCTTAGAGTGCTTCCTCCCCATGGCTAGTTCCAGATTAGCGCCTTTTTATTCCATGTTTCCCTTCTGTCTTGATCATTGGAACAACAGTGCTTACCCTGTGGGTCGTGGATGCTTATGGGGAAAATGCTATTGCAGCCTCATGTCCGGGCTCTTTCTGAGCACTATGCCACCTCCAGTACATGCATTAAAAGTTCACCAGTATTTGTAGATGAGGTTAGTGAAATAAAACATTTATTTCAAATGGTTATCAAGTTTGGATGAATATGTATTTTCTCAATTAAAAGATGTTAAACATGCAAATATTATCATAGGGGAAAAGGGACACATATCTTTGGGGCAAATTAAAGAGGTCTTTACATTGAAAATCAACACAAACACCTTTCACCAAGTGTAGAATGAATGGTTCTCTCTTCTGTACCAACATAGCACCTACTTTATGCTGGTATTCAGATGTCCCATTAATTATAGCATTTAAGGCTCTGTGGGTAAATAAATGAACCTCAAAACCCTGTGATTTCTCATGAGAGAGTACTGTATATATATTAGGCCTTAGGGAATACAAAAGTGAAGGTGTGTAGAATTTAATGGATTGAACATTTCAAAAATTGATCAATAAAACAAACAATAGTATCTCTGTATATTGATTGGGTCATTTTTTAGCTTTGAGGATCTTGGGCTACTTAATCTCCATCAACCTTGGTTTCTTAGTTGTACAATGAGCTCTTATTGGATTGTGGAGGTGGCTGGGTGAGGGATGAACGTGAAAGGTCCAGGAAAGGGCCCAGCACGCAGTGTGACATATGGATCTTCCTGGCCTAGTACCCGCTGGATCAGCTGCATATAGGGGCTGGGACTTTACAACCACCAGAGAAATGGGGAAAAATATTAATGCCCCCAACTCAAGTGCCAGAATTACCATTTGGTTCTATTCAGTATTCTTCAACAGATGACTTAAAGAAAGGTGATTATTGGGTTCCTCTCTGATCTTAAGAATGGCCATATCAAAATTCTTGTTAGCTCCTGTGTCATTAAGAAGAAATATCTGATTTTCTCAAGAAAGATCCTTAGTTTTTCTACAGTTGGAAAGTGATCATTTTCTTGTATGACCAAAAAAAAAAAAACCCACATATATTCAAATTTACATAAGCATCTTGGTTTTGGAGACAAAGTAATTAGCTAGGCATAAGACCAAGGAAAGACAGGGTAGGAGGAGTACTTCTCCAGTTGAATCTACCCAACTCTAGGGCAGGTTATATGCCATTGCTTTCTTTTCAGTGAGACAAACCTGATCTGTTTATTTGGTTTATTTAAGTAATTAGTTGTAAAATTAAGTTGGGATTTTTTAAACCCCCTGGTAGTTATTCTTTATGGGTCTGGGCCCTGAACAAAAATATTTCTTTAAGTTTTTTATTTGAGAATTGCTTTCTTCAGGTGAGCTCTGGCAAACACTATAGAAATGTATAAATCTGGAATGCTGGAAGTATAGAAAGGGAAGGAAATGACCTCAGTCTGGCAGGAGGCACAATGTTACTTTCTTTAAATAAAAGGCATCCTCTGTCCTGACTGACCCGATGCAGCCCAATGGAGCATGTCATTGTATTCTGTCACTTAACCCTGCCAGCCAGAGGAGGGAGTTGACATGGTACCTGAGGTTACAAAGCCCCTGTGTGTCCCCGCTCTGGCTTTTACATTACTCTCAGGGTTTGAGGGGAGAACTGCTTTGTTATTTTTCCCAAGTCTTGTCACAAATGGTCTTTGACAGAGACCCCCAGAAGGTCTGGTTGGCGCCAGAAGTGTCACATGCCCGTGGCAGTGGGAGGGTGGAGACAGCTCTCTCCAAAGGCACCCAAGACTATCCCTGGATCTAGCAAAAAAAAGCCATTTGTCAGGGGACCAGCAAAGGCCCATGGCTAGAATGGAAGGAAAGTTCTGACAAGGAGAAGGACAAGGCTCAGAAAATACAATGACAGTCCTAAAAGCCTCTTGCAAGCTCAGGCCATAGGCTGCAAAGGTTTCCATGACATTCTAGCTAGTCAGGTGGTGGTTTTTGTAATGGAAGAACATTTCCCTATGTCTTTTATTCACGCATTTTCTCCCAAATTCCAAATGGGTCTTTTGTCTAGTGAGTACAATGCAAAAGACTGTCACCTCATATTAGTTCCATACACAATCTAGGCCTTGTGTCTTTTTGTCAATGATTTTAATGAGGACAATTGCATTTAGGTCTATTACAACTAACATAATTTATTGTGTTGTGTTGATTAAGAATTAAATTATTAAATATGAACTTTAAACATACTCTATAATTATTAGAGCACTAGTTTAGCATGATTCTTTTTTTCCCTGCATTTTTACTGATGCATTATAGTTCTACATAATGGTGGGATTTGCTGTTACATGTTTGTAGATGCATACAATATCACATGATTCTTTTTTTATAATAAATTTTTCATTATTGTTTTATTCAAAACATCTTAAAATCCATAGTATTTGTCAATTGTTGCTGTATAATTCTTTTTTTCCATATTTAATTTATTTATTTGTTCTATTTAGGTTTACATGGTATCAGAGTGCAATTTGATTCATTGTACACAGATGGAGGATAACATTTCATTTCTCTGGTTGTAAGTGATATAGAATCACAGCACACATGCAGTCAAACATAAAGCTAGGGCTATGATGGCCATCATATTCCACCATCTTTACTGTCCCCATGCCCCCTCCACTCTTACACCCCTGTGACCAGAGCTCCTCCATTCTTCTCATGTTCTCCCCCACATTATGCATCAGCACCCACTTATCAAAGAGAACGTTCAGCATTTGGTTTTCTGAGATCGGCTTACTTCACTTAGCATAATATTCTCCAACTCCATCCATTTACCTGCAAATGCCATAATTTTATTCTCTTTTATTGTTGAGTAATATTCCATTGTGTATATATACCACAGTTTCTTTATCCGGTCATCTATCAAAGAGCATCTAGGTTGATTCCACAGTTTATCTATTGTGAATTGAGCTGCTATAAACATTGAAGTGGCTGCGTCACTGTAGTATGCTGTTTTTAAGTCTTCTGGGCATAGATCCAGGAGTGGGATAGCTGGGTCAAATGGTGGTTCCATTCCAAGTTTTCTAAGGAATCTCCATACTGCTTTCCAGATTGGTTGTACCAGTTTGCAGTTCCACCAGCAATGTAGGAGCGTGCCTTTTCCCCCACAACCTTGTTAAAACTTATTGTTGTTTGTATTCTTGAGAACTGCCATTCTGACTGGTGTGAGATGAAATCTTAGGGTAGTTTTGATTTGCATTTCTCTGATTGCTAGAGATGTTGAACATTTTTTCATCTGTCTGTTGATCAATTGTGTACCTTCTTCTGGGAAGTTTCTGTTCAGCTCCTTTGCCCATTTATTGATTGGGTTGTTTGGATTTTTTTGGTGTTAAGTTTTTTGAGTTCTTTATATATCCTGGAGATTAGTGCTCTATCACATGTGTGTGTGGCAAAGATTTGTTCCTAGAATGTCGGCTCTCTGTTCACTTCATTGATTGTTTCTTTTGCTGGGAAGAAGCTTTTTAGTTTGAATCCATCTCATTTGTTGATTCTTGATTTTACTTCTTGTGCTATAGGAGTCTTGTTAAGGAAGTAAAGTCATAATCCTATTTGGTGAAGATTTGGGCCTATTTTTTCTTCTATTAGGCATTGGGTCTCTGGTCTGATTCCCAGGTCCTTGATCCACTTTGAGTTGAATTTTGTGCATGGTGAGAGATAGGGGTTTAGTTTTATTTTGCTGCATATGGATTTCCAGTTTTCCCAGCACCATTTGTTGAAGAGGCTATCTTTTCTCCAGTGTACGTATTTGGCTCCTTTGTCGAGTATGAGATAACTGTATATAAGTGGGTTCGTCTCTGTGTCTTCTATTCTGTACCATTGGTCTACATGTCTATTTTGGTGCCAGTACCATGCCATTTTTGTTACTATAGCTTTGTAGTATAATTTAAGGTC